>VYXF01005028.1:31137-44589 GCA_013397295.1 Polioptila caerulea
CCCTGAGGCACCCAGTAGATGGTGAGGGGCCTTTCTAGTGAGGTGGGTTCCAGTTCAACAGCCGCCCCCCAAAGCAGAGGAGCAGATCTTAGGAGACGCCTTGCAGTCGTGGCCAATTGTTCCCACAGCAATCGCGGCCTGTCTCCCCTGCAATGCAAAGAGAGGGAGAGGGAGGGAGAGGAGTGAGCCCAGCCACTCACCTCTCGGCCAAAATCTCCGTATCTTTGCCCTTCCAGAGAAACACCACCACCCCATCCCCCCTTTCTGGTAAAGGCAGTAACCAGCTACACCCTTCCCCCTCCTCCTCCTCCTAGCCACATCTTTTGTTCTCTTAAATATTAGTTATTGTTTTGTGGCAACAGATGGGAAAAAATTGCATGAGAGAAAGAAACAAAAGGAAAAATCCTATCCCCCAACAAGTGGTTAGACCTGTGCTAATGTATGCATCTCATTTCTGCAGTTCTGGAAATAGATCTAACCTGAGCTGCAGGCAAATCACAGACGGCAGAGCCCAGGGCTGAAATGTGTAAACCTCGGAGAGGAAAAGTGTTGCTGTTGATGCTTTCCACAAATAGTTGTTCTCACTGATTACCACCTGACATTGGGGAGCATTCAGGGAATCATTTTCCCTTAATAGGCTCAAGTCTTTAGAGGTACCATGAATTAGCAAGGTAGCATTAAATCTTTTTCTCCTCCAGCACAGTATCATAGTATTCAGACTTAAAAATCTGTGTGGCTTTGGTCCTTGTTTTGCACACTGTACACGTAAAATTTTCACCAAGTGAAATTGAATATTTGTGTCACAGGGAAGGAGAGACCTTGGGTTTTGCCTGTTCCAAATAACATATAAAATCAGTTTTATCCTTACTGGAATGACTTCATCCAGCTTCCTCGTTTGTCCGTTTCTCCCTCATTTTCATAATTTCACACCTGAACTTACTGCTGCATTTTTAGAAAGGTGGGAAAACGCCTTTTCATTTACTGAGGACGTTGCCAGAAAACATAATAGATCTTCCCAACAACATTAGAGGGACTATAAAAGCAAACCTTTACTTGAAAGCTGTCAGGTACTCAATCTGGTGAAAACTGCATGTGGTACAGTAAATACACCATTTTCTAAGGTTTGTTGATTAGTATAATGATCATATATTGTCCAATTAAAAGGTTAGTTGATTAGGTAATAGTTCCTTGGGTTCTGCCCCACTGGAAGTACTCCACAGGCTTCTTTTGCCCCACTTTTGTTATGTCAGGTCCAGATTCTGGTTGGAAAACAGAATGTCCTTGTAGTTGGTACTCTTCTTGGAGTAAGACTAAAGAATATTTTAAGAATGTGTTTAGAAGGAATTTTTTAGGAATGTGTTTAGAAGGTTAGCTTATTGTTCCTAAACATCAGGGGAATGGATAGGAAAAGTAATAGAAGCTACAGCCACACATTTGCAATCTACAAAGCTACAAATGCATGAAAAATATAAAAAGCTAACTATCTTAGTTATCTAGGATAGTCAGGTGTAACTAAATGCTTTACCTTTTCTTTCTTGCCTGTACTCTCAGGATGGAGGCAGCCTTGTGGGAGAAGTGAATGAAGATGGGGAGATGACTGGAGAGAAAATAGCCTATGTGTATCCTGATGGAAAGACTGCATATTCTGGAAGGTTCATAGATGGAGAAATGATAGAAGCAAAACTGGCAACTCTGACAGCTGTTGAGGATGGGAAGCCTCAATTTGAAGTAGTACCAGGCAGTAAGTTCAGCTAACACTGTATTCCTGCAGACAGCTTGGTTCCTGTGATGTTCCTCCCTGGAGACTGGCTGTGGTGACACAGGCTGTTAGTGAGGGGCCCTTTCTCCAAGTCACAGAGTTGGGCAGAGAGGAAGGTGGTCTTTGTCCTGGGAACAGGTGAGAAGTGCCCCCTGTGTGGTCCTGCCCAACTGCATTCCATAGCCCTTCTCTCACCCCTGTGCTGACAGGCACAGTCCTGGTTGTCACACATCCCACTGCCCTCTGTGCCAGAAGGAAAACCCGCTCCATTCACCCTGATTATGGTGGTACAGCTACAGCCAGAGCTGCAGTATTTCTTGCAGTGAAATAACTGCAAGAGGAGAGGGCAGAGGGAGGCCCTGATTTGGTTATAGTTCTGTCAGCTGGGTTTGTGCAAGTCAGTGTTTACAGTGTGAATGTTCTGGCACCTGCGTTGCTGGGCTGAGATTGGAATGAGTGAACCAGATTCAGTCATTGTGTAATGGTCTGATTCACCAGCAGCCTTCAGCGTGTCTAATCCTGCTGACAGAAACTGGCTGTGAAGTGCACAGGGGTAGGGTGGTCCCTTTCCCAGTGGCTTGGACCTATAGTTCTGGAGTGGGTTTGTTCTGAGGTGTGTGTGATGTTTTGGAGGAGTGTGGGTTAAGCTGCAGTAGGAAGCAGGGACTGTGCTGATGCATTTGTTGCTCTGCCAGCAAAAATTGTGTCACCTAATACGAAATAGGCACATAAAGCTCAGTGAAAAGATATTGACAAGCAAATGCATGTGAGTTTATTTTTTTAATTGCTCAGTTATGACAGCAAATCAAAATTTAACTTAAAACTTACTTTGTAAGAGGATACGGTTGTGCTTTGTAATAAGATGAAGTTACACTCAGGAGGAAGTTGTCTTCAGTTGAGTAGATCCTGGACACCTGGGGCAAAGGCAGAGGCACACTTTGTAATATTCTGTTCTGTGGGGTTTTTTCCCATCTTATTTCCACCTTCTTAATCTATGTCCAAGATAGTCCTCTGGCATTTACAAGAGGTGTGTAAGAATATAATTAGAACTTTACCACTGGGTTGCTTATTAGTGGCAAAAAATAAAGGACTGTAGCAAAGTTGCTTTCTAAATACTAAATGTTGTCTTCTGGCTGAAGTATCTTCAGGATTTGGACTAGAAAATATTTCATATTTGAAGTAATCAAGTTCTGTTGTTTGGGTTTTTTTTTATTTTTTAAATGAACTATTGAATATATCTTTTAAAATTTTGCTTTACCTTAAAATTATATTTAGAGACACTGGGAAGGTGAGTTTTGAAAGAGTATCCAGTCTTCCTCTACAAATTGATAATTTGAAGAACATATATATCACCTTTTTGTGTTAGTACTGTTACACTAGAATGTTGAGGGGCAAAAATAATTAAGAAACAGTATTTCAGTTAAAGCTTTATACAGATGCAGTTCTGTTTAATACTTCTTTTTGGAAGTGTAACATTTTTTGCAGCCATTAAAATTTAATTGTTGAATGTCTTGATTAAGTTAAGGATTGCATACTCTCAGTACTGCCAGTTAGTGTATTTCCTTCATTGATTTCTGATTTTTTTTTTAGGCCCAGTGTACAGTTTTGACAAATCTACTTCATCCTGCATTTCTACAAATGCCCTTCTTCCTGATCCTTATGAATCAGAGAGGTAAACTTTTTTCTTCTTCTCATATTTCTTTACTGTTATCTATTTAGGGCCTAATTTTGCGAACCTTTTCTCATCTAAAACTTAAGAGATGTGTAAAGGTTTGTAAAATGGAAGCCCTGTGTGTACCTCAGCTGTAGGTGCTTTCTGATACTCTGAAATACCTAAATAAGTGATTAGTAAAATGCTTGCCTTAATTTTCATAAGTACTTGAAGATGTGGTGCATCCCCTCTTGCTCCTCAGTAGCTCAGTGCTTGTACAGAGCAGCAACCCCAGCTTGGTGGGGGCTTCTGGGGTTCTGGTGTGTCATTGAGGATGTTCCTGAATTGAAGCCATCTTTGTGGAGTAATAGTAGATTGGCACTTGAAAAAAGACAAGAATTTTCTGAGTCAGCCCAAACTTCCCACCAGATCTCAGTTCTGACAAAATAGAGAGAACATACAGAAGAGAGGAAGGGAAGGAGTTCCATAAAGAGGTTTTGAATACTCCTACTACTAATGACAATAGTAATAATTTGATTTTGTTGTTATTATTGTTATACTGAAGTATTGGTCTTTATCCCAGCAGTGTTGTACTTCCTGAGAATTAAAACTGCAGCCAGTCACTAATTCCATGCCCTGTTCCTCTTGTAGGGTGTATGTGGATGTCTCTCTCATTTCCAGTGCTGGAGAAGGATTGTTTTCAAAAATAGCAGCAGAAACCAGTACAGTGATGTCCTTCTATAATGGAGTGCGAATTACACACCAGGAGGTAAAGAAAGGAAAAAAGTCAGTCTGAATTTTCATTGCTCCTCCTGAAACTTTTATTTCACAGTAGGATCTAACACCCACTATCTTCCCACCCTTGATTTAACACTTTCAATTAAACAGGAGTTTAATTGAAAGAAAGTGCATGCTCACCTATGTATAGATTTAAAAAGTGTGGGTTGTTTTTTCTTTAATGATGTACAACCGTGAAAAGCTTTATTTGCTTATATTTTGAATGTTGGGTTTCAAACTGCTGACAAAGTTGACCCCTCCACACAGACATTGGATTTTTTGCCTTGCAAACTAGGTAGACAGCAGAGACTGGGCCCTCAATGGAAATACAATATCCCTGGATGATGAAACAGTCATAGATGTGCCAGAGCCCTACAACCACGCTGCCAAGTACTGTGCCTCGCTGGGGCATAAAGCCAACCACTCCTTCACTCCTAACTGCACCTACGAGCCGTAAGTACAGCCCTGGCTTTGAGGGTGGGAGCTGCAGCCTGGCTGGTTGGGCACACAGGGGGTCCCTGGGCAGCTGGAGGACGACCTGTGGTGGGCTGGGAGCAAAGAGTTTAGGCACTGAAGGAGTTTCTGCACACCTAGGCTGAGTTGGAAATGGACTGGCATTATGGGTGCTTGATGTCTGTTGGGATTTACACCGTGCAGTATCTTGAAGTTTGCAACTTGTTAGTTTTGTCATGAACTTTATGAGTTACTTCCTGATTGTAAAATGCATAATCACAGCTCTCTAAATCCTAGCTCGGTTAGAACTCCACTGTATTTGCTGAACTACCAATGCTTTGATAAATCAATATTTTTGATTGTCTTCTTAAAATCTTTCTGAGGTTGATTCAAGTCTGCTAATTGAATATCAGATTATGCAGTATTGCTCTGAAGTGAATGGATTCTGAAACTGTAAAAGGGGCTGGTGCAGTATGTGAATTGACAGCCGAGCCTAGCAAAGCTGGTTTTTCCCCAGGTTTGTTCATCCTCGTTTTGGGCCCATCAAGTGTATCCGTACCATCAGGGCTGTGGAGAAGGATGAGGAATTGACGGTGGCTTACGGGTACGACCACAACCCTGTGGGGCAGAACGGGCCTGAAGCACCGGAGTGGTACCAGCTGGAATTGAAAGCTTTCCAGGCTGCCCAGCAAAAGTGACATGGGGGCACCTTCTCCATTCAGCAAACTGAAACAGAAACTTGGATCTATGCACCTTTATACTGAAAACTGGACAACCAGGGATTGTTCATGCTGTTGCATCATAACCTTGCATTCTGTGTTAAGAGATAAGTTCCTTGGATACTAACTAGGTTTGACTGTGTTATTCATAGCAGATTTAAAAATTAGCTAGCATTGCACCAGTCTTATCTGAAGAAATTATTTAATATTCTATACAAGATGTGGTATTCTTTGGTAGCTTCTGCTTTTGCACCATATGCAAAGATGCCAAAAGACTAGAAAGAAACTAAAAAGAGTGTATCGTTCACTTTTAGTCGGCAGACTTAGTCTTGCTCTCTATCTGCCTAGGCATTATTGTGCAACTGCATTTTGCATATATGCCACTTGTGATGATAACAGTAATATTTTGATATTCTCTAATAGTAGCATAATTTTGCCTTTTTAAACCTTTGATCTGAATCTTGCAATAGAGCAGTTTATTTATTAGCATATAGGAGGCTGGGTTTTAACTCCCCTTTCCTCTTGTCTGAACATTGTTCTTTCTACAAATCCTCTTTTGCGGGAGAAAATCCTTTCTAACTAGTAGAAAGGCTTGTGTGTGTATGTGAGAGTGCTGTGTGTTGGTCCCTGTGGCTCTCTAAATAGTATAGCAACATGTCTAAACCTAATATTTATCTAGCCTGTATGGCTGGCTTATTTTTTTAATTTATTATTATGACATGCAAATGAAGCTGTTCTTTGCATGAAGATCTTGTGAAAAGGAGAAAACAGATAATGCTGTTGAAAGACTTCCAGAAGTACATGTTCTGGAAGGCAAGCACATTACTTGCATCAGTGCTGATGAGTTGGTTTGTGTATTTCACCTGTTGAAGTAGCCAGTCCTCAAGGCAAGAGATGCTTGGATCTGCCATGAATTCTCTGAAAGGAGGTGCACGTATTTGGGGGCAGACTGTAGTCCTTGGTGAAGGAGAGCTGTATCTTTTTTACTTGATGGAACAACATAGCCTTATAGCCATCTTTAGTAGTTCTGGTTTATGACACAGTGAATTAATATAATATGAGGTATCAAAATAAGATTTTTTTTTAAAAAAAGAAAATATATTAAAAGATTGTTTTTGAAAGACAAACAATGAATGTAAAAATATCACTCGATGCTGATATTTATAAACAGCAGTCAGTCCATAGCTTTGTTGCAGCCAGCAGTGGGGGCTTGTGAATATCCAGCTGCAGGGCTATGTTCTGGGGTTTTTCAGGGATGGGGAAATTGTGTGGTTTTTCAGATACTGTACCGGTCTTGCCTAATGCTATATAAGAGAGAAATAATGTATTGTCTTGGTCTGGATACTGGAGCCTTTCTGAGACTCAGATGTTCTCTTTTGGATTTAGCAGCTTAGGAGAAACTCAAATGCATTTGCAACACTTTCTTCAAATGTTTGTAGTTTTAAAAAGTTTGTATATATGTAACATAAATGATTTGGGAATCAGACCTACCTTTCTATTGCAACACATTTTAGTTGCTTGCTTGAACTGTTGGAGGTGTCTGGCTGTCTGGGGAGCTGGGCAGGGAGAGTGTGTTGGGTGCCTGCAAGGTAGAAGGATGAGGCTGCTGGTACATGCAGTCTGAGAATCCTTGCTCTGGTACCTGAGGAAAGTTAGGAATTACTCACAAGAACCTGGGGCTCTGCTTAGTCCTTGTGGCTGCCAACAACATTTTCCATCACCTCATCGTTTCAGTTTGCACAGGGGCTACTCTGTGCATGTGCTGGGGCAAGGGACAGGCCGGCTCAGGGGACTGTGACACTCTTGAGCAGTGATCTGCACGTGAGCTGTGACAACTCAGATCCCCTCCTGCTGGACACTCAGGTCACAGCTCCACGACTCATCCACAGCAGAGGTGACAGCTCAGGGACTCACCTGAGTGTGCTGAGACACAACTCACCTCACAGGGGAGAGAGAGTTGGCAAAGGTCAGTCAGCTGCTCAGCTTCAGTAAATGATTGTCAAAAAGAAATATGCATGACTTCATGTTTCCCTACCCACCCATGAGTCGTTCCTTTAGGTCATCAGCCACTTGCCAGAAAGCCTCTGGTATGGAGCTCTTCTGTGTATCTTGGGGATTATTGTGCCAGGATCATGAAGTTTGCAAAGCTGAGGCTTGAGTTTAGGTGCAGGAGAGGGCAGGGGGAAAATGTGACTGAACCCTGCTGGGAATGGATGGTACTCCTGCCACAATCTTGATAACCTGCTTTGGACTGCTGGCCTCTCTGTGCTCCCTGGGGAATTGTGCTTAAAATGTTCGGATCTCTGGAGCTCCTTGGCCTTCATTTCTGATCAGTCTCTGATTTTTCTGCTAATCTCCTGTGTGGAGTTGCTTATGTTTTGATAGATGTGTCAGTCTTCATATTTTGATATTTTTATGTGTCAGCCTGATTTTGAGATAAATAGAACATAGGTGCTCCTTGTGCATCAGGCTTGAAGATTGTATCCTAAAATAGGGAAATTCTAGGGAAAAAAAGGCACTGAGGTGTCCTTGTGTCTTCTCAAAAAATTTGGTGAGAGTCAAGCAGATTCTTTTGTACATGTGTGTAGCCTGATAGGTAGCATGCCACAGCTGTGGCTGTTGTCTCTGTTACCTCTGCTGTCCTCAGCTCTGTAAAATCTGTTGGTCCTTCTAGAGCTCCCTTCTTCAGCGACCAACCTTCTATAAAAGTTGTGATTATGGAGCTGCTTTGGCTTGACTCAGGACCAAGCCTTTTTAACTCTTCTTTGTTTTCTCTCTCTTCCTGCTCTGTAGAGTGGAGATGGCTGGGATAGCTTTTGCCACTGGGTGGTGAAAGAGCTCAGTGTGTCCTTCAGAGGTGTGAGTTGGCATCCCCTGGTTCAAACACAGGTTAATTCCAGAACTCCAAATAATGCCTTAACTTAGTCCATGTGTTGCAGCTCAGTTTCTGGGGCTCACTAGAGAGCACGACCAGCCTCCCAAAGCTCCTCATCGGTAGCATGATGACATATCCATAGACACAGGACCCACACCCTGCCATGGCTTCATTTGGGGCAGAGGAAGCATCACCTTGCACAGCAATCTTCTCGGGTCTGTAGGATGCAGCTGACTACTGGAGAATATGCAATAAGTAAAGAAGCTCCACTTCTTAGAGTCTGGCCAAAGAGCTTTCCTGTCAGTACAGAAGGCAGGAGGAGAGCTGAGGCCTGTCAGCTGAGCCTGAGTGAGCAGCTGGCTCTCAGGACACCCATTGTGACTAAAGAATAGCGTAGGAAAGCCTGGGATTGATGCATTTTCCAGGTACAGATCAGCTCCCAACATCTGCCTTTGGTCTGCAGTGCTGCACGTGGCTTCTCTGTGATGGGAGGTTTACTTGAGGTCCTTTATGCATAGCCTGTGTCACCCTGTATTAGAGGCTCCTGATTGTCTCTAAAAAGAAATAAGATCCAAAGTGGATCTTCCTGCAATGGCAGCACAGGGTTTTGTACCAAGAATACAGAAGTTCTGTTTTCTGGAAGTGGCTACTCTTGGAGACAAAAGGCAGGAAAGTTGCAGCTGAGAGCTGCCTGCTGCTGGGTTCATTCCACTGGATAAGAAGGAAAAGGGCTTAGGCCATGGAGAGGGTGTCTGAAATTGAGTCTTGTGCTATAATTTTACTTTTGGGGATCCTGAAATTCTTTTAACAAACCTGAAAAGGCTTTTTTTTCTTTATTTTTAAATAGTAATTATAAAAAACTTACCCTACACAAATACCAGTAAATCTTGACCACTGAAAAAGTCAAAGGAAATGCATGGAAATGACTTTTCAGCTGTGAGAGCTTTTTGACTTTTTCCATGGTTGCCATGATACCTCCTAGTATCTGCTAGGATGGCCCATGCTTTTAATTAGGTGGAGCTCCTGGGGAGGATTTGGGAGCTTTGAGAGGTGAGGCTGCCTGTTTTGGGAGTGACTAGGCAGGCTTCTGGACACAGCCTTTGTGGATGCAGAAGTGTTGCACGCAGATGGCAGTGGGTTTTTTCCCAGGGGTCTTGTAGCATGTTGCTAGATGCAGCATGCTGCATGAGGCAAGAGCTCTGTCAGGGATTTCTCACCCTTTGTCAGGCACTGGAGGAGCAGAGTAGCCAACATATCCTATCTGGTAAGAGAAACTCAGAAATTACAGAAATTGCAAAAACCGAGTTGTTGTTTCCTTCACAGCTGTCTGCTCTTGCCCTCCAGTCAAACCAGTGCTCAGCACTTGGTGTTGCTTCTGTCCCAGAGACCTCTGTGATTTGTGTTTCTCTTGATTTAATGGCCTTTAGGAAAATGCTGCCCTTGCAATGAGGTAACATTACACAGAGCCCAGTATGTGCTGCTTTGTTCTCCTGTGCCCCAGCAGAATTGCTGCAGCTGTGGATGCTTGAGGACTTCACCTCCAAGCACTTAAAAAACCGAGTTGCTTTGGAAACAATGGTTCTGAACCTGACATGGTACCTGACATGCTGGGGTGCTGCCTATTCCTCACTTCCACTGCACTCTGTGTGCCAAGAGCATCCAAGCAAGGAAAGCAGGCATGGGAGCAGCTTCAGCTGGGAGTGGCAAAGGGCTTCACCTGCAGTGAACTTGTTCCTTGGGCTTTATGTAATGGAAACATGAGAACTGTATTTTTGGACAAAGAATTTCTAAGCAGTCTTATAAGGGATTTCTTTTTTAAGGAAAAAATAAAAGGGTGCAAAATTAAGTGCATGTTTGCTTGCCCTAGATCAAAGGTTTTGGAACTTTCTCTTGAATGGACCCTCCTCTGTCTTCAGGCAGTGGAACTTCCTGCCCTTTTTCTCTTTACTATTTTACTGTAACTCTCTTTTTTCCCCGAGACAAAATATCTGTACAAAAATTATAAGCAATTAAATGTTCAAGCCATAAAATCATGAGCGTGGGAAGACTCACTTCACAAGTTTTAACATTTGTATGTAAAATGATGTTTGTATGAAATATTTTCATGGTAGAACGATATTTAAACAAAAAAAATCCAGTAATATCTAAACCAGATTTAAAGGGATGTCTTTTTGTAAGATGCAAGTGTAGTTGAATACCAGTAAGGAGGTAATTGATTTTTTTTTTTTTTTTTTAAAGGGGAAATGCAACAAATGATCCTTAAACAATTACAAATGGTTGTTTCTGCTATTTGGGGAGGTATTATATGCAGCATCACATGCAGCTGCCATAAATAATTGCAATAGCAAGGCTAGTGACATTTTTAAGCCGTACCTCTCAGCTTGTCTCTTCATGATACCTTTCAAACAAAACAACCCATCCCTCCTTTCTGTAGATTCCCTTCTAGAAGACTTTTCCTACTGCAGCTGTAACAGATTTAACTCTTAAGAACCAGACTAAAATTGCGTGTTACTTAGCAGTTTCTGCTGGGCCTTCTGCTATTTTAATACTCTTCAGCCCATAATTACTGGGTGTCTCTGTTCAGAAGAAACTAAGTGCTAAAGAATAATCTTTGGGGTGAGCTTACACGCGCGTTAACGGTTAACCCCGAAGTGTTTAACTTGTGTACAGTACTTGATAGGTGTTTTATGACATTTGTACTCGAACTATGAGCCTTACTGAACATCTGTAAGTTTATTCATGACTTTTAAAAAACGGATAACTCTCAGAAAGATGTTTACATGAGTGATGATTGCCCTTCCTTTGATGTTATGAATGAGGTTTTTATAGCGTGTTTGGGCATATGTGCAAGGAAGCAAGAAAAGTGTTTCTGGGGAAAAACAGACTTGACAAACATTTGTAATAAGTGAATTTTAAAGATTGCTTTAATTGCGCTATGAAGGCAATGCAAAAGTAAAATATTCAACAGAAAACCATTGTCTCTTGTTGTTATTTGCTATTTGTCACGGTTTGGGGCATCCTCTGACCCCTCCCCCTCATGTCCTGTGTGACCACAGTTTTTGCTGATGCACAGGAGCAGGATTTCACACAGTTAACACACATCTACGCCACTTCATGTAAGGAGTGAATGAATACCTGACACCACTTGTTGGTTTTTTCTAGGACCACTGCTGCTTTTCTTACTCCTCTTTTTCAATGCATATAACTTCAGTTGTATTGTGGCATGGGAGAACATCCCACCCAAAGTGTCATTAACTGTTGTTTGCAAGTGTGGTATCTTTTCCTCTGAGGCAGTGGGAAGGTGCAGCAGAGTGCCTTGCAGCCAGGTAACCTACTCCTCTGTCTCCTAATTCCATGTACACATCCTGCTGGGTGAGTGGTGGGGAAGGGGGCAGTGCTTTGGGTGCCTGCCCTGCCTTCCCCCCTGCGCTCACAGTTGCTGAGGTAGCTGAGCCTGCCCTGCCTGTGCTGGCTGTAGGTGTGCAAAGATGGTGCCCTGCCCTCCCCACAAGGATGCAGAAGTGCTGTTGCCACCTGAACCTTCCTGAGAGGATGGGTGCTTGGTGTGAGCTTGTGAGCTGTGTGGGAGATGACACTGAGATTGTGGAACGGTGCCATGCGCTGGAACCAGCCTGGCTGTGTTCCATTGCTGCCCTGTACACTGGGGAGGTGCAGTGGATTTATTGAAAGAAATTACACCTGACCTGTGAACTGATTTCTTAAAAATGTTTCAGGGACAGGTGGGTTTTAGTGGTGTGCTTGTTAGGATTTGGCTGGGGGTGCTTGGGAGGATGTTAAAATCATGGAATTGTTGAATCATCAAGGTTAGAAGAGACATTCAAGGTCAACGAGTCCAACCATCCACCTCCCACTACCACTGTAATCCCAAAACTGCATCAGCCAGATGCCTCTTGAACACCTTCAGGGATCATGACTCCACCGCCTCCCTGGAAAGCCTATTCCAACACCTGACCGCGTTAGCAGTGTAATTTTTGTCTAGTATCTAATCTGAATTTCCCATCTCAGTTTAAGGCCATTTCCTCTGGTCCTCTCACTGCAGACCCGGCAGGAGAGACTGACCCCACCTTGTTACGGCCTCCCTTGTGGGAGTTGTAGAGTGCTGAGGGTCTCCCTGAGCCTCCTCTGGAGGCTAAACAAGCCTGGCTCCCTCAAACACATAAGATGTGTTTTCTACACCTTTCATGAACGCTGGTGCCCTTCTCTGCACATGATCCAGCACCTCAAAATGTTTTTTAAGGTGAACTGAACGCAGCACTTGAGGTGTGTCTTCTCCAGCGCCGGGTAAGGGAGATGATAATTCCCTAGTCCTGCTGTCTGCTCTGTCCCAGATACAGGCCAGGATGCCCTTGGCCTGCCCAGCTACCTGGGCACACGCTGGCTCATGCTGTGTCAGCGGCACTCCCAAGCTGGTTTCTGTCGAACAGCGCAGGTTCTTCTGCTCTTTCCAACCGCGTGGGCACCGATGTGCCGAGGGAACCTTTGCCTGTCAATCTAAAGAAACTGATCACACGAGTCATTAACAATATGTGCAGAGTTGCATGGAATCTTACAATCACTACACGGTTTTTAGATTGGAAGAGATCATAGAGATCACCTAGTTCTGCTCCCCCACCACGGGCAGGAACACCTTCCACCAGACCGGGTTACTCAAAACCCCATCCAGCCTGGCCTTGAACACTTCCAGGGATTTGGCATCCAACACGATCTCTGAGCAACCTGTGCCGCTTTCCCCAGCTCACAGTATTGCACATGGATATCGTGTGAAGCAGCACTCACGGCTGCGGGCTGGGGAAGACCGGAAAAAGGTTCAATTGCTGGGGAAGGGATGGGTGGAACGCCCAGGGCCGGCGGCCCGAGGGTGCCCGGGGCGGGGCGGCCGCTCCCGGTGCAGGCGAGGCGGAAGGGGGCGGGCGGAGTGGCCGTGTCCCTGCGTGGGTCCGGGCCCGCACACGGTCTGCCGGCCTCGCCGGCTTCGCTAGGCACGGGCTCGGAGCTCCTTTCCGCGGACGCGGAGCAGGAGCGCTCCCGACGCTGCCCGGGGAGCGCCGGCCGGGCCGGGGCCGGTGCCGCTGCAGGTGAGGGCGCAGCTGGAGCGGGGCTTCCCGGCCGGCGGGATCGGGTCGGAACAAGGGGGCACGGGAGGGCATGGGAGGACACGGGGGGACACGGGGGGACTCGGGAGACGGAGCTGGAGCCG
>VYXF01005028.1:44610-63708 GCA_013397295.1 Polioptila caerulea
GGGCGCCGCCCCTGGAGAGGGCGCGCCATGAGCGGCAGCAGCCACGGGGAGTACCAGGGCTCGGTGCTGGCTGCCCGGAGGGAGCAGCGGCGCCTTCCCGGAGAGGTGCGGAGCTCAACTCCCAGATGGGAGAGAACCTGGGCACCCCCTGCGCCTCTGCGGGCAGCAGGAACCCCGCAGGGAGAAGGGCAGCGGTGGGTGGCGATCGCGCATAGCCCTCCAGAAACGTCGGGAATGGGGCGCAGGAATTGGTTTCCCAAAGGCCGCCTGCCGACGGGAAAGGTGAGGAGCGAGTTCTGTGCTCCTGGCAGCCGCCCTGAGCACCAGCCGATGCCCTGATCCGGTGTGGTGCTGCTGATGCTGCCCCTTCTCTCTGTCCTGCCCAGGAATCGCCATTCTCCCGACCCTGGAGGGCCCTGGCTCAGCTCGCCAGTCTCCGTGCTCGGGGGTTTCTGTGGGAATCAGAGCAGAATGGATCGGTATCGATATTTCATCTTTAACCAGAGGAACATGGTCGTGCTGGGGATGTTCCAGATAGCCTTCAGCACCGTCTGTGTCACCAGTGGTTTCATAGATGGCATTTTCAGAACTGAGTCTCAGCTGGGCAAAACCAGAGCTCCAATTTGGGCTGGCATGGTAAACTGGTACTATATTTTCTATGTTCTGTTTTGCAGTGGGTTTTTTTTCCCCACTGCTACATGCTCGTACTCATACTGGGGGTGGGAGGGAAGCCAGGATTTCTTGCCAGCGCTTCCCTTGTTTTATGCTTTGAACTCAGTTAATGAAAGTTTCCTTATCGTGATATAGGCAGAAGAGTGCAAGCAGACTTTCCTCTGAAGGAACTAAATTAAATACATTTCTCTTGGATAATGTAGAAAATGGAGCATAGTGAGAATTCACAGGGTTTGGGGTTTTTTTCAGAAGCATAGTAACCACAGAGAGGCCACCAAAGTTTAGGAGGGGAACACCTCATCCTCTGTTCAGGCAGATGAACATCTGGGTGATGATCTCTGTCCCACAGCACAGTGCCCCTCATTTTGGTACTGCAGTGAGGAGTGGGCTGGAGGTGTCCCTGCTCCCTGGTATTCAGCACCCTGATTTACCCTGCTGAGCTGTGCTGCAAGGAAATTACACTGAAGAGCTCTCTCCAGTGCACAGGCTGCCCATCTCCTTACATTAGCATCTTTCCTTCCTCTACAAGATGTCTATGGACTTGGGAAAGCAAACATGCATTTTTAGCACCTTAAATCAGACTTATTCAATCAGTTTCATTATTTTGCCCAGCCCATAAAGCTCTAGTCAGTGGTAGCAAGGCTGTGCAGGTAGCAAGTGGGCAAGATGCAAGTCACCCATGTCCTGCCCCCAGGAGATGCTACAGAGGAAAACAGAAGAAACGAGTGATTCCCTTCCCATTTCTGATGCAGCAGTTACTCTGAGCCAAGCCTTGAAGACACAGGCTTCTGTAGCAGTTTATCTTCCAAATCTGATTCCAGTCTCCCGAGCTGCCCCCCCTTTTTGTGCTCTGCAGGTGATGGGAGTCCCAGGCGTCCTGGCTCTGTTCTCCTCGCAGAGGAAGAATCCAGTTCTTGTAAGCCAGAGGGGCAGGGGGGTGCTTGTGTGTACGGGGTGGGGGCAAAATGTTGGGGCAGTCAAAGACAGTTTGTGCAGGGAACGAGCTCACTGCTCCTCCTGCTTAATTAAGAGCTTATTTCTTTGAGTGAACTTCACAAGCTGCTGTGTTCATAAGCAAGAGGAGGATGCAGTGTTACCTTGCTTTCTGCTGCAGCAGACAGGCACTGGGCCTAATAAAAAGTAAAAATCTGTAAAACCACTTCATTTCAGTGCTTTTATTTTGATGGGCCTTCATGTTGTTAAGCACTCTGTACACTAAAATATGAAATGAGTTAAGAGGTTTGCATTTCCTAGACAGGTTTCTCTGGCTGTGTAAACTCCAGGGGAGGTTATTGTTTGTAAATAAGAGATCTCTAAGAAAAAGTCATTAGGTAGCACCTCTGATTAATTTTCAGGATGCAGCTGTAGCTCAGAAACTCAATATTATGAAAACCTCTACTTCTCTGTATTTGGCTTCTAAGTGACTCTTGCTACTGGGGATGTTGTAGTGTTTATGGAAGGTCAAAGGCTACCTGTAATGCTTGTATTTGCCAAAGGACAGCTTTTATCCCTGCTCCCCTTCTTTTTATCACTAAAATTCTCTCTCTGTCTAGGTGAATGTACTGATAGTTGCTTCCATAATCTCTTGTGTTGCCATCCTCATTGTAATAGTTTATAGCTCCTTCACACTGAGCTATGGTGAAGAGGAAGAGCTGAGTTCTGCCCCAGTCCACGTTATCCACACTGTAAGTATTGATATCATGATTATTACTGGGGAACAGGACATCCTTAATCTGCAAAGAGTGCCAGACGTGGCTTACAAACAGAACCAGGCTTCTAGGAGGGGTGACATTGGTCAGGTTGGCTGCTTTTGCTTCTTGGTGCAAGGGGGTTGGTGTGGGCTGAGCCATGAAAAAATACTGGTCCTGCTCAGGGAAAGGTGTTTAGAGTATCCCTGGCCTGGTTTGAGACAGTGCTTGCAAGGCTCGAATCTTTCCAGCAAGCACCTCAGGTGATAAAGTTCCAGCAGTTCCAGGCCAGCTGGTTAAACCTGGTGTTGTTTGAAGTGCATCCCCCACAGTGAGGCTGAAGAGAAGGAGGGAAGCCCTTTTGTGTCTCCAATCTACGAGCAATTGCTTGCTGTGGGGCTGAAGGCATTCCAGATAGACAAAGCTGCTCATTAGCTTATTGCAGGACAAATCAAAATGTCAGGCTGCTGTAAGGTGCAGTGCAGCAAGACAATGTTTCTCATATTCTCATATTGTGAAGAGAGTATTCTCATATTGTGTTTCTCATATTCAGTGGGAAGAGAGCAGCCGTTCCTTGGGTTTTACTCAGTGTCAAAGCTATTCCCAAACCCAATGCCATTGCATAGCATCTCACATGTAATCAGAAGCCTTATTTCACTGCTTGAGGTTTGAGGTTCTGTTTGAGGTTCATACTTAGTTTGTTTTTCAGAAGACAGAAAAACCTTAAATAACACTGACTATGAGTCAATCTCCTATCATGCAATCACAGCATTCCTGCAATCATTAGATTATTGTTTTGGTGGAGCGTGTCACTTTTTGAACATGGCTTTACTGTCTCTTCTGTTTGCAGAGGTTCATACTCAGTAAAGTTGTCAGGGGTGCTAACATAGCCATGCTGGCTGTATCCATCTGCAGTGCCTTTGTTGTGCTGGCCATGGCTTACTTGGGATGCCGGAGTCTTCCTCGCTGCTCCTGCTATGACAGTGTAACTGGGATGGTGAGTGAGAGCACCAGTTTATTTCTACTGGGTCTGGGTGGGAGGGGAAGAAACTGGGGAGAAGGTGTGTTTTTCTCCTATAAACCTAGTCTCAGCTCCTACCTCAGTCATGCAGGGCTAATTCTAAGAAATTAAGTGGGATATTAGAAGGGTTTTATATTTCTTGTATTTATTCCTTTTACTGTCTCCCTCTTATTTACAGTCTCATGTGAGATATAAGTTATCTCTATTTTCCAAACCATTTGTGCTGAAGCCACAGTGGCCCTGTTTCCCATAAATTCCTTCTGTCCTCAAAAACAGTTCCTTTCATCTTTAAGCCAACAGTTGCTTCTGGTGCAGCATTTCAGAAACTTACTGGTACTTCCACACTGGAACTTCATATTCAGTAATGAAAGTATCTCCTGTGCTGTGTGTGAAGTGGAGGGATGCTGACATATGTAATTTACTCCTCATTCATAAGGACTCTGCCTCAAGGGATGGGGCCCTTGGCATCTCTGCTAAGTGAGCTCAGTAAATAAATGAATACCAACTACTTCTCTACTAGAGCAATTCTGATGGTGTGTTATTAAACACAGGATTTTTAAAAGAAATTATTATTAAATTAATTATTTTTATTTCATTAAAAATCTTAAATTAAATCCAACCATTTGGTTTAGTAAGGAATTAAAGGGTGCAGGCCACAAGGCAGCTGCTCCTGACTAAAGACACCGAGTGGGTAACTATGAGGCTGCTTTAAACTTTCAAACTAAAACATGTTAGGAGGAGTGGGCTGCACAGACTTTTAAAATAAGTTCAGGTGTATCTTGAACAAATTTCCAGGTGAGGTATTTGATGGTGCTGGTTTTTTTTCATAGGAATGGTTGCAACCTAGTGAGGACCAAAACCAGGCTGTGGAAATGGTTTGTGCCGTACAAAGTGAGTAACTCTTTTGCCACCACGTATCTGGATATTCACCAGGGATGAGGAAGGGACATTCTGAATGAGGTTTACATTCCAGGCCAAAATCCTGATAACCAAAAGGAACTCAGGATTTTGTGCAAGCATCTGTGTGTAATGGTTTTCTTTTTCCCTTCTCACACAGGCCCTGGGGGGAGAATTTTTAACTTTGCGGATCGGTTTCCGGCCCAGGGTGTAGATGCAGAGGAAGATGCATCCAAACCTCCACCATATATCAGGATGACGTGAAAAACTGCTCAAACATTTTGTTCAAATGTGGCAAGAGAGATGCAATAAGTTCCTAAAGATGGTTATGCACTCTTCCTTGGCCATTGGAAAAACACACACACACACAGAGCGAACTAGTGAACGCCCAACGCTGAGCAGAGATCACAGCACAGGGGGAAGAAAGATCTGCAGGAGATTGTGAACTTTCAGACTTTGTATTGTGAAAATACCTCATTGCCTCTGGAAAGTGAGAGCATTTTTTCCTCCAGCTTTTGTACTTAAATCATATCCTATTTTGCTAGAATTCATCATGTGGTCTGTGCAGCAGTGCTAGCCTTAGGCATTTAAATATTAAATGAAATTCCTTTTTCTTTAACTGCTGTCTCCATTTCTCACTCTTAACTGCCTGAATTACTTGCATGATAAGGATGCACTTCATCCTTGAGTTTCAGAGTGTTTTCCTTTTCTTCCTGGTAGGAATGGGGGGCAAGTAAAGTTTTTGATGTGAAACCTTAACACCATTCATGTACGTCTGTCAAAATGTGTTTTCTGTGGGGTGTACATGTGTCAGTACAATTAGATTTAGAGCTGAGGTGTAACTGTAGAGTGTGGCAGGAACTGGAGCTGCAGTAGCTCCTCTTATGAAATAATTTGGATACTCTAAATTCAGTTCAAGTTTTCCTGTTTCTACTTTGATAACTGAAAGTTTAAAAGAAATCCTTATTTTAGGGCCTATTTTGCTAAAATTTATTACAAATCTAGACCAAGGTGTTTTGTTGTAGTTTCTCTAGAGGACCTCTTGGTCCTGTAGATCTACAAGGATCTACAGCTTCCAGTCAGGTTCAGTCATCTCCTGAAGTACATAGAATTCCCATATTACTTTATGTGTCACTTTTAGGTGAATGTCAAGTGTTTCTCTTGCCTGCAGGCCTTGAGCAGGGAGTGGTAGATGACTTATCCCATTGGCACAGCATTTGAACAGGGCCTGGAAAATTAGTTCCCATCTTGAGAAAGTGGGTAGTAGGGTAAGTCATGCCCACCATGAGGCATGTAACTCCAGGAATGATCTCATATAAAATTGCTGCTTCTCTAATTGCAGCAAATAAGGTGCTTTTTATGATCCCAAGAGAAGAGTTGATCTTGATTTATTTTTTTCTCTAAAGACTGAGGTCCTTTCCATAATGCTGGTAAAGGAATTCCAATACCTAAATGGCTCTAAACTAAAGAGGGTGAGTTTAGATTAAATACAGGGAATAAATTCTTTGCTGTGAGGGTGGTGAGGCACTGGCACAGGTTGTCCAGAGAAGCTGTGGATGCCCCATCACTGAAAGCTCAAGGCCAGGTTGGATGGGGCTCTGAGCAGCCTGGTCTAGTGGAAGATGTCCCTGCCTGTGGGAGGGGGGTGAGGATGAGGTGATCTTTAGGGTCACTTCCAAACAATTCTATGATTATGTGATAATTCTATGAAGATTTTGTTGTGAGCTGGAACAGAGAAGTACTCTGAGCCACACATCAAGGAGGTCCCAGTGAACTCTGGCCCCCCTTTGTGTGTAAGATGCTTTCCAAGTGTATCTGTTATCAAGTGTACTGACTTTAACCATTAAAATTATTAATGTCTGGGAATATCTCAGATCAAGAGAGCTGCCCTAACCACCAGGCTCCCTCCATAGCCCTTCTCAGGTCACATATTGCTTCCTCCACTGCCCAGCTTCAGCCAGGGCAGCTGTCCCCATCTTTGGGTGCTTGAGCCAGCAGCTTAACTTGGGCTTGCAGGTCCTACTCTGGCAACTGAAGGCTTAACTTTGTGCCACAATAGGCAAATTCTTCCTGACTTTGGCTCTAAATACTTTCATTATGGAAGGGACCTCTGGGGATCACCTAGGCCAACCCTCTCCTATACCAACCAAAAACACAGCTGGTGTCTTGTTCATTTGAAGGTGTTCATGTTTGAATTGCTTTAATATATTAATTCAAACGTGATTCAAAATGGGATGCTGTGCTTTTTTCCTCTGACATAGTGCCTGTCAACAGGCATCAAAGCACTGAGGGTGACTGGTCCCCCTGTCCTCAGGTGCTTCTGGCACATCCCCACACCATCTGCAGTGACATGCTGGGGAGTTTCTTCTTGATTAACACAAACTGCTGTTCATGTACATTACAAGAAATGTAATTCCCTCTCTCAGAGGGCATTTGGCTCCCTGATAGCTGAAAGCAGCGTGGCTCTGGTTAGTCTAAAACAGGTTTTGCATTGCTAAAATGCACTGCTCAGCCTCTGCATCATTTCTGGGTGGGAGTTATGGTCCCATCCACAAGTGCTGTTCCATCACCAGTTGCAGTGTGACATACTGAGCAAAATTCAACAGCATTTGACTGCTGGTTGAACAGGGCAGTTTGTGTTTGCTGTGAGTGTGCAGAGCAACACCCAGTCCTTGTTCAAACGCAGTGCAGTCTCCATCAGCTCAGGCAGAGAATTCCTGGGGTGAGGGTGGCAGTGCCACCCACGGCTGCTGCAGGCCAGGTCCTCCTGGCACAGCTCTGGGGCACAACCCAAGCACCCAGCCCGGCTTTGAAGGCCCTTGATCAGTGTCATTCAGTGACAGGCGTGGCAGGTACTCTCTGGGCTGTGAAACAGCCCTGGCAGCACATTCTTAAGTCTTAGGGTGTAAAAGAGAAGTATGCTCTATGCTACTTCTGAATAAAATTGTATGCAGTTGATTTATCAGCAGCTATAAGCTGGTTTATTTCTTACACAGTCCTTCTAGTGGTGCAACTACTGCAGATCACTCACAGACACATGATTTCAACAGTTCTTTCCACAAAAGTGGGGGTTTCAAGAAAAATGACAGCTGCAGAGTGGAAATTGGTGGAAACTGATTATCAGTTTAATGTTCCTCCTCTTTGGTTAGTGTTGCAGAAAATAAATTCCTGACTGCAGTTTCCAGTGCTATGTTTAGAAGCCCATTCCACATGCATGGTACAGTACCTTCCCAGAGCCTGCCCTCATCTCCAGGGATATCCCAGGGCTTGTGTCACCCCTGGCTTTCACTGGGGGAAGTCAGGTGGAGTTGTGGACCCCCATTATGGACTCCAAGCATTTTGTGCTCACCTCGTGTCAGCATTGCTATTATTAAGTCAAAGACAAGGCATTTACATCAAAAAACCTTTACCTCAAGCAGGCTGAGACAAACATTATCCTGTTCCTGACTCAGAACAAGGCACAGAAAATCCCTGGGTGGATAAAAGCAAAGCCTGCCAGCCTCTCCATTGGCAGTGGCTGGAGTTAATCACACAGTGTAATCAGAAGGTTAATCAGGGAAGCTGATTCTGGAAGTTAATGTTCAACTAAGGGCAAAGAATTTTTTTTTTAAGTCATTTCCCCAACAGAAGGGGCAGGAAGTGCAGAGGAGGGAGGGATCTTCATCATAGTAAGGATCAGGGAACCCTTTCAGGCACTTCTTTGACAACAAAGAAGTTTGGGATTTTAAATATACATATATTTTAAAATATTTTTAAAAATGTATTTATATCTGAGTTTTTATTTTTCACAGATACATGTTTGGTGCAGCTCCTCCCCTGTGCTGCTGAGCTGCTGGTGCTCAGGCAGTCTCTGCTGGGCACAAATGTGTTTTCCCTCTGCTGGCAACAGGCAGTGAGGAACCAGGGGATACAAAGTCACAGTTCTGTATCTCCACAACCCACCCTGGTTTAGCATGGAATGGCTGGAAATCGAAGTAAACTTCACTATGGGTAGATGAACTGGCCTAAAATATTTTGAGTGGGGAATACTTTTGCTTATTAAACATGCTGCTGACTGCTAGGGAAAGGCAGGCTACAGAAGAGAGCCTTAAAAGAGCTGGTAGGGGACAGGAGTACTAATGAATCAAAATGCTGATATGTTCTGAAAATAGGAAGTGGTATTTGCCTGCAGCTGACAGAAGGACTATTCCTTTTTTTTGGTTTTTTGTTTTTTTTTTTCATTTCTTTTCTTATACTCAGTAGAAGTATTACCCCACCTAATAGAAGAAGCACCACACACATTTTTTGGAGTCAGACTGTGTGATTTCTTGTTTCCTAAGATCATAGAACCACAGAGTTCTTTAGGTTGGAAAGGACATTTAATACCATTGAGTCCAACCATTGATCCTTGTAGGTCCCTTCCAAACTGAGATGTGGCTCCATGATTCTCCAGCACCAAGAGTGTGTAAGTGCGGGGAAAAGTCCTTGAACTTCCCTCTAACTTGAGGAGGGAAGCCCATTAGAGCAAAGAGCATTTCCCAGCCTTCCCGAGCAGCTTCTCCACAAAAACAGGAACTGCTGTGTCTTGCACCTCTTCAGGTCAGTCTAACCCAAGCAAATTATCAAACTGCAGTTGCACTTGCCCTTTCTGAGCTGCTACAGTAATGTTGCTTTTCTCTCTCTTTTTCTTCTCTTTCTTTCTTTTTCTTTCTCTCTTTCTTTCTTTTCTTTCTTTCTTTTTCTTTTTTTGGTAGTTACGGCTTCAAAGTTACAGAAACGTATGTTCTCTTTCATTGGCTTGACATTTATGTCATCTTAATTTAAAATTACTTTGTTTCATTGTTCATGTTTCATCTTCTGGCTTCTGCCCACTACATTTTTAAATACACTTATCACTCTCTTCTGTAGTACCAGTTAGCTGCTGTTTTTGTTATGTTTATGGTGAACCAGTACATGCAAATATTGCTAAGCCTTCACCCCCACCCAATAACCATAAGACTGATTCAGGATGATACAAGTTGTTTTCAGTTTCCACATTCTTTGCTCCAAGCGTATCTTACAGCAGTTGCTTCTGTGTTTCTTATTTTGTCTGACGCTGGCAGCCTCCCAACCCGACTGACCCAAGTTTTTGCTTCATTGAACAGTTCTTCACCCATAAAGCTGAGCCTTAAAGCAGATGCTAGAGCTGGAATCCCAGCAGTGCCATGTACCACACATCAAAAAGAGTTGGAATTCCGTACAGCCCTCCCTCAAGTGTTGCATTATAATGCAAATGCATGCAAGCCTATGGTGATACAAATGTACATGTTTTCTGGCCACCATTTTAGATACCTAGAGAGAATATATCTTAGGTATCTTTATTTGCCCTCTACTATCATCATGTATCTAAATAAAGCATACCTGAATAATGACAGATGAAAGTATTGAAATCAACTCTTTCAGGCCAGATGCAATTTGACAAAAGCACTGAGCCCTGAAGCAAAAGACCAGGGCTGCCAGCATGAGTGCCTTTTTACAGCAGCATCACAGTGACTCAGATGTTAGCTCAGAATTGAAGCCAGCACCCCAAGGCAGTCAGGAGGATGCACAGAACTTGAAAACCCTCTGACTAGCACATGCTTTTCTTCATCTACCGCTGAATCTTTCATTGCTGAAGCCAGAAGCCCTTCCCTGTATCTATTTTATGAGCGTGTGAAAAATACCTTGAAGTAAATAGAAAAGTTGTTTCATGTATTTTAGGGTCAGTTTAGTGTTTTCCTCTTTGTCTGCCCTTCCTTAACTGAAGAAAGGTCCAAGGCACAGAGGACTATGAAGGGCAAGGAGCACCCCAAAGCCTCCTGAGGATTTCAAGTGTTTTCCTGTGCAGGAGTGGGTGTGAAGGATGTGGGGATGACCAGGCTTTGGAGAGGATAAATGGTTTGCAAATGCAGCTTCTGCTTTATGACTCCTGATCTGGAGGCCCAGCGTGATGTTTTTAGCAGCAAATCACGAAGTATTTTCAGAAAGAGGGAGTTGAGCATATTGCCTCACACCAGTCTTTTTTCCTGCCTGTGACCTTTCCAAAGGGGCAGTGCAAACAGTAAAAAATCATAATAGAAAAGGAAGTACTGAGCTAAGATCAGGGTCTTATGACCCCTAGTTTTCATATGCTCAGAGCTTTGAACACTTGGGGGCATGGGGCATCCACACAGGTCCTCTGGGGAACCTGTGCCAGCACCTCACCTCCCTCAGAGGGGAGAACTTCCTAATAAGAGCAGCAACATTTAAAATATTTGCTAAATGCAGGGAGAGGATTATGCTCTGTTTTGGGGCTTTCTTTTCTAGTGGTCACTGGTATTGCTGGGAAATTTGTTTTCCATTCATTTCGAATGATTAGCTAAGGATTCAATAATTTGTGATTCACGTTAAGCAGTGATGATTCAGCAAGGCAGAAAACAACACATGTCAGCAACACTCCTCCAGGGATTGTGCACCTGAGCTACTGCATGACCAGGAGCTCTTACTCGCCCTCCTTTGAGCTCTGGAACAGCTCCTTTGGGCCCCCAGCATCAACAGAGAAAGGCAAAAAAACCCCACACGCCCAGAGACGTCCTCAGAACAGTGGTGTTTTTTTGTGGGTCCTAGAATAATGACCATTTCTAATGTTATTGATGAGTTTAAATTTAGGATTACGTGTTGGTGTTGTGTTGATTTGCACAGAAAAACCAGACTGCCATTTAAAGGAAGTATTACTACAACTTTTAAATAACATAAATTTATCTGGGAATTGTAATATTAGGCAACATCAGTCAATGACCTCAAAAGCAGGACTTTGGGGGAAGAAAAGAGAATTATATGTTCTGGTGGAAGTGAAAATACTCACAGAGGGGACAAGGAATATGACTTTCAATAAATTTATTAAAGAGGTTTTATTTCTGAACAAGATGAAACTAGAAGAGTAATAGAGACGACTCCTTTAGGGTCTTGACTTACATCCAAGGTCAGTAATTGCTATTTTTGTAACTGTTTTATCACTTCCCATTCTTCTGGAATCTGAAATAAACACTGAACATGCCTCTGAATCATCAGGTGGGTGCTTCAGATGCCTCAAAATCACCCAGAGCCATTGCAGGAAAGTATTGATTGTAGTCCAAGTATTGTGACAATTTTTGCAAAAATTGTCACCCACACAGACAGAAACTGGAAACTCCTTTAACTCCCTCGCAGCATTTTTGAACCATATGGAATTGTATTATCATTCCTGTTACATTTATTGAGAACAAGTGATAACAGTTTGTGGCAAAGCCAGTTTATTAGGTTTCTGGGATTGTGCCTTGCCTGCCCCCAACACATAAAAAGAGCCCAGCTTTACAGTCTGGTAAAGTGAAAACACACACATAAAGCTTCCAGAACTCTGGCATCCGTTCTGTGGGCAGAACATCACCACTGAAAGCCAGGGAGCAACACGGAGTCCTGCACTACTGACATCACTGCCTTCATGGCAAAACCATTAAAACATGCTGAACATGGAATTACACACTTGAACACCATTTCCACACAAGCTTCATGACATGAGGGCCCTTATTTACAAGTGGTGGTAAATAAAACTTAACAGACGTGTTTCAGATCAAATTTAACAGTAACAACTGCAGCTTTGTTATTTTCTTACCCCAACCCCCAACCTGACTGACTGGCTTTAAAGTTCTTAATTCTGGGATATTTCTTATTTAAAAACAAAAACAAAAAGCAAATGAACAACAAAAAAAACAAAACAAAAAACGCACCATCAAAACCTGCTGACATATTTAGTATACAAATAATTAACATAATAATTAAGGATCCTTCTCAGAAAAAGGATTAAGGACATAAGTGAAAAATAATCTGTCCAACAGGACTGTAAACCATATTTACTTAGCATAGTATAAACATCAATTTAAGATCAATGCTTTTCTTAAAGAAATCATTAAGGACACTAGTGTTAAAAAGGTGATTGTTTCTGAAACAACTGTAAATTCTACTCATGTAAGGTTCAGAGTGAATACAAAAGCTCCCTCTTACAAATGTTTCTTAAGCAAAAATACTGTCACAATTGAAGCAGCTTTATACAGGAAAAAGCAGTACCTTTTGTTTAGATTATTTTTAAGCATCTTAATCATATTAGACCAAATGATTTGCTCTTTTAAAATCTAGAAAAAAGTCGATTTTTTCTGTGTAAGTGGCAATGAAATTACATCTCAAGAATTGAAATAGTTTACATAATAACTGTTATCTTGTTCCAGCAATTTGTTTCTAATGTGATCAGCAGGGTGGCAGCTTCTGAACTAGCCCTTCCATTTAGCTTCTAGTAAGCAACACATGCTACACTTTGCCAATTAAAAAAAAAAAATCTTCATTTATACTTCAAAAACTAAGTCACCAGACACTGTCTGACGTGGCATGTGAGTGATGTCATGGATTGCATTCTATGGCTTACATTTCACTTGATGCAACCACGTGCAACTTAGCACCATTTTTATTATGAAACTTGACCTTATTATGAAACTTGGTCTTCAGACAGAACTGAAAAAAAGCAGTTGCAATTATGAGAACACAGAAAAAGGTGGTTCAAGAGGAACAATTTCCCTCATCTAACCCCTACTAGCTCACATTAGTAATGCCAAGGATGCCCTACATACAGTCACAACATTATACATGCAGGTTTTTGCTCAAAAATCTGTAACAGATCATGTACTTGGTAAATTTACTCCACATTTCAAGACCCAGTTTAGTTTGTGTTTGGAAATATTTTAAGAATGTACCACATCCCTAAGCATTCCCATTCCTGAAATATGTTATCAAGTTGGCTTTTCAAGATATTTGAGCAGCGCTCTTAAGTTAAAGGGTTAAACTCTTAAGATCTCTTAAAGCCCTGCAAACCCTGATCTTTGAAAAGGAGTATGCTTTTGCCAAATCCACCCAACCTTTTACTCACTCAGCCCTGAGACATTCAACTCAAAGCCAGCACCTTCAGAAATATAACATTTAATTTCAGTAAGATCAGACAGCCCCAATTTTACTCCAAATCCTGTGCTGCACTACTTTCCACAACATGGGTTAACATAATATAGTTTGGTATCCCATGCTAATTATGAAATATTAATGAAGTTTTAACTCTCAAATAATTGTCTAGAGGTAGGGAGAAGTTAGTCAATTCTGTTACCACTGCCATGAAGAAAGAGACCAAGTTCACAGTGGAATGACAAGCCAAATCCTAGCAATGTGCAGCAACACTGGCAGCCCAAACTTTGACAGACCTGGTTTTTTTTATTTTATAATAAAAAGGTACCTGCTTTCTAATTTGCTAGTAGCCACCTAATATTCCTTCATATGTCAAAAATCTCCCCACTTGCTGACCTAAAACCCAAGTTCCCTGGTTGTCACAGAAGGCTCTTTCTCCTACATTATTCCAATGCAAGCAGCAACCATAAGTATTAGAAAACTGACCTCCTATTTATAATCTTACCACAAGTGAAGAGAACAACCTCAGGCAGCAAGAGCTCAGCTAGAATTGCTTTGTCAGAACTTGAGAAAGTGAATATGTTCCCACATACTTACAGTGAAACTTTAGTAATTCAGAAAGTACAATTACAAAGTGCAAGAGCATAAAATGGGCACATCTACACCAGGAAAAAATTAATAAAAACCACATTAAAGTGCCAAAGAGGTTTGCTATAATTGCTACCAAAACCTGGAACTTAGCCAAGATCATAATTTCGAAGCACTTGCAAACAAGACAAGGTGACAGCCAGTGACAAAGTGACCTAACACCAGCAGGATGTGATAGCTTTTGTTTCAGGCTTTATATGTATTTCATCATGATCTGGGGGTTGACTAAGCATTAATGGCTTGTGACTTTTAAGCTTGTGAGCCAGTGTCATGAATATGGCCTCCACATGGTCATTGTCATTGGGGTTCTTGGCAGAGGTTTCAAACAGTGGCATGCTGTGAGTGTCAGCAAACTTCTGGGCCAGGTCCGTGGGCACCTGGATAGCACTTCTCAGGTCACATTTATTGCCCACCAGAATCCGTGGGATATCACTGGCAAGGAGGTGCTGTTTGCATTCCTCTATCCAGGATGGCAGGCTGTGGAAACTGGCAATGTTTGTCATGTCATACACAAACACCACGGCGTGCACATTCCTGTAGTAGTGCTGCACCATGCTCTTCCTGAAGCGCTCCTGGCCTGCAGTGTCCCAGAGCTGTATCTGGAAACAGAAAGGGAAGGAGAGGAGAAAATGTTTTATTACTCATCTTGGAAAATCATACAAATTACTTGTAGTGAAGAGAGTTACATGATCACAGAGATCTACTCTTCTGAATTCATCACATTGACAAGTTAGTGCTGAAGAAAACAGTTGCATTCTCCAGAAGCTTTGACTTTCAAAGCTGCTCACAAGTGAGGCCAGGAGGAATGATGACACAACTTGAGAAAAAATACAAATTTCTGAAAGTTTATTGGAGCCTGTATTTTTAAAGATTTGTATCAAAACAAATAAAGAAGCCTTAGCAATAGCACTTTCATTTGAAAATTAAATATATGTTAATTCCCAGAACAACTCTCAGCTGACATGATTTTCGTTACTGCCAAAAATAATCTCATCTTCCCCAAAATTTTGTTGTTAGCATGACATTAACTTCCATGTAAAAGTAGGAAGAAATCAAACCATGCCTGATTTCAACATCACCAACAAAAACAGGACAAAGAAATCTTTCTCTCAGTGTGTTGGAATCAAACCCTCCTGTGATGAACATCTCAGTTGCTTATTTAGTGCTTAAGCTGGGACCATACTATGGTTTGTATGATCAAGGCATGCTTAAATCTCATCTGTTCTCATGGAAGTTGCAGCCTCTATGTAATTGTTGAAATTCTTCTCCCATTGCCACAGCTCTGCATTCTTTTGATCCAAATGTTTCAGTAAAACTTCTTTAGAAATTGCAAACATCTTCCAAGTTGGCTTGTTTACCACTTTAACCAAGGGTAAATAAAAAAGGAAGCCCAAGTGCAAGGGAAATCTGCTGAGAGCAAGAAAATGCATCACTGACAGAGAGGACCACAGCATCACATCAAATTGTTTTGAAAGCTACAACAGTGGAAATATGGTGATGCTGAACAGAAGCAGATGCAAAGTCTGGATAACAGTGACTGACAATAAGGAACTTTGCTTTAAGCACAGGGCTCATCAGGTTGGAAATTGTTAAAATTATAGGGAAATGATTATTATTAAAATTAATTATTATTAAAATGATGAGAAATTATTAAAATGGATGATAATCTTCATCCACTGATTACACTGATCCACTGTTATCCACTGATAACAGGATGTTATGAACCAGTCATGTGACAGGCTGAAGAAAAGAATAAGAGATGTTTCAGATGGTGTGACTTTTTCTGCAGTATTATGTTCAATCCTGGCCATCCACCCTCAGAAACACTTCAGACTAGAGCAGGTGGGAATGGCAGCTACTGGTTGCATCAGGGGAGCTGAGAATTTGCATGAGAACATCAGAGCAGCTTGACTTTTGTAGCCCAGTCCAGTTCTCTGCAGCTTTTGATGCAGACACTTAGAAAGACCTGTGTGCTGCTTCTGAAAGGGTCACTAAGATTGCCCTGGCCCTGATCCCATGAAACTCTGAGACAGTTGCAGCCTGTCTCATCGTGGAGTAAAACCCCACTTTTAGCCAAGGGTATTACACTCTTAAGTCAGCTGAGAATCTCTCCATGAGTCTACACAATCAGACTGAAACAGGCACCTAAGTTTGGGTAACATTCAGTCACACACCCAGGTGAGACATGCTTCAGTTCTGTGCCCTTATAAAACATCATGAAGTCAGGAGACTCACAGAAAACGTTCATGAATTTGAGAAATTAGAGGAAAATGAAGAGCAGACTGAAGTAATCCTATGTATAGACAGTACTATGTTAAGGCATTAGTTTGGATAAATCTTGGAAAATGCTATGTCAAATTAATTTAAGGCAGGAGCTAATTTTCACAGGCATCTGTGAGCTTACAATTCTCTACCCAACTTATTCAAGGAGCAGAAAGCAGCCATGCTTCAGTCGGGCAGAGATCTATCTGCACATGTATTGACAGCCTTGGGTAAAGATGGGGATATTAAATTAAAGGTTTACCTAACTTGCAAGTGAAGCCCAAACTACAGTTCTTCCAAAATTTCATTTACATGCAAGCTTAAAGGGCATTATCAACTGAGTCATTTGCACTCAAGAGACAAATCCTTTCCCAAATTGAAAACTGCACACTTCAGAAGTTTCTTTTTCCCTTGTTCAAGGGGAACTTGAGGAAGTAGTTCCATTTCTGCCTTCTGAAAAACAACACTGAAAATCTTCACATTAATGGGTGCCCACTGATGAAGTAACATTAAGATTACTATTTCATTGTTACTCCAGTTCACACCCATCTTCAGGGGACCACTGTTTTTATAACAGTTCTTTAAAATATGTAGTTTGAATGCTTGGTTTAAGAGCATAATTCAACTAATAAAATTGTGCAGAATCACCTGGTCACATTCCCTAGGAAAGACAAATGGCCTTAAAAGTATCAAACACACTGACTCAGCTATCACACCCCATCTTTTGATCCTGTTCTGTGGATCCAGAAAGGCTCTTTTCTAAACAAGGACTCACTTTGTATGTGTGGTTCATAACTGGCCTTGATGCTATGTCTTCTTTAGAAAGACATGGGAAAAAAACTGTAATAGCTCAAAGGTACAGAACATGATGTTTGGACTTTCCTCTTTGAATTTCATTTGTGTTTTGTTCCTTCAATGTAGGTCAGTGGAGACTGACATTACTGTTTTCTTCGATTTTCATTGCTTACATCAGCTGAGGGAGAGGAAAATTTAGAAGGCAGCAAATCCATTTGCTGCAAGTTTGAATTTACTCATCACATTCAGGCACCAGCGTTTGATACGAAGCTGTCAGCCCAGTGTACAAGGAATACACTTGTTCCAATATCCCGGAATCCTACACAATTGCTGTGTGGGAAACCAGCAGCCAGAAGAACTGTGCTTGTGTTCCTGCCAATGACACAGCACTTTGCCAGCTGTGAAGGAAACAGTGGCTGCTGTAGCAGCACAAGAAAGAACCACCCAGCTGGCTGGGGGGAGGGAGAAGGCACTGCTTTATAACCCCCTTGGATACAAGAGGAAGAATTCCCTTCAGGACGCAGTGAGGACTACAGTAATTCAGCTCATCAGAGCTTCTCACTCCTGGTTCAAGGGGCGTTGCTGGAGCTGACTGCTACATGTGAGAAAGGTGAAGAGGAGTGAGAGAAGTTGCCAAAACCACCCCAAATCAGTTCAAACTTGACAACACTCCCACTAAGAACTACAGTCCTGGCCATAATGATAACATTGATTCCTTTAATGCTGAAACAGAACTCGCACAAAACAAAGTGTCTCAGAAGAGCCTCCTTCATTTCTCCACCTTCTTCAACCAGAATTGGTTTATTTTACAGATAATATTCCTTAAAGAGCACCAAAACAATTTACAAAGGCATATATAACAGAATGGCACAATAACCTATGTGAAGCATCTAAGAGCTGTGGATTATTCTATATCCTTCACTTCTCTCCAACAAAGGTCAGGCATCATTCAGAGGAGATGAAAATGCCAGTGAATAAGATGGTGCTGATAAGACAATATCCCTCAGGAGGTCTCTCCTCTGTTATGGACAGCAACAGACAAAGCAGTACAAAATTTCAGCTGTCAGAGAAATTCTAGTGAGTTGTTTTAAAAAAAACCCCAATACTGATAAGAACTCCTATTCACCTTTTTTAGTTGAAAAAGGATATCAGATAAAAATCTCAGAAGTGCTGGAAAGCAAATTGACCCTCCTGTTCTTATATATCCTCCATAATTTCTTTAATCAATAAACAAGCAAGGAAAAACTATAGCTTTCAGCTACATAACTGTAAGCTGTAATTATAATGCCTGATGAAAACAAACGCCCAAGTGCAAGCTCAAGACTGCTGTTAACTTCCTTCTTCTGCACAACTGAGCTGTCCTCATAGAAACAAACTGTAATACAGAAGCAGATGGGAATTCTGTTTAAAACCCTGTTAGTAAACAAACTGCATGTGTAAGCTGTTACAGAGTGTTCTGCAAATGATGGTTACAGCCATCGTGCTGCAAACTTAAAAGAACCCTAAAAATTAGAAGTTGAAACACCTTGCTCAATCCTGAACAATATTCAATTTCCTAATGTTTTAAAAGCAAAATGATCATAATAGTGGCACCTACATAGCTCTGTGGTGTTGAAGGTTAAAACATCTGTGATGTCCAATGAACAAAGCAGCAGAATTTCTCCGAAATTCGCTGCTGATAACAGGCACAAGCAAGACTGAACTACTGCTAAGAGATCTACATATGAGTCCATTGTAAGGATAAATTAGTGATCAACACTTGACAACAGATGCAAGAGGGTTTGGTCCACGGTAGGAACTGGTTCACCACCACAGAAACCAACGCCGTGACTACCTTTCCAACAGGAGCAAGGCCAAGCAGGGGAACACTTCCAGGGCTGACACAGCCGCGGCCCCTCCGAACTGAACTTGTGCGGTGTGGCGGTGACAGGAGGCCTGGAGACCCCTGCGAGGGCTGCGGCCCGCGGCACCCCGCTCTGCCCGCTCCCCTCTCTGCCCGCACCCGGCTCTGCCCGCACCGCCCGCACCCCGCTCTGCCCGCACCCGGCTCTGCCCGCTCTGCCCGCACCCCTCTCTGCCCGCTCCCCTCTTTGCCCGCACCCCTCTCTGCCCGCTCCCCTCTCTGCCCGCACCCCTCTCTGCCCGCACCCCCCTCTGCCC
>VYXF01005043.1:0-24339 GCA_013397295.1 Polioptila caerulea
AAAACCACAGCCAAGAAATACACGTGTTCTGAAAAGGCGGGACCAAGGAGTGACAATGCAAAAAAGCTCATAGAAACACGGAAATAAGTTCTTAGAAAAGTTTAAATATACATATTTAAGGGAGGGGTCGCTAAAACAGGAGGTGTGCTCTTGGCCAGAGACACCCCTGCCGTGTATTTTGCTTTATTGCCTTGTCCTTATTGTCTTTTATTAAACCTTTTAAATCTTACCAAAAAGGTGAACTCCATTTTCAACCCAGTGCTGGCATCCTTAAGGCTTTTGAAATCTTTAAAGATGAGAAAGCAAAACATCAGCTGTCAGATGCTGACAGGTTTGTGCTGGACACCAGGTCCTTGGTGCAAATTACATGGGCAGATCTTCTTTATGAGCAGTTCTTGCCTCTGCAGGAAATACCAGTCCCTGTGTCTTTCAGCTTGCTGGGTTTCAGGAGAGCTGAAGAAGAAGAGCAAGCTGGTTTCCACAAGCAGCAGCTTTGCTATGCAGGGAGCAGGGAGAAATTTCCCTGGAGCCATAACTCAGAGATGCCCCCAGCAAAACAGGGAAGCACTGGAGTGAGCCCTGCGAGCTGCGTTCAGTCCCTGCCACCACGACAGCGCCTGTCTCCCTTCTCCTCACCAGCCCAGATTTCTGTGGTTTTCTTTCAGACCTCTCCTCAAGCTGATGCCTCCTGGGCTCAAAAAGTCTCTCGGCAATCTGCTGTCTGCCGGCTAATCCAGTGAATAATCAGCTTAAAGGAATTGAACGAGTGTTAAGTGCCGCACAGCAACACTCCTGGTTGCGAAACCTCATCGGCAGGGCTGAGTGGCTTTGTTGGGCTGGCTGCCCGCACCTTCCCCTGGCTCAAAATCAGCACCAACTGAGAAATCCTGGGGCCATTTCATCCGCTTCCCTCGCCTTCTGGGGGCCGCCTGGCAAATGAAGCGTGATTTGCTCCAAGAGGTCGTGTGGGAGGAACAGAGGGAAAAGAGTTTTCGTAGTGGATTTCAGGCTACTGATGGCTGAAAAAGACGTGTCGGGGTCAGGGTTAGGGCTGCCTGTCTGGGGAGCCAGGTCACTGACAGCAGAGCTCTGCAGTGAGTAATGACTTAACCCCTGTGGGAGCAGCATTTCATCTGCTCTCCGGGCCTTACACATGCCAGCAGTGAGTATCATGTCACACGGCCCGGCTGGTGCTGACTCCAGGAAAAACAATTCTGCGTTTCTCAGGTTTCCTGAGCATTCCCGCAAAATTAACTCATTTGAGTTACTGGATGTGACATTTCTCTGAGGCAGTGCCAAGCTAATGTCTGGCCTTTATGATCTTTAAAAAGTCTTTTCCAAGCTGAATGATTCTCTGATTTACAGTACACAAGTTGCCCAAGAGGAGATAAACTGCAGGAAATGAGCTCACAGAGAGGCAGTCGTGGGAGGGCAATTGCTCTGCCATGCATCCACATCTGAGGCTCGCTGTGGACCCTATCCATGGCTGCAGAGCCCTCAGAAAAGCTTTTAGCTGACTGCAGTTTCCCCTTTTCAGCCCATTTCCCCCAGACATCCCCACTGTGGCTTCCAGCTCTCCACACACACATGCAGCAAAGTCCTGGTGGGCTGCACATAACACAGAGATAAGCTGCGAGAGTGGGCCAGGGGGAATTCCTTGTGCAGGTATTTGCATTTCCTCAGGCTTTGGAGGAGCATTTCCCACCACGTGTGACTGCCCAGGGGCTGTGACAGCTCCTGTCAGGGGGCAGCCTCAGCAGGGCCCATGGTGCTGAATCTCCTGTGCTCTTGTGGTTCCATGACTCACCCGAGATGAATCTGAGCTCAAGTGCTCAGCAGGACTGGGTGGTTTCATCCTGGACTCATGAGGGAGCTGGAGGAAGAGCTTGCTAAGTTTCTTTAGCTCAGTTATGTTCAATCCTGGATAACTGGGAAAGTCCCAAATAATTGGACGTTGTCCAACATGAGGCCCATCTGATGCCTTAAGTTTTAGCTTTCATATTTTTCCAGATTCTGCACTGCATTAGTATGTAATTCTGAACCTCACATTAAGTGTTGGCAAGCTCTCCTCACAGTTCAGTCAGACAGAACAATCCTTTTCCAGCCCCAGAACGAAGGACACCGCTGCAGCTTCAGGCCCAGAAAGTGCAAACAGCAGAGAATTGAGGAGAGCAATCTGGGAGGGTGGGACTGCATAACCTGGAGCTGGAATTGGACAATTGATCCCAATATGGAAATGGACCAAAACTTATAAAAGTGTGAAAACTCATGACTTGGGGCCCATCTTGGATCCATCTTGGGTGTAGCCGTGGCCGGGCTCTTGCACTGCCCAAGGTGTATCCTGTGAAGGCCTTTTAATAAATCCCTCCTTTATTCCTTTAACTCTGTCCATCCTCTGTTCCAGGGAGCCTCTCAAGGCATTGCACCCACCAGAAGGATGTGGGGAACAACAGACCCATCAGCCTGGCCTCAGTGCTGGGTAGGGTTCTGGAGCAGATCACCTTGTGTGCAGTCACACACAGGACAGCCAAGGGGGCAGACCCAGCCAGCACAGGCTTAGGACAGGCAGGTCCTGCCTCAGCAACCTGATCTCCTTTTATGACCAGCTGACCCATCTGGTGGATGCAGGGAAGGCTGGGGATGTGTCTACCTGGATTTCAGCAAAGCCTTTGACACCATCTGCCATAGCATTCTCCTGGAAAAGCTGGCAGCCCATGGCTTGGACAGGAGCACTCTTGGCTGGGTTAAGAGCTGGCCAGGCCCAGAGAGTGGTGGTGAAAGGTGGCACATCCAGTTGGCATCCAGACACCAGGGGTGTGTCCCCAGGGATCAGGGGTTTTAGCCTGCAGGAGGCTGAGGTGACCTTATCTCACTCTATAAACACCTGAAACGAGGTCGGAGCCAGGTGGGTTTGGCCTGTTCTCCCAGGCTGTTTGTGATGGGGCAAGAGGACACAGCCGGGGGAGGTTCAGGTTGAACACTGGGAGGAATTTCTGCACAGAAAGGGTGACTGGACGCTGGAATGGGCTGCCCTGGGAGGTGGGGGAGTCACTGCCCCTGGAGGTGTTCGAGGACTGGGCACAGCCCTCAGTGCCACGGTCTGGGTGACAAGGTGGTGCTGCTCACGGGCTGGACTCGCTGATCTCAGAGGTCTGTCCCAGCTGAATGGAAGCTGAGATTCTGTGACAAACACTACAGCAGGAGGCACATACAGATCTTATTTACCCAGAAACCACCGAATCCTCTCTGTTATTCCAAGGACATGTAATTGACTGTGCCCAGCCCAGCAAGGGGAAAAGCAGCATCCTCATGCCAGACCCCCTCCCCAGGCAAGCTCTTCACTGGGACACATGCCAAGGACACACACCAGCCTTTATGCCTGAAGGGTGATGGGCTTCTGCCTGGTGATCCTGGGAAGGAATTAGACTTTAGATGATGTGCTTTAAATAGAAAACTCACTCCTGAAGTGAGAAGAAAACCATAGATAAGGACAACATAAAGATATTGTTAAACCGCCAAGGAATTTCCCCAAGAGAGTGAGATGTGGTGGCAGCCACAGCCCTCCCTGATCTCCCTTATCCCCCCACCTCAGCCTCTGCCAGACTCATACAGCCACCACGGTGCCAGGGGATTTCCAGAAGACCCAAGCACAGACAGGAGCCTCCCACAGCAGCACACCAGGGGCTGGTCCCATGGCACTGTTTCATTCCTTTGCACCTTTGGTGATGGCCCCACAGTGCCCACTCGGCGAGCTGTGCACCATGGAGAGGGGACACCGGTCACACCCTGGCACCCCCTGGGGCTGGGAGGAGGTGTGATGTGGTAGCAGCACCCAGACAGCTGCTTCTTGGCAGTCATGCTCAGGTTTGCAGCCCAGAGCTTCCACAGCTGACCAGTGATGGCAGTGGGGTGGCTGCTCCCTCCCTCTGCCTTTGTGCCCAGTTGTCCTGCGTGCCCACCCCTTCTCTGGCCCCTGGAATGGATTGGGGTCCCTGGAGTGGCAGCTCTGGATTTGGCAGTGATGCCAGGTGGGGCTGCCACACCTGTCCCTGGTTTTTTTGGGTCAGTGCAGCTGTGGGGCACTGCCCAGCTGTGAGAAGCCCTGGGACTGCTGCTGTGAGCAAGGACACCAGTGTCTCAGGGAACACAGCTGCTTCAGAGGGACAGAATGAGCCCCACCTCCCACCTGGGCCCTGAAGCAAAAGGGAGCTTTTGGAAGCCCCTCTGTGCCACAGGAGAGCAGCTGCAGCCTCCCAGTTTCCTGTGAGCCCCCCAAAAGGCGTGGGCACTGCCCACAGTGCATGGCTGCCAGCAGGAGCACTTCTTGCTGCTCACTCAGCCTCTGGCTGCTCAGACTTAAAACAAGCTGGGGCAAACTGCACCTGCTCCACTAGAGCAGTACAAGGCAGCAGCAGTGTCATCCTGCCCAGGGAGCAAATGTGTCTCAGGCATGGCCCAGACATGCCTTCATGCTCTGTTCTTTGAAAGAAATCCCTAGCGCTTCTCTTCCTCCTCCCTCTTCGGAGGCACAGGGAGCACAGACTCATGCCCAGGGCATTCCCATGTTGGGATCACAGGTGTGGGACACACCTAGAGCACTGAGATCAGCCCAGCAGAGAGGGGAGCATGAGACCAAGGACATGCTTCTGCAGGAACTGGAAATCATGTTCTCATAAGAAACTGTCATGGTCAAAATCATCCCAGCTGGTTCAGCCCAGCCACTGGCTAAGGACCACATTTTCCCCTGTGGTTACCATTTTCAGAAAGCATTAACAAATAAACATTTAAAGCCTCAGAAAGTAGAAACTGTGACAAAAGGCCTTTGAGTTTCCTCCAAGTTTAGTATCAGAACAAAATATAATTACAGGAATAGGAATGAGACCAGCCAGTGAGTGAAGGGCTGCTGGGAGCACCAAGATACTCCTCCACGGCCTGGACAATCTCGTATTTAGGCAGTCAGCCCCATGCTTTTGTTTGTCACATATTCCCTTTTAATTATGACAAAAGCAAGAGCCACAAAGTGCTGGGGGAAGCAGATGTGTGTCCTCACCACGATGCCAGCAACGACACCCATGGGAGTTGTGCTCTGCCCACTCCTCTCCCCTGCTCCATCAGCACCTCAGGACACGCAGGACGTGCTCCCACAGAGCCAGCTCCACACCTGGCCTGACACCTCTGACCTCCAGCACCTTTGAGGCAGAGCAAGAAGCTTCAGAAGAGGACCCAGCAGGTCACTGCCACAGCCCAGGCAGAGGCACAGCTGTGGTTAGGCACAACCCTGAGGTGCAGCTCATTTGCACCATGCACCTTCCCCAGCCCCTTTGATGTCAAGCTGAGGTTCTGGCTTGGGGTGCCCGGAGCTCCCCTTCACTGCAGGAGCTCAGGTGTGCCCAAACCAGTCTGTGGTGAGCTGATCACTGCCAGCCAGGCAGCCTGGCTGGCTGCAGGCACAGCCCTGGGTCGGAACCCTGCACACAGAGGATCTCAGGCTTCCTGGGCTGACAGGGACTGATCCTCAAAAATACACTGCGTTTCACCTGAGGCCTTGGGAAAGGCTTCCAAGACTGAGTGACAGCACTGTGATTGTGAGTGTGTAGTTGAATAGAAGTGTGTTATATCACAGGGTGAAAAATTTAAAGTTTTTGAGATATAGTCATATATATGTAACAAGATGGAGGGTTTAGGGCATAGGTTAGTTCTTCTTCATAAGTTTGGGTGATTTTGTGTGACTGGTTGAAAAAATCCACAGTGCCGAATATGGATGGTTAATTATTGGGTTAAAAGTAAAAAAAATTAGTTGACATCTCATAATTGGGTAGTTTAGGCTCAAAAAAATTTTGAAGACATTACGCTGGACTCCATTTTTGCCTTGCTAACTTAGCATGCAGAAGCACTCACAGTCAGTGAAGCTGTAAAGTAGATAAGAAATAATAAACATCCAAGTCTGAACAAGAATTCTGTCTCTTGTGCTTTTAATCCTGACCCTGAGAAGAACCAGAGAAAGCCAAGGGGTTTGCCACAGCCCTGCTCCCCCCTGTGGGGACACAGCTGAGCCAGCAGCAGTGTGGTACTCTGGGGACATGGCCCCACTTGTCCCTCATCGCCCTCCCAGGAGCCACTGAGGGTTTGGGTGGGGACCACATGTTGGGAGGGCACTGGGGAGGCTTCCCCATTCCTCTGCTCACACTTTCATGTCATTTCTGCAAGATAGGGCAGGGGTTGGTGGTCAGAATTACCCTTCCCCAAGTTACTGCTCAGTCCTGCTGAGCTCACTTCTGGCATCTCTAGTCCAGATAGCCATTCATCTTGGGATTGTCTTTGCTTTTCCTTGAAACAAAAGATCAGCCAAGCCTAAAAGGTTCCCAGTGCAATTGTTTAATCATAACTGTCTGGCTGTAGCCACTGATCAATGACTAAAACAAAAAGAAATAGCAAAGTTGGTTCAAGTCTTGAGAGACTTGATATCAGTATTTCAAAGTATGATTTCCAAATAGCTGCAGCTGCTCTGTATTAATAATGCTCTTCAGACTTTGTTCACTTTATTCCTTTATTTTTTGGCTGCAGATACGTAAGTTAAGTTTTAATGGGATCAGCAGTGTGCAGGGTCAGCTCCTCCCTCAAGCACTGGTGTGGAGGAGGCCACTTTACATGGATCCAGAGCTTGGATTGCTTCTACAGTGCCAAAGCTGCAAATACATCCACTGCTTGCACACCGAGTCCTGGGGAGCTGGAAACAGGAGCCTGGGATGAGCTGTAATATCCCCCCTGCAGCAAGAGGCACGGGTCAGAGGAAAAAGCCTTTGGTGGTGAAGGCCACTAAAAGCACTGCAGGTTGCCCAAAATAACTTGGAAGTTCCACTGAAGGAAGGTTTTTGAGCTAACATCTGCTAGAAACAGTTTTGCTCAAGCTCAGCTTGCCTGTGGCAAGGTTCAGGGTAGAGCTGGCAGGTTCAGGGTACATCTTGGGGCAGAAGACAGACCTTGACAAACGAATTTTTGTGCTGCTTTGAGGTTCAGCAGTGTTATTCATTTCAGAGGGCTGACTACTGTACTGAAGACAGATGTGTCCTGTTACAGCCTAACAGTGATACCTGCTCTCAGGGCAGGGCTCCAAGGAAAACCTTCACTGTCCATATGGTCACACACCAGAACTGGAAATGGCACCATTTCCCTGGTCACATCTCTGGAAATAAAGAACCTGCTCTCATTTTGGGCATGGCCCTTCTTTCAGCAGGGGGTGGAAAGGCAGCCTCCAGCCAGTCACAGGGATGAGCTCAGCTGGTTAGAGCATGGTGCCCATATGGGCCATTCCCTCAGGTGTTGGACTCCTGATCCTTATGGCTCCCTTCCAGCTCAGAATATCCTGTGATCCCTTGCAGCCCCATGACCCAAGAAGCCCATAAAGCATTGCTTCTCACAAAAGTTCACGCTGCATGGCCAAGTGCCTGGAGAATGTGTGCCTTTCAGTTCCCAGATCTCTGCAGTGCAGCTGACACGAGTGCCTCGTTCGAGCCCTTGCTGTGCAGCAGGAGTACCAAACACCCCACTCTGTCAGGGTGGAAGAGATGACTTGGCTCTTCAGAGCACAGCCCAAGCAAACAGCAGGGACATTCTAGTGCCACACTTTACATTCTTGTTTCAGAACCCGCCTGTGATGCTGTCAGAGGCTGGGTGCTTTACTCAGATCTGAGATCCTCAGAGTTGCCCCAGAGTTTCTAGCAAACACACTTAATGCTTTCATTTTACGCCAGAAGTGTCACAACTATCTGGGAAATCTCCGTCCCACACCCCACAGTCTGTATTTTGGGTGGCTTGATGATCTCACCACCATACAGCTACCAAGGTTAAACACTGCTTTTAAAAACTCTCATGTAAAAGCCACTGAGGTCAACTTTTAACCAGCTTAAATACAGAAAAACTAAGTCAAAAGAAAAGGACCAAAAGAAATCGTCCGTCTTTTCTCCCCCACTCCCCTCTTAACTACACACTCACACCCACCTACAACTGCAGTTCTGTGTCCTTGCCTTTCCCAGTTTTTTCATAATCTTAAAATAATCTTCTCATGAAGAGAGTCACCAATACCTGCCTCTTGCTACACCTGACTCCACAGCACATCCCAAGGGGGATGCAGGAAAGCCAGGAACACAGGGACAGCTGCACAGCCCCTTGTTACAATGCTGGTGGAACATGAACAGTCACAGGGGTCAGGAAAGGAAGTTATAAAGAGTAACTGGGAAGAAACATCAGAGATCTGCACCCTCTTCAGTCTTGGGGGTACAGTAGAGAAGAAAGCTCCACAAGAAATATGACAAGTCTCCCATCCAAACACATTCCCAATAGGAAAACCAGAATGAAGTGGAACCATGAGCTTCCCCTTTCAAATTCCCCCAGAAGAAGCTGTTTCAATTCCATTAATTTAGAGGCACAGTAAGTGAGTCACACTTCAGCAGGTACCTCCGTGTTTGAGGTCAAACTCAGGTCATGTAGTAATTAAGACACTTGAGTGGAATTTTCTTGTTATTATAAGCTAGTTCCCTCAGCTGACTCAGGGATACAGTAGAGCATCTGACACCCACAAGGTAGAATTTCTCCTTTCACACAGTGACCTGCACATCTCCCATGTGGAGAGGTGTGGCTGCAAAATTTCATAATGAAGTAATTAATACAAGGCTGCACATTTTTACAAGGAAATGATAGGAGAGATTTGTTCATGCTGCAAATCCAAGGAGTCTCCAAAACCCAAGACAGTTCCCTTTTATCCTTGTTTTTTCAGTTTCTAATCAGAAGTTCCCCTGGTAGAAGAAGAATAATGTCAGCTTACAGAATTGCTCACCTTCAGAAGAGCCCACCCCATAACCAGTTAATGAAAAGGATCCCACAAGCTGCAGCAGGGCCTCTGGAGTCTGAGCTCAGGAGGGAAACTACCTGAGAGGGGAGGGCAAGGAGGCAGATTCTCCATGCTCACAAAAGAAGACAAAAGTACACCTCATCTAAAACCAACTCTTTCCACTCTGACGTTTATTTTTCCTACAAATAGCCCTTGCAGACGTGTCTTGTTCCTCCTTTCCAATTCAGTGGCATTGCTGCAAGTACTCCATGGCACGTGACTCTGGAGAAGCAGAGCAAGTGTCCCACAAACTCAGTCCTGTTTCCATAGGAAAAGCTGACTGATGAACCACACCATCCTGGAGATGCTGACACAGGTTTGCCAGGAACATCCCGATGGCAAGTCCCAGGAGCTGGCTGGAGCCACCTGAGGGCTGGCAGCTCTAGCAGAGCAGGAGGCCCTCCTTGGCGGCCAGGCGCTGCCGATGGATCTTGTCCTGCTGCAGCTCCTCGTGGTTTGGGTGCCAGAGTTTCATGACAATCCTCTCAATGTTCAGAGCATAGACTGTGTGTGCAGGGATCACTTCTTTGTGCACCTGGAAATGCATGTTGGGAAACAAGCTGCACACTCCCATATATGTTTGCCCACGTTACCAGGGAATAACCTCCCTCTGCCACAGGATGGGAACATCTCTGCAGGATGGGAACAAAGGGAGCCTCACAGGGAGAGCTGCTCCCTGCCAGCACTACCACAGCAGCCAGCACAGCACCACCACCTCTTACACCACGTTCTAAGGGAGTGCCATGGTGAAGAAACAGTAATTTTGCTCTTGGGGTGGCAATCAATAATTGGTCATCAAAACCGTAGAAACAACAATTCTGACTAATCATGAGATGAATGCTTGATTACAGCTCTGTGGTCTGTATCCACAGCTGTGAGACAAAATCCCAAGGCCTGTTCACAACAGCAGAGATCAAGGGGGAATTTCTCACAGCTAATTTTGGACATTCAAAGCAGGCAATGCACCCACAGCTGCCAGAGAGCAGCCATACATCCCCAATGACAATTCACCCAGCTGACCTTAAATGCCTCCCCCAGGCTGGGGTGATCACAGCTAACCCACTGCAGTGGCCTGCATGCCAGGACCAAGTATTCCTCTAGGTACCCAGGTGGAACATGAGGAGTAAGAAGGGATGTGTCAGGTAAGTTATTTTGCTGCAGCACTGTCAAAATCTGTCCAGCTCAGTTCTGATATAATCACTGCAGCCTTGCTGCAGAGGATAAGTTCACTCATCTTACACAGCTGTGAGAGAGGGATCTCCTCACCAGCTCTGCAACCAAGAGGAGCAGAACAGGCATTAAACCACGAGTTAACAGTGGGAACAAACCAAAGCCAAAGAATCTCAGAGGCAGAGAAGGAAAGAGACTATGGGAAAACAAATCCCCCTCCATGCACGTAAACCATGCCTAAGACTGGCAGCTGGCACCCAGGGCAGCACTGCCTGTGACACGAAGGTGTGACAAGACCAGCTTACCTGCAGTGCCTCAAAGAGGTCATACATGTTGACTGGAGGCAAGGATGCTGGCAGGGTGTCCCCAGAGCAGGCCAGGAGCAGGGCTGCCTGCTGCTCAGCATCATCAGGAGCGGGCGGGGGGGCCAGGCTCTGACCTGCCGAGGGCGTCGTGCTGCTCGGGGGGCTGGGGGCAGAGCAGGCAGAAAACATCCCAGTCACCAAACCAGCACCAGCTGGGGCTGTCACAGCAGGGGCCTTGCTGTTCTGCACCAGCTGATGTGGCCCATGTGTACATAAAATTATTTCAGTTCTAGCTAAAACGCCCTTTACATTCCAGTTTAACAAGGAGTGTGGACTGACTCTCAATATGCTCCAGCCCCACCTAAACAGTCCTGGTTGAGCAACTTTTGCTACTTGCAGCCAATAGTTTCTACCCAACATAAAAATTAAGGCACACACAACATTAAACTGAAACACCGGCCGTTAGGCAGAGTTGTTTATAGTGCTACAATCAAATCTTCAAACACCCACGACCTCCTGTCAACTGCTAGAGGCTGCCACAGACAAACAAAACTGCCTTCTCATACACAAATGTTACCAGATGCACTGCACAAACTCTTTGACACTGAGACTCCAAACAGGGGGACCTCAAAGCCCTGCTAACTGGAAAGATGTGCTAAGGAACCATGAACACATCTGCATGCAGGAAATGACAGAATGGCAGCGTCCTGCAGGTCGCCACTGACATTTCAATCCTGTACACAATGGCCACGCCTCCACAAGGGCAGAGCATTGCTGTGTTACTGAAGTTTCCAAAAAGCAGTAATAAACTGCTGGACAAGCAGAGATAAGGGGAGAGATGTAACACTGCCCTATAGTCCAGTGCTGGGAAATCCCCATATTCTCACTCCCTGTTTGGCTGTATAATCCTCCATACCAAGGCCTTCCTAGTGTGTGAAAGCAAGACACCATCAACACACGTAAAAGAAGATGCTGAGCCATGGAGTAATTCCAAGAGTAGCAAAATCCATGTACATTATCAGTGTGCTGCCAGCTCCTTACCACTCAATTAAGTTGTTATAAGCAACAACACTGTTCTTCAGATATGGCTGAGGGTTGACATTGCTTCCAAAGGCATATTTGAAATGGCCATCCCTCAGACGATAGGCTTTCCTCCTGGATATCACAGAGGTCAGAATGTCCTTAAGGTGGTTCTGCAAGAAAAACAAATCTTGTGATGTGCTGATGTATCCACTTGTGGCTAGAAGGGCCACCTGATGTATCTCATCTGTGGCAAGAGAGGAGCAGTGCTGCTGTGACCACAGGGATCTAAAGATGGAAGAGAACCAATATCTGGACAAGGTACAGGATGTTTTCATTATCCAACACTTGGATACAGAGAATGTGGCACTTTGTGAGTACTGTAAGCATCAGCCTGTGAACTTTACTTCAATATGTGATGTCCTGCTTCAAATGTCAAAGAGGTGTCTTCAATGCTAGGAAATTCCCAACCTCTAATTAAGGTCAAGGTTTCATAAGTGACACTAGATGTTACACTGGAACTGAAATACACGCTCTGAAATGACAGTGAAAAGCCACTCACTCATCTTCTTCATTTGCCTGAAAAGTGCTGGAGAAGGAACTGCCTCAAAAAAACAAGCAGATAACTTCTTAACTTGGCTTCACTCCCAGATGGAGAACTCGGGTTGGCCTTCACATGCTGAGTGCAGAAAACATCAATGCTCCAAGCAGTGGCTGTGTCATCCCTGGGATGTGTAAAGTGATGCACCACCAATGGCCAAAGCCAAACCAGGGCTTCACCTGCAGCTATCTCCTGATCCTGTCCCTTCACAGCCAGGCCATAACTGTGCCTGTAACAGACTGCTTTTAATAGAACAGGTCAAACTGGCATTCCCATTCTGTCTCTGCTTTTAAGTGACATTTTCCACAGCAGCTACTTAAGCATGTCTGGGGTATTGTGCAAGTCAAAACTAACACCTGCAGGCAGAAGTCCAAGACCTTATATCTAGGGCACAAGATCCTCCATTCTCACATTACTCTGGGCAAAAGGGCAATTGGAGAACAATCAGAGCAGCAGGTTTCCACCCCAGACTGCACACAGAACTTTTTGCTGCTGGTGTCACGAGACCACTGCTGCCCCCAGCCCAGCCTCACCTCCACAGCATAGACAACAGCTGTCACTGCCTCCTCGGTGACATTGTCCAGCCCGTGCTCATAGGCAGTGACAATCATCCTTCCTTCCAGCTGGCCACGTGTTGGGAGCATCATGGTGTGAGAGCACAGCTTCAAATCATCATCCTCCTGAGGATCCTTTGCCACAAACTGCTGGGCTCCTGACAGCGGGTTCTGAGGCTGGAAGCGGTGCTGGTGTGAACACAACATGAAAGAGTAAGGTAATATTCATTCAGACCCTTTGGTTCATCAAGGTGACATCCCTTCTCCAGTCAGAAAGCACACACATCTAAAAAAATCCTAAAGAGATCCTCCCCAGTGACTTGTGACAGAAGAAAGTGCTAAGTCAGTGTTGGTAGCCTTTCACTAGACTTGTCCAGTAGCACCCCAACCCACCTGAACTTTGGGTATCCACCACACACTGCAGCAAGAAATTCTACACACCACATGAAGACTCACCTGCTCTGGTCTGCTCTGTACCTCCCCACCAGCTAGATTGTTTGATTCTCTTGGGAGTCTCAAACATGGTCAGTGACTGTGCTTTTTACCTCTTTTCACACTACCCAGGCCTTTCACACCTCTCAGACACCTGACACCTTCTGTGTTGAAGAGTTCTCATCTATTTAATCATTTCTTGTACAGAAGGGTGTATTTTTACTTACCATCTGTACAGTTTCCCTCCAGATTAAACCCCGTTATCCTAAACTTGTGTGACTGAATCTTACATTTCTCAATTGCTTTAAACTTAGCCTGATTCCAGCACTAGTTCCACTAATTTCATAGTCCAGTCTCCCTGCATACTTCCACTACTCCAAGCACAGCTGTGTTACAGAGCAGCCACTGAGATGAATTATGACTATTTTTCAGAACTGACTTGATCATTTAGGGAAAAAAACTCATCACAGAACAGGAACTCATAGGTGACATTTCCCAGGCCACATGTATTCCAGCACAAATCCTTAGCTGCATTATGTCTCAAGCTCTGAGTGCCTGTGATGGCTCCTCAGTCCCCAGATAAAGGGGGGAACAAAGCAAATGGAAATTATTGATCCTTGAGCCCAGTCATGTGCTTGGCTCAGCTCTCACCCACAAGGGAACAGACTCATCAGACTCCCTGTAGTCTCCAGTGGCTCTGGAATGGAGATTGCTGCAAGGGTCTTATGGGGTACCAGGACAAACACACACTTTAAATATGAACAATGAATATGCAGTAAAGTGGATTTCTCACACCTTAGTTTCAGGGGAGAAAGGGGAGCTGCTTTAGTCAAAGGACAGTGTGGCATTTAACTCAGAGTGAAAAACCAATCCACCCACTGATGATGTGAAAGCAGGTTTCCCTCCCCATAATTCTAAAGATGTATGCTTTCATTACAGGAAGGTTGCATGCCTGGAAAAAAAGGCCTTCAAAGCGTAAGCAACTCTCAAGAGGAATGTTGTTTGGGAGAGCAGAAGCCAACTGGAATGGACCTCTGGTCCTTCACACTGTTATTCTGACCAGTGAGGGAAACATTATGAAATACCAAGGCACTTCCAAGTTCAGATGACTCAGGAATTCCACAAGTACCAGACAGGCCCATTAATGATAACATGCACTTCATACAGTGCTTACTGCCAAGCATTCCTGAGCAGGTGTACAAACACACACTAGAAATCTGGTGTATCCTAGGGAGAGTGAGTAAATCAAATTCTAAGACTTCCACTACACCACAACTTGCTTCTCAAACTCATGAACTTGCTACTGAACTGAAGAGTTATACTGAAGTTTTAAGACAGGCAAGGTAACATAGACTGAACCCAGAACATCACAGTTCAGGTGGCAGCTGTGAGCACTGCAAAGTAATTCAACGTTTTCTAAATACAAGGAGCCTTCAGCTGGACTTGCATACCTTTGGAACACTTGTCTGTGAAGCACACACATAGTCTGCCCAACCATAGCCCCTAGAAGGGCACTGTGCACCTTATCAAACCCTGCCTGCTGAAGGGAGTGCCTCATCCCAAATCTCTGTCACACCAGGCCCCCTCCACACTGGTCTGGCAGCACAGAAACCAGTGCAGAACAGGGGTGTGATGGTACTGGGGGGGATGTACAGAGCCTTTGCTGCAAGGTGAACTGGATCTTGCACGTTTCTGTGCCACCTACCAGAAGTCAGCACCTTTGAAAAGCATTTTCAGCTCTGAAACAACTTGACCTTCTGAAAACATTACACCAAGGAATATCTTCCTTCTAACACTTTCAGAGTTAGTCAGAGAATTCTGACTGCCTAGATAACTCGTAAATCTTGTTTGAAGAATTTGGCAGATATGTAAAGAGAACCACAGACACTTACATCAAACTTTTGGCGAACCGAAGAAATCTTTTTCTTCCCTTTGGGTTTTCCAGGTTTAGTTGCAGAGCCACCTGGCCATGGCAGAGATCCAGCACCTTCTACAAATTGAAAAGAAAACAAACAAACAAAAAATAAACCAAAACAAACAAAAAAAAAACCCCCACTCACTGTTGCTGATTTAGGGACAGGATGAAACCCTTAACATTTGGCCACATGTCAAGCCTCAACCCCAAATCAAAAGCCAGAGCACAGAGGAAGATCTTTTGAGGGGAGAACACTTTTGGTAGCCCCTCCATTCCTTTGTAAACCCCTTGCTACTTTGACTCCCTCACAACACCCATGACTTATGTAGCAATTTCTGTCCACACACCACACAAAATCCATGGCGGAAGAAGAGAGATAAGCACAGCCTGTAAGAAAATCCAAAAGGAAGGAACAAGCCATTTGTTTCATCAGGAAGGTAAGAGCTTGCCTAGAGGGGGGGTTCTCCTCTCAGCCACTCCTGGATCAAGTCATTTGCTAAACCATCTGAATTCATCAGCCTGACTCCCCAGCTCTCCTTCTGTTTCAGCAAGATTTGTCATGGATCCTTATTAAACATCACAGCTGATTGTCCTGTTACACTGAAGAGGAGGAGAAGGGGAAAAGAACTGCAGAGGCCACTGAGCCCAGGAGCAGGATGTCACTAATGTGAGCAAACAGCTGAAAAAGAGGTTCCTATTTAGTACCAATAAATAAATACATTTGGTCACATTATCAGCTCAGAAGTCCACTGAACACTGTCTGACAGCTACACCTACAGCAGGCCAAACCACATCCTGATAATCACACAGCTCTTGGCAAGGACAGCCTAGCAAATTTCCTGCTGACAAGTTTACAGCATCTGTGAGCAATTAATTCCTTCAGGAACATTGGGAACATTGGCTTAGAACAGCACTGCACTGGGTGTGTGTGTGCTTGCTGACAGGGAACAACGTAACTCAGAGACTGGACAGCCCTCTCGTGGCTACAGAGCAGCCTCTGCTGCGTGCCTCCAGCACCCTCCTCCCTGGTTTGGCAATGCAAGTGAGGAACCTTTCCCTCTGGAGCAGGGCAGGCCCTGAGCTGGGTCCCTGCCCACCTCCAGGGAGCTTGGACAACTCAGCTCAGAAGGGACTTCAGCTTCAGCTGGAGCAATTCTGACAGCATGGCAATGTTTTGGACATTGCCTGGCCACACCTCAGCCAGAATTCCTCTGGGCAGGGACGAGAAGTGAGAGCAGCCTTTCCACATCTCACCACTCACAACCTGGCCAGCGTCACTGAGCACTGACCAACACCCAGCTGTGGTTCTCTCCTACTCCCACAGTTCTCACCAGCTTCACACCAGTCTGTGGGTTTATCTCTGGCTGTCCCAACTATACTTAATTTGCTGTTATCAAGAATTAAATGTGTTTAATTTGCTGTAGTCAGGAATTCATAAACACAGTTACACCACAGCCCTGTTTGTAAGGAATGAGGCTGGCTAGAAGTCCTTGGCTTGGGGGAGCTTCCCACACCCACAGCTGGAGCACAAGCACCATGTCCTCTGCTATGGCAAAAAAAAAATTCAAAAAGGATCAGGCTCAACTAGAGGATTCAGGTGAAGTTTTTGAATGGCCAGCTGCTAAGAAGGGATTAGAAACAACCAACACACACACAGAAATGGCACATTCTCCCCATATCAGTGAAAAAGTTAATCAAGAAGTTTAGCTACATCCTATTAGAGAGGTGGAAACCCATAGCCTACCAACCTTGTCAAAATCCACCGGTCAATTTAAGAAATTAAAACATAATAAATAAAACCTCCCCAAAAATTGCAAGGGTGGTGCCACTGCCCATCAATACATCACAGGAGAGTCCCTAATAATGGTGCATAGGAAACCACTGTGGAGAAACACATCAAGTCTCACACAGCTCTTTCACAGCCTCATTCGTGACCAGAGAAAGTGCAATGGGTGGAGATGGAAATTGCAAACACTCTCTCCTGTGATAATGTTCTACAGATATAACAGGCTACAGCTAAGTCTTAATTTTTAAAAAATAATTTTTAAAGAAAAATAATACAGTAGGTTTTAAATTAAATGGCAACTGAATTTTTAGGCTTTGACAGCAGATCTGAAAGATCCAACTTAATCGAATTTCAATGTGCACATTTAACAAGAACTTAGCCAAACTCAGCTTAAAACAAGGAAAGGGTGAGATACAATCTCCTATTCCCCATTATAATGAGCCCATAGCAGAACTTAGGGTTTTTTTCCAGGTTTTCATATTACCAAGCTCAACTTGCACTAGATGAAGAAAGCAAAATTTCCCTCTAGCATCCTAAGAAAACCAGTACTTGTCTTCCTGGCCACAAATGACAAGGCTGGGTTAGCTCAGGCATGAAACTTCAGAGATGTCTGCAGCTTTTATTTAATCCTGCTAGCAAAGGAACCAGACCTTAGCAAGCCACAGCAATGGCTGCTGCTCTGCCTTCAAAGATCAGCACCAGATAAAAACCACATTTTTCTAGGAGCTGCCACATCTCTGCACAGCACCATGATCATGGCACCAGCCAGCCCAGACAGAGCTTGCCAGGTTTGCCTGACATGCTACATGAGGCAAGGACAAAGATACAGAGAAAGTCACCACAGAAAAAAAACACACATTTGCCACGCCTGTTTACTTGATCTTCAGTTTGGAGGGGGTTGTTTGTTTTAATCTTCTTGCAGGAACAAGGGTTTTGTAAGGTGTTCTGCTGGTATTTGGCTGATATTCTGCTGACTCTCCTCTGCCAAAACCTCACACTCCCATTTTCTTACTTTTCCTCCCTTCTGAGTACTCTGGAGAGAAGCAAACACAAGCAACCTGAGCCAGTCTCACAGCTGAAAGTCCCCTAAGCAAAGTGTGTGGACAAACGTGATGAAATTAAATGCTCCTGTTATTCCAGATGAGTTCTAATTCACTGAACCATCTTCTGATTGGCTCCAGACTACTCCTAAATAAATTAAACATCTCTAACTCAAGTGTTTGCAATTGTCTCAGTTTTACTGCTAACATTTAGCTAAGAGAGGAGGGAACAGTTCAAGCAGGATACCTATTAACTCAAGAAACCTTGCTAGCCTGAGTGCTTGTAACTGTCCAGAAAACAAGGTCAGCTTGGTGAGCAAGTCCACACACAGTTAAAAGATTTAAACCAGAGCTCCTCTTGATGGATTTTTTTGGGGAAGAAAAAATCCCAGTGTGCTGGTTTGGGGGTGGAAGAGGGCTCTTTTTCCATGGTAGCTTGCACAGGACTATATTTTGGATGTGTGCTAAGAACAATGTTGGTAACACAGGGATGTTTTCATCCCTGCAGAGCACAGAGTCAAGGGATTTTTTGCCCCCCACCCCATCCCACCAGCGAGGAGCCTGACAGTGCCCAAGGGCTTGGGAGGAGACACAGCCAGGAGAGCTGACCCCAAAATGGTCATCCTACACACCAGAACAGTGAACACATCTCCCTCCCTCTGCACCACTAAGCCTGTGCTTAGAGAGGCTGTGGAGCTGGGATTTGAAGTATAGGCTGAGCAGATGAGAGGGGGAAGTGCAAAGCATCCTCAAAAAGGGTGACATTCACCAAGTGCTGCCCTAAATCCCAGGTGGATTTTGCTGCCACTACTACAAGAGGCAGCAAAATTGGGATCAGATGGGTTTGCTTGCATGGTTCAACATACATTATAATCACTCCTGAAAAATACCTTCCCCAAGGGTTTTTATTCCAATACAGTATCAAGTACAATTGCACCACTGACCACATGATTATTTTTTTTTAATGCAAAATAACATTTTAAGGATGGTTCTTTCCCCTTTTCACTCACACAAAGGTGGAAAGTACGTGCATCAGTAACCCCTGTGATGGTGTGCCAAGTGCCTCAAAAACACTTCTTTAAAGTTACTTATTTCCATGAATCATGGAGTAAACACCTTCTACCCAAAAGACAGTGGTTGACACAAAAGCCTGTTAGCTTTCCATTCTTACATGGAGAAAAAAAAAGAGAGAGAGAAAATAACCAAACCACAAACAAAAATCTAGCAGGATGTCAGACTGGCATCTAAGGGAATAAAAAGAAATCTAGATGTTAACAGACAGTATTCCACTCATACTGCATTTTCCTGGGCTTGCATGTACAACCCCACACTACACACAGCTGACAGTGAGAACTTGCCTGTAAAAGATCTACCAGTCAGTGGCCCAGAAAGAGGCACCCCAGCACAGATCAGCTCCTAAATCATTGGGAGACACTGCACTGATCCGTGGACAGCAAAACTGAGCCTCTGGAAGGCACTTGCAGAACACACTGCTAGCTCCAGAGCACCAAAGCATATCTTTAAGACCACACCCTCATGATTAAACTGATTTATTTCAAGCTGGCTTATGCAATCTGTGGACAGAGCCAGCCAAAGCTTGCCTGAAAGCCCTGGAGATGACCAGCACTGGGAAAGGATCCTTGCCAGTTGTCTCACCACCACATGCTGTCACTTGTGGCAAACCCCTTGGCTTATCCAGGTTCTTCTCTCAGGGTCAGAATTAAAAGCACAAGAAACAGAATTCTTGTTTGGACTTGGATTGTTCCTTATCTCAGTTACATTTCACTGACCATGAGTGGTCCTACATGCTAAGTTAACAGAGCAAAAATGGAGTCCAGAGTAATGTCTTCAAGGTCTTTGAAGCCTAAACTACCCAATTATGAGAGGCCAACTAATTTATTTTAACTTCTAACCCAATCACTAATCATCCATGTTCTGCACTGCGGATTTTTCCAACCAATCACAAAAAAATGACCCAAACTTGTGAAGAATGAAAAGAAGACTACACCCTAAAGCCTCCATCTTGTCACATATATATTATTTTAACCCACCACTTTAAATTCTAAATTTCTCACCCTGTAATATAATACATTTCTACTCAGCTACACACTCACAATCACAGTGCTGTCACTCAGACTTGGAAGCCTTTCCCAAGGCCTCAGGTGAAATGCAGTGTATTTTTGAGGATCAGTCCCTGTCAGCACAGAAAGCCTGAAATCCTCTGTGTGCAGGGTTCCAACAGTCACTGACCTGCTGAAGCACTACAACCAGAGCTCTTCCTGGGCTCTGAAGAGAGCAGCTGTACTGGGACAAGAGAAAACAACCTCCAGGGACTTGAAATTAAAGAAGGTCAGGCAGGAAATAATGAGCATATGGAAAGCACCCGTGGAGCAGCATCCTGCTCTGTGCTGGGGCTCCTACCTTCAACAGAATCCCAAAAAGGTGTCCTTGAAAAAGGGACAACTGGGAGAGCTTGCTGAGGAATTGTGACCAGACAGCTGCATGCCACGACTAAGTGGTGGCACAAAGAGACTGGATAAAGGGACAGATGACATTGAGTGCACAGGAATAACAAACCCCAGCCTCAGTCACAAGAGGCCCTAGCCTGACCACTGCCTCTCAGAAGCAAGACCTCTGAGCTATGATCTCCACCCCAACACTCACAGCAGCTCACTGCTGAGCTCAGAGAACAGGCACTGTCTCCCTCCCCCTCCTCATTCAGACTCAGCTGCTCCAGGTGATAACTGGGGGGAATCACTGTTCCTGTGCTCTTTTTATAATGCAGCTGTAATTAAACACTCAAAGTCAAAAGCAAGGAGCAGCAGATTCAGTCATGAACCTTCTGATTTACCTGAGTCCTAAAGGGAACAAGTTTAGGACACACAAGGTGTTTTTGAACTTCAATAAAGAGCAAACAAAGCAAGTTTGGAGGTGGGGGCAATTAACATTTAATTAGCACAGCTGGTAGAGTTCAGGACCAGCTCCAGCACAAAAACCTGTAGGATTTTGCAGGCATTATTTCCTCTAGCTACAACAGGCACCTCAGTAACAGGTATTCTCTCAAAATCCCATCTCTCAGGTCTCAGCCCACATGAGCTGTAACAACTTTCTCTCCCTTCCTACACAGCAGTTCCACATCTTGAATTGCAGCTCGATTGCCCTTGCTGCCACATCTCAGGGCTGAGAGCTCTGCTGAAGACCAAACACATCACACCCTGCAACTCTGAGGACAGCCCGTGAGGCACCCACAAAGTTAAAATGTAATTCCAGATGCTCACAGAGTTAAAATGTTAAGTACCTGCAACTGGGTTAATTGGCCACAGCTCCACCAAGGCTCCCTGTAAGCACTTCAGGTATGTACTTGAAATCAAGATCAGTAAGCAACACTCAGCTCTCCACCACGACCAGGAACAAAGCTCAGAGGAGAGAGGAAGAGGTAAGCAAAGCACCTCAAAGAGAAAGCTGCATTTGCCTTTAGCCTTCAGCTCGCAGCAGACATCAATCCAGAAATCAAACCAGAAAATCAAACCAGATTATCACAGGCACCAGTCCAGCATCAGCCTCCAGCCAAACACACACAGCTTAGTCATAGAAGCATCTCTACTGAAATCAGCTGAAACACTATTTTCTCACATTTTTACCTGTGTGGCAAAAAAACCCATGAATGTAAAGGCTGAGAACGCTGCACACACACACACACCCAAACACACAATGGCAGGCACAATGTTGCACCAAGTGTTTAATGAGGCTTCTCAGGACTCACCTGGGGCAGAAACCAGGATCTGGCACCGGGTGAGAATAGCCAGGAGGAAATCATTGTGAGAGTGGACTGTGGAGAGAGAGAGAGAGAGTTCATTAGCAGCACATCAGTGCCCAGAGGCACCCCCTCGAAGCCATCCTTAAGCAGCTCCCTAAGCTTTCCCACTGTTGTGTTCTCCCAACCTGCTCAGTTAAGTTTAAATTTAAAGTTTTTTGTGAGTTTTCTTCTGCTGGGCTGAGAATCTACCGCTGTGACAACAACACAAAAGATACTACACACAGCATGGAAACAATTGTGTCACTTCTCAGTGTTACACAGACACAGAGTGTGTCACAGCTACTTGACAAGTCTGGTGTGTTCAGCCAGTCAGAGGAACAGCTGTCCCTCTTGCCATGCAGGCACCCCACTGCAGGGCTTCTGGTTTTGCTAGAAAATCCACCAAAATGAGAACCAGCCCGACAAGGATGAAGCCAACTCGAATAGGTTCTAATAAAACAGAACTTCATTGCACGGGTTTTCTGGAACACAGAGTAACTGTGCACTAGAGAGAGTGAAAATAACTTCAGAGGCAGGATCAGAGGGTTCCAGGATCCTCTCTGGAGCCTGAGCACCAAAAAACTCCCTGCCCTTCCCTGCAGGGATGCCGGACATGGAAGCCAGGAGCCCTCACAATGAGCTCAGTAATGCCCACCCATGTTTGCAGACACACAGAGGAGCAGGGATCGAGGAGTCTCACCCTCCAGCACTCCCAGCTCCCACAGGCCAGGAAGGACCTGCCTGCTGCAAATGCACCCGGGTGAACCCAGGGCTCCCTCCCCTACTTCAGCTACAACCAAAGGGAAAGTACAGAAAGGACTGCGTCTCTGCAGTGACATTTTTTTTAAATGGCTTTTTGGTTGCTCGAACACCACGTTTTACGTTTTTAATACATTTACACAACGCCAAATTGTCTGTCGGTGCCGGGGTTACACAGGGACTTCCCCATGCAGGCCAGGGCACCTCCCACCGCTTTAACCCCACTGGCGCCGGAGCCACGGCCACTGCTACTGTCCTCACAAGCCCTTTCCCCGTTCGGGAAGCACCCGAAACAAACAAAGGAAGTTACTTTACCATTGTCTTGTGTGAGAAGCCTACGCGCTTCCAGGTCAAACTCCTCCTTGCTGATCTTCTGCTTGAACCAGAGCTTCAGGTTGGCCCAGTACCTCGGGAAGAGCAGGGAACCACAGAATGAATTTGGGTGGAAAAGCCCTTTGAGATCCTCGGGTCCAACCTTCCAACACCACTGTGTCAACCAGGCCATGGCACTGAGTGCCTCTTTCCTTCAGCACCTCTGGTTGATGTCTTAAGTTTTAGCTTTCATATTTTTCCAGACTCTGCACTGCATTGGTGTGTAACTCTGAACTTCATATAAAGTGTTACCAAGCTCTCCTCACAGCTCAGTCACACAGAANCGGGTGCAGCCACAGCCGGGCTCTTGTACTGCCCAGGGTGTATCCTGTGAAGGCCTTTTAATAAATCCCTCCTTTATTCCTTTACTGCCTCTAGGTAGCCTCTCGAGGCACCACGGTGAGGTGCAGACTGGAAGAAAAGCGCTGCTCCCACACGCAGCAGCAGCGCCGCGGTTTTGCAGGGACACGGCAGAAACGCGCGGGGCCGGGAGGGTCGCGCAGCGCACAGCCCCGAGCCAGCCTGGCCGGGCGGGGCGGACCGGCCCCGCACCCCCCGCTCCCCGAGGGCACTCACTGCTTCACGTTCTCGCCCAGCGCTTCGCTGAGGCTCTTCTTGGCCGCCTCCAGCTCGCTCACGTAGGTCGCCATCACGGCCGCCGCCGCCTCAGGGCCGTCACGTGCCCGCCGCTCACGTGCCCGCCGAGGGGGCGGCGGCGCCGCGCAGGCGCAGAGAGGGCGGCGGCGGCTCCGGGAGCAGCACCGGGAATCGCACCGGGAGCTGCACCGGGAGCTGCAGCCATGCCGGGACTGCTGCTGGGGGATGAGGCGCCCAACTTCGAGGCGGACACCACACACGGCCGCATCCGCTTCCACGATTTCCTGGGAGACTCGTGAGCGCCCGGGGCTGCGGCGGGAGCGGGGGCGGGGGCGGGATGTCCGCGCCGCCGGGATCCCGGGGAGCAGGGGCGGAGCGGGGCCGCTCGCCGCCCTCCTTCCGCGTGGGTGAGCCGCGTGTCCCAGGGGCTCGCTCCAAAATGCGTGTTTTTGCCGTGGGACCTGGGAGCTCGGGACTCGGAGAGCGCGGTGGGCAGAGCCGCCCGTCCCCATCACCCCGGAGGGCGAGGAGAGGTGAGAGGCAGAGCCCGAGGCACGGCAAAGCCGAGCTTGCCAGAGCGGCGCTTAGCCCGGGCCGGGTCTGGAGAGCGGCTCGGGTGTCACGCATATCCCGGGAATGCCGAGGTGTGCTGTGACAAAGGGTCCTGCTGGGCACCACTCCCGGCAGAGCCAGCCGCTCCATCCCTGCAGCACGGCGTGTTCGGGACAGCGCTTGGCAGGCTGGGATCAGCCCCCGTTATCGGCTTTGTGAGCCAAGGGGGAAAAAGAACCTGAAACCGGCCGTGCTTCCCTGCCCGCACACGTGGCACCTTTGCTCCTGGGCTGTTTGCTGCTGGGCATTCCAGGAATGTGGTTATTGTATGAAGAGCCTCGCAGCGCCAGGTGCCCCATGAAATCCTGGGAACCCGCGGCAGTCACACGGCTCTGGCACGGCTGCACGGGAGCCTCACTCCATCCCTCTGTCAGGGAGATTAATCCACCGGAGATTTATGTCCAAAAAGGAGACAGAGGAGCCCTTTTACTTTATTCGAATAAAGGGAGAGGCCATGGGGCATTCCTCTGGGGTCTCAAATTTTTGGAGGACG
>VYXF01005043.1:39873-54912 GCA_013397295.1 Polioptila caerulea
GGAAGCTGAACCCGTCCTTCGTGGGCATCGCCCTCAGCTCCCTGCTCGCCATCGCCCTCTGGGCCTCCAAGCGCCTGGGGGTGTGCGCCGCAGAGGGCTCGGCCTGGGGCAGCGCCCGCCCCCTCATGAAGGTCATCGAGGTGTCGGGGCACGGCATCCCCTGGCTGCTCGGCACCTGCTACGGGCTCTGCCAGAGTGACAGCTCTGCGGCCAGGGAGGTGCTGCTCAACCTGCTCTTCGGTGAGGCGGGGGCCCGCCTCGGGCTATGCAGCTGGGGCTGGGGAGGGGAGACCCGAGGCACGGGGCAGAGCCGGGTAAGCCGAAGCCCCGGCAGCAGCCGCCGATTTTGAGCAACCTGTGCAGGCTGCTCTGGGGTGCCTGGCGGCAGAGGGAGTGACCCTGCAATCTAAGGGCGTGGTGGCACCGGCGCGGCTCAACTTACACAGCTAAACTGCTCCTGCGGTTACAAAACGCTCTGGGGGCTGAAGGCTCTGTCGGCTCCTCAGGCTTGTCACAACAGCGCATTCCAGGTGTAGCTGCCTAGAGTTGAGACACCGGCCCTTTCCCTGAAAAGCTGCTCTGGCACACAGACTCCCTTGGCTCCCTGCAGGCAGCGCCTTCGTGGATTGTTCTGTGCCAGCCAGTGAGGAAACTTGGTTTGAAGCACCAGTCTGAATCCTGCATGGTGTAGTATTTCACATGCACACGGAGTAGCCTAGGTATATTTAAGGGGATTTATTTTGCTTGTTTAGAAACTGTAATAGCTCCAGGGCACCAGGCCTTCTCAGATTCCTCATTGTTACTCTTGTATTAAGTTGCAGATAAATAGGATCTCCCACTTTGAAGTTTGCTTGGTGGGAAACATAGATTTGTGCATCTTTCAGTCATCTAACAGCACATGGGTAAATTGGAGCTGTGGGAGGGGACCTAGATGTCTCCAGCCTAACCTCTGCTCCAAGGAGATCTGTCCCAGATCCCAAGATCTGTCCCACCAGGGCTCTGTCCAGCCCTCTGTCCTCTGGGCATCTGCCCCAGGGCTGCAGCACTCATGTAGGGAAGGATTCCCTTGTGTCCAACTTGGATCTCCCAGATCTTGTGTAGAAAGAGAAAAAAACACTGACCTAGTTTTACATGTGGAAAAAAAAAGAAAATTTGTTCTTAAATGATTAACCAAAGGAAGGGAACTGAAGTGACCAAAAGATTTGGTGTCCCTTAGGACAAACAGAAGTTGGTCTCTTACACAACAAGAAGTAGCCCTGGCTGTGAGTGCTGTGCTAAGCTGAGCTAACAGGGGTGGAAAAAACACCCTCTGCCCTGCATGAGAAGCTGCTCTTTCCTAATACTGGCTGAACAGGTACTTCGCCTCTTTTTTCACAACAGCCTTTAGCTCTCAGGGGGCAAGCCACCATAAATTATCCTTTATTCACCTCCTGAGAACCAAAGCAGGATTAACTTTTCCCCCAGCAGCAGGGAAAATCCAGACCCCAGGAGCCCTGGCACCACACCAACTAAGCATTTCCCACTGACCTGTGCTGGACTGGAGTGGGTTGATCATTCACCCAGCCGGTTTGACCCCGGTCACCAGGGCAGACAGCAGTGCAGAGTCAGCACTGCCAGGAAGGGGCTTAATACCTCTGCTGCCTTCAGATTAAGGAGCAGATTGAGCCCCAAATCATGGCAAGATCAGATTCTGCACAGAGAGAAAAGCCCTGGGGCACAGGCTGGGCAGAGCCCTGTGGGCTGGGAGGCCAAGGGTGTGGAGGTGCAGGAGGGGTCTGGTGTGCAGAGGAGTAACAGTTGAGGATGTTCTCCCTCTGCTGCAGAAGGCCAAGAGCAGCTGTGTGCTGTGCTCTGCCTGCCTGGGTTTTGCAGCCATGGGGAAAAGTATCACCCCCAGGCAGCTTTGAGAGCTGAGTGCTCCCTTAGCCGATGGTTCTGCTTTCAGTGACCCCCTGTTGCTGTCTCTCCCAGCGCTGCTGCTGGACCTGGTGATGGTGGCAGTGGTGAAGGGGCTCGTCAAGCGGCCGCGGCCCACCCACAACAAGATGGACATGTTCGTCACCATCTCGGTGGACAAGTACTCCTTCCCCTCGGGCCACGCCACCAGGGCCGCCCTCGTCTGCCGCTTCGTCCTGCGCCACCTGGTGCTGGCCGTCCCGCTGCGTGTGCTCGTGGTGCTCTGGGCTCTCATCGTCAGCATCTCCCGGGTCATGCTGGGCCGGCACAACATGACGGACGTGCTCTTCGGGCTGCTGCTGGGCTACGCGCTCTACAGCGTGGTGGAGCACTGCTGGCTGTCCCCGGCCACTGCGCCCGCCCTCTTCGCGCTCTGGAGCCACTGACCGCCCCAGCACAGCGCCGGGGCCGTGTGCCGGTGTTGTGAGCACGCACAGGGCCGGCATTCCGGCACCCGAACTGGCATCCCAAGCCCCGTCAGTCCGGCCGAGCCTTCTACACAAGCGGTGCTGCAGGCACCAGGGGCCTGCACTTACATGTCCGGTGCTGTGCTGCCCTCCTGCTTGGCTGTCAGGCAGGGCCCGTGCTGACTGTTCTCTGATGACCAAAAGCAGTCTCTGCAGAGCCTGGGGAGGGCTCAGCACACCCACCTGGCAGCTCGCTGCTCATACTGTGAATCTGCATGCTCTCGCTGGGCACCTGCACTAGCCCATGGTGTACGTGGTAGCTGTGACTTTGCAGAGGTTTCTCTACAATCACCCCTGTATCTGTATCCTATAAATACACTGATCATGCTGCTGTCGTAAGCATACCCTGCCCAGCCTGCTCTACAACACCTGCCTGGAGGGGACCCACGGAGGTCTCTCCTGTTAGACAGCACTTTGCCTCCCTAAGCAATCTCTTCCCTACTGCTCTCAATTTAAGTGCTGCACTAAGGCTAGATGTCGATCACCAGAGCCACGGGGAAAGGATAGTGGCACTGATCACCCAGTGGGCAACAGGGGAAGCAGCTCCCAGCAGCAGTCTGCTCCTGGAGCTCTTGTCCAGAGCTTCCCCGTTCCTTTTTCCCTCCACAGGGTTTTCAGGGGGTACAACACGTTCACAGCAATTCCTGCTCGATAGCATATTCCAGGCTGCAGAGAGAGTCCTGCAGAGCCAGCCCCTGCCCACAGCTCAGAAACAGACCCAGCCCCAGGTCTGAGCATTGCTTGCAGCTCCTGCAGCAAGAGGTCCTGGCCCTGCCAACCACTGCCACAGCTCCGTGTGTTCCAGGCAGGCTGACTCTCCTGCCCTGGCTCCACTGACAGCCTGGTTTTCACAGAGGGCTGCTGGAGGGGAGGAGGGGACCACAAGGAGCCTCTGTAATGAGCTGGGGCCGAGACTGAGCCGGAAAATAATTGAACACATTTCATCAGGAACCACAGCCAGGCAGGCAGTGAGGGCTCTAGACTCAGCTCAAATAATAAACTTAAGCAGAGCTCCTGGCATGTGGGTAGAGGGATTTGGCCCAGGTGAGGTTCTTTGTGGTTATTGAGGTCTATTAGTGCACTCAGGCCCTGGAAAACACCAATTAGGTTGTATAAAGAGCAGGCAGTGTTTACATGCGCTGTTCTCTTGGGTGGAGTGTGCAGGAGCAGCCTGATGGCTGCTGGTATGAGCACCCTGTCACTGCCAGTTGTACAGGGGCTGAAATGGAAGTGCTTGACGTGACTGGAGCTGAGCCCTGACCCACTGACACAGTGAGCCAGTGAAGCCTCCATGTCTGGGTTGGTGCTGCAGTGACCAAAACATAATCCCTTCGGTTGCACTGCATGCCTGGCAGCCAGCTGGGCCCATCCAGCATTTGTGAAGCAGCACCAGGACACTCCTGCCAGCCCTTCTGCTCCAAGGCAGAGACCAGCCCTATGGTGGCTGTGGGAGCACAGGTAGGTTGCATGCTCTGGGTGAGCAGGGCTTGTGCTGTGCCAAAACATCTTTGCTGTACCCTTTTCAAAATGCAGTGGGTTTTTGTCTGCACTTAGAGTCTGTTCTTAGAGCTGTTGGGCTCTTCCTCTCTACATCGTGGAGGGTACAGTGGCAGCCCATGCATCTGTGGCTCCCACAAGCATGTGTGTGCCAAAATGTTGCTCTTGACTCACCTGCATGATACTCCCTGAGGTCCTGGTAGCACCCACCACCACCACTGCACAGCCCTGCTGGGTCACAGGCTGCCTGGCCACCCTCTCACTTCTATACTTCTCTCCAGCTCTGCCAGGGAGACCTTTGCTCTCCTTTTGTGCTTGTCACTGCTCCTCCAAGCATGGGTGTGACCCACTGACAGGACAGAGGAGCTTTCTGCTCCACTTGTGCCACAGCATTTCTGCCCACTGTGGAAGCCCAGAGCAGACACTGTTGCACACACTCTACATCCTGGGAGTTTGCCAGGTATGGAGAACTGTGAATTTCCACAGATACCAACCAACCAAATACCAACCTAGACCAAAATATCATGGCATGACCCTGGTCCCTGACAGCACAGTTTGTACTGAGTACAGCTACAGCGGGGCAAAGTCCAGGGCTATGTAGCCTCCTGTAGGGAGAAGGGCAAAATCAAAGGCAGCCTGCACAGAGGGTTCATAGCACAGCACAGCAGTGGAGAGCTCAGAGGTCCCCTCCACCTGTTGCCCTTGGGCAGTCTGTGCAGAGCTTGCAAAAAACTTAGAAGCCAGCTGACAGCGGAGCAGGAAGAGTAGTGCTGCCACCTCTCCATTCCTGTGCTGATCCCTTGCTTGGTAAGATGCTTTTGATGCTTTATGACAGGCAGGCACAGAGTGTGGGTTGGCAGCTCAGCACCTCTGCTCCAGGCAGAGATCAGCCCTTGCCAACAGCAAGGGACAGAAAGTTACCGCAAACATTCTCTGGATATGGAAGGGTGGATTTCCCCTGCAGGCCTCAGGGGCTGTCTGGCTGTGAGTTTGGATCCACCTGGTCTGTGCCTCCTGCTGTTCGGGACAATCTTTTCCTTACTGCTCCCACCACCTTCACACCTGGGACATCCCAACAACGCGGTGCTTCCCACACCGGGCTTCCACTGGCCCCAAGGACTCCGCCGGCCCAGGAGTGAGCCACGGCTATAGGGGCACTGTGCAGACATGCCCAGCCCAGGGGCACAGGGGATGTGGGCGACACAGCGCCGGCTGCCACTGGAGCAGCCAGAGCCGCGTGTTACCTCGGCTACCAGAATAACCGGCCTTGGGCTGATGCTGATAATCCTAGGGTAAAAGTTCAGGGCAGCTTTTGTTTACCAGGCACGCAGCCACAAGGATGGGCTGCGTGTCCCCTCGCAGCGCCTGGGATGACTCCTCCTGCCGCCGGCCGAGGCTGCGGCGGCAGCGCTGCCGGAACAGCCGTGCGGGCGGCGGGAGCCAGCTGGGCTCGGGCTTCCTTTCCCCGCCGCCCCGGAGGAGTGGCGCAGGCGGAGGCCCCGCTCCCGGACGCTGCGCACCATAAGGCCAGGCCGCGGTCCGGCGTCACGGGTCGGGGCACCCCGGCAGAGACCCTCGCACGGCTCCGTGCCTGCCGCCAGCCTTCCCTGGGCTGCTCATCCTGCTGCCGCAGGTCGGTGAAGGGTGTCCCGCGAGCTGCCGGCGCGCAGCGGGCACCGGGACAGCTCTAGAGGAATCTCCCCGAGGAAGGGAGGGGGCAAAGGGCGGACAGAGGGGTTGTCACCCACCCAGGAGGGAGCCGTCGGTCTCCACAGCAGGGCACAGCACTTCAGGGTAGCTCCATCGCCGGGACTTGGCATGTGCGGGGAGATTTTGAGGCTCCCTGACGCTCGGTAGGATTCCTCCTTCAGGCATCCAGAGGCAACGCCTCTGGGTAGTACAAAACCCAGCACTGGCAAGGCGGGGGACAGCAGTGGCTTTGTAATCCCAGACAAACTTTTTAGGGTCTGCCTCTTTTGCTTTGGACCTCTTTGGCGCACCAGGGTCAAAGTCTTGCAGAGTTGCACCCCTGGCCGCTCAGCCGCGCTGTCCGACGCTGTCCCCAGGCAGAGACCCGGTGGCGGAGCGCAGCATGGCTAAGAAGGTGGCCATCATCGGCGGGGGCAGCAGCGGGCTGTGCGCCATCAAAGCCTGCCTGCAGGAGGGGCTGGAGCCCGTCTGCTTCGAGAGGACCGGCGACATCGGAGGCCTCTGGAGGTTTGAGGTAAACCTTGCTGACCATGTGTCCGGGTGGGGTCAGCACGGTGACCCTCAGGGGTCAGTGGCGGCTGGTGTGGTGGCAGTCGGCCACAATGGCATCCTCTGGGTGAGACTGAGGGCAGAGGGGCTCCACGAAGAGGAGCACCCCATCAGCCCCAGCCATCCTTCCCCACCATTCCCCGGCCAGCGCTGAGCTGTGTCCCGCTCCCACAGGAGCGCCCTGAGGACGGCCGTGCCAGCATCTACCGCTCCGTCATCATCAACACCTCCAAGGAGATGATGTGCTTCAGCGACTTCCCCATCCCGGAGCACTTCCCCAACTACATGCACAACTCCAAGATCATGGAGTATTTCCGCATGTACGCCCAGCACTTCGACCTGCTGCGCCACATCCGCTTCAGGGTGAGAGCAGGGGGCCGAGGGGGCGGTGGCAGCGGGCACGGGGGGCACAGGGTGCCTGACGCCTCTCCCCCTGCGCCCAGACCAGCGTGTGCCGCGTGTCCAAGCGCCCCGACTTCGCCAGCAGCGGGCAGTGGGAGGTGCTGACGGAGAGCCAGGGGAAGCAGGAGGCGGCCGTCTTTGACGCCGTGCTGGTGTGCAGTGGGCACCACACCAACGCACATCTCCCGCTCAGTTCCTTCCCAGGTACTGCCCTGTATGCTGGCATGAGGGCATGGCACTCTTGAAAGCTAGCCCATGCCAGTCCCTATTCTCCCTGCTGCTTTCCCTCCTGGCCCCGGCATTTCCCTGCTTTGCTTTGACTCCAGGAGTGCTCCTGTGCTCCCCAGGAGCGGTTTGGTGGGGCAGGGGAGCATCTCTAGTCTTCACGGGGGTGATCCTCCAGCCTGGCACCAGGAAGCCAACCATCCCTCCTCCCTGCTCACAGGAATTGAGAAGTTCAAGGGCCACTACCTCCACAGCCGAGACTACAAGGATGCTCAGGCTTTCACAAACAAAAGGGTTGTTGTCATCGGGATCGGGAATTCAGGGTCAGACCTGGCTGTGGAGATCAGCCAAACAGCCCAGCAGGTAAGCAGGAGTAAGGTCCCAGCGAGCAGGATTGCCTCTGTAGGGACACTGTCAGCTCTGCAGGGACACCAGGACCAAGGCACTTGCACAGCCACTGCTCCGTGCCAGCACTCGCTGTGTTTGGCAATGCTGGCTCCTGCCAATCCCAGCTGCCAGGCAACTGAGACTTGGTCCCACTCCCTTGCGAGATGCCAGTCACCAGCTCCCTCTGCTTTCTGGGTCTTTACCCAGTGCTTGGGTAGCAAAAAGCAGAGTGATGCCAGGGCAAGGGCATGTTCCCCGCAGGGCAGTCCTCCCAAGACCATCACTGCTTTCAGGAAGTGATCCTTATTCCTTGTCTAGGTCTTCCTCAGCACCCGCCGGGGTGCATGGATCTTCAACCGCGTTGGAGATCAGGGCTACCCCATCGACACCATCTTAACCACCCGCATGAACACATTCCTGCAGGGGCTGCTCAGCCCATCCATAGCATGTGACTACATGGAGAAGAAGCTGAATGCCAGGTTTGACCACTCACGTTACGGCCTGAAGCCAAAGCACAGGTATCAGCAAACACTCCCCTTGCCCAGAAGGGATCATCTGCCTCCCTCTGTGTCCTGCCCAGCTTGGCCATTCCATGCTCCCTGTGTTTGAACTGGGTTATTAGTTTTGTTGTGCCCAGGCAATGCTTGAGGGAGCCACCACTGCCCCTTCCAAGGACTCTTGGAGACAGCAGTGCAGGGGCAGCTGCCAAGCATCCCTGGGTATGAGCATTCCCAGAGCAGGGACCAGCAGCTGGAGCAGGACATGGAGCAGAAACACTCCCTTCCCAGTGCCCTAATGGCTCCTTGCACCTTCCAGGGTCCTTCACCAGCACCCAACCATCAACGATGACCTGCCCAACCGCATCATTTCGGGCAGGGTGCAGGTGAAGCCAAACATCCGGGAGTTCACAGAGACATCTGCCATCTTTGAGGATGGCACCAAGGAAGACATTGATGCCATAGTTTTTGCCACGGGATACAGCTTCTCTTTCCCATTTCTCGAGGGCTGTGTGAAGGTGGTGGACAACCAGATTCCCCTCTATAAATTCATGTTCCCCCCTGACCTGGAGAAGCCGACGCTGGCTTTCATTGGCCTCATCCAGCCCCTGGGTGCCATCATGCCCATCTCCGAGCTCCAGTGCCGCTGGGCCACCCGTGTCTTCAAAGGTAAGTCAGGCAAACCTCCCCTGTGGATGCAGCCCCGGCATGAGGGCTGATGGTGCCCAGTCATGTTGAGAAGGCGGCAGCTGGTTGTGCCATCCTGGCCATGGTGATGGCATGGCTGCCTTGCGGGTGCCATGGTGAGATGGCCTCTTCTCAGAGAAGCACAGGGACATCCATACCCGGAGCTCCACGGGCTGCTCCTTCCTATCCCGAGGCACTCAGACATGCCTCTGGTGCCAGACCACACACCACGGTGGTGCTGGCAGAGACACAGCATCCAAGCAAGGGCAGGATCACAGTGTCTCATCCTCCCCAGGGCTGAACGAGCTGCCCCCACAGCATGACATGGAGGCTGACATTGAGCAGAAGAAAGAAGTGATGGCGAAGAGGTAAGATCCCTGTAAGAGGCTGCCTTTGGCACAGCTGCTTCTTGGCATCCATCCTGTCTCATGGATGTGTCCTGGCACATTTGTGTGTGCCAACAGAGGGCAGAGATGTGGTTGGCCACACCACCCACAGCTCAGTCCATCCAATACCGCCTTCCTGGTGTGCAGGGCATGTGCCAGCTTTGCTTGCAGCACTTACCTGCCCTCCCTCCCTGCCCGCAGGTACGTGAAGAGCCAGCGGCACACCATCCAGGTGGATTACATCCCTTACATGGACGAGCTCGCCTGCCAGCTGGGGGTCAAGCCCAACCTGCTCACCCTGCTCCTCACAGACCCCAGGCTGGCCATGGAGGTGGCCTTCGGTCCCTGCACGCCATACCAGTACCGGCTGCGGGGCCCGGGGGCCTGGGAGGGCGCCAGGGCCGCCATCCTCACGCAGCAGCAGCGCATCCTCAAGCCCCTGCAGACACGACAAGTGGAAGAGAGCACCTCAGCCCCTGCCATGCCCCTCATCTTCAAGCTGGTTGGGGCCGTGGCCATCCTGGCAGCTGTTTTTGCTTACTTATAGGTGCCCTGCAAGCACAGGAAGGGAGGCTTGGCAATGTGCTGTGAGACTGGGTGGCCACCCCTGCCCTTAGGCAGCCTGTGCACCCAATGGTGGCAGAAACCTTCCTCCTGCCTGGCACAGCCCAGCTGTGACCACACCATGAGCTAGGGAGGCACAGAACCTCCCCAGCTGCCAAAATAATGCCTGGGCTCCTGCTATGCACCCTTTGGGTGCATATACTTGCTATACTCCCCTTGGGTAGGTGCTGCCATGGACAGAGGAGGAAACCTGCTCACTGCAGGCTAAATTCCAGTGCTCCGGGCTTTTCTGTCCCCTCTTACCCAGCCATGCCAATGTTGCCACACATGCACTAGAGCTAAGCAGCAAAGGCACAGCACACTTTCTAAATGGATAAATGCATTAAACAGCCAAGTGTCCGTCCTGTTACTGACACCATCACGACCCTCGTTGTGCTGCGGGAATGTTCGCGGGTTTGAGATCAGCCTCACAGCACTGGCCCACTACAGCTTGGGCTGACTTACACACTCGTTCCACAGCAAGACAGCCTCTCTCAAGGTGTGTGCCACCACAGTGGGTCCTGGCGGTCACCGTGGCATGGCTCTGTGCCACCCTGGTCACCTGCATGGAGCCCCTCCGAAAGGTGGCTAGGTGGGCTGGGGACCCAGAGTGGGTAAAGGATGGGGGTCCTGTCCATCACCTGCCTGGGCTGGTCATGCCAAGCCCCCCCCCATCCCCTAGGTTTGTTTTCCACACCACAACCTGCCAAAATCTGAAGCACAGCCACATCTCTGCCCAGCCCAGGAAGTCCTGGGGCAATATTGGCATCATGAAGCGCTGACAGAACTTAATGCGCCTCTTGCAGAGGACAGGCACAGGCCAGGAGGTGTGGCAGGGTGGTGAGGGAAACCTGTAGATCGTGTCTGGAAGAAGCACATCTTGTGACATCTCAGCCAACACACAGGAAGCACAGGGACAGTCACCTCCAAACCAAGCAGCACCAGGCAGCCTCCCTTGAGGGACACGCTCTGCTCTGCAACTGCTGGCCATAGCTTGTCCACCATCCCTGCCACCACCACACCGTGAGACATGGCTGCCCGGAGAGTAGCCATCATCGGTGCCGGTGCCTCTGGCCTGTGCGCCCTGAAATGCTGCCTGGACGAGGGGCTGGAGCCCATCTGCTTTGAGAGGAGCAAGGACATCGGGGGGCTCTGGCGCTTCGAGGTAAGCCCCGCAAAGCCTGCTCCAGATGGGCTTGGGATTGGGCCTTGGCAGAGAACAACGCGCCACACCCTGCCTGGCATGCGTGCAGCAGGCAGCTTTCCAAGGAAAACCACAGGAAAGTAAAACTGATTTGGCAGGATGGTGCCAGCTGCTGTGCCAGGCACATTAGACCCAACTCCTACTCACCAGCAGCAGGATGAAGCCTCTCCAAGGACTTCACTCCATGGCTTGCTCCTCAGCTCTTTCCATCCCTCCCTTCCCAGTCTCATCTACACCTTCCTCTGCTGTTTTGTTCTTGGTTGCTCCCAGCCTTTTCCTACCTGTCTTACCCTATCTGACCCCAATGTCTGTCCCTGTCCTTGTACTGCCCAGCCCTTTCCTGGAATCACGGTTGCTCCTCTTTCTGCTTCTGTGCCGCTCACCCACAGAGACACCACGTGGTGCCTCTCTGTGCCTTGGCTCTCCCTGTCTTGGAACAATCCTGGAGCTTGTCTCTGCCCCCACCTAATGAGGCTGCTGACTTTTATCCCATGGACCCACCAAGATGACCAGTGTTCCCACCATGTCCTGATATGCATGTGGGAGAGCCCTGGGAGGACACAGGTGGCACCATGCCAGAGTGGGCTCTGGGGTGGATCTGTCAGTCCACTAATTCTACCTGTGATGGGTCAAGGGCAAGGTTGGTGGAACAGAACCAGGGCAGCAGCATCCAGTTGCCGAGGCACAGACCTGGTAAGCAGGAGCAACCACTAAGCAGGAAGCACTGGAGCTGGCTCCACAACTGGTGAGACCTGATGTGCCAGCCAAGGCAACGGCACCACAGGAGCTTTGGGAACGCACTACCTCATAGGGGCAAGGAGAGGAAGTGAGGAAACTGAGGCACAAGTCACCACTGCCTAGCTCCCGCCAGTCCAGAGCTACATCCCTGTTTTTTTGGTTGGGGGGTCTCGACCACATGAGAGTGCTGGGTGCTGGGATGGGTGCTACAAGAACCTGTGGCTTAATCCTGCATCCATGGGGGAGATGCCAGGCAGGGCAGGCAGGTGGTCCTTCACTCCCCGGCCAGCGCTGAGCTGTGTCCCACTCCCACAGGAGCGCCCTGAGGACGGCCGTGCCAGCATCTACCGCTCCGTCATCATCAACACCTCCAAGGAGATGATGTGCTTCAGCGACTTCCCCATCCCTGAGCACTTCCCCAACTACATGCACAACTCCAAGATCATGGAGTACTTCCGCATGTACGCCCAGCACTTCGACCTGCTGCGCCACATCCGCTTCAGGGTGAGAGCAGGGGGCCGAGGGGGCGGTGGCAGCGGGCACGGGGGGCACAGGGTGCCTGACGCCTCTCCCCCTGCGCCCAGACCAGCGTGTGCCGCGTGTCCAAGCGCCCCGACTTCGCCGGCAGCGGGCAGTGGGAGGTGCTGACGGAGAGCCAGGGGAAGCAGGAGGCGGCCGTCTTTGACGCCGTGCTGGTGTGCAGTGGGCACCACACCAACGCACATCTCCCGCTCAGTTCCTTCCCAGGTACTGCCTGCGGGCTGCTCACCTGCTCCCTGACACCCCTAAATGCCTTTGCAGTTTAACACACCAGGGGGATTGCATGAGCATGCGAAGCATCCTGCAGGCAGATGTCACCGCTGCCAGCGTGCCGCTCCCACGGAGACATGGAGACATTTCCCTCTCCATGTTGCTGGCCAAGAACCTGCTGGGCTCTCCAGCCCCTCACCAAGGCTAGAGGGCTCAGCACTGGTGGTGGTCTTGCCGCTGGGTGCCAGGGGAAAATGCCTGGAGAGCTTTCAGCTGTGAAGACCCTCTTTGGCTGGAGAACAGGTTGGATCACACTGTCACCAGGGTCTGGCGAGATGGCACAGACCTTGGTTGTTCCTCTACTGGCAATGCATGGCACCAGACAGGACCTGCAGCAAAATTTTGGGATGGAAGCATGGAATTCTCCAGTCCAAGCCCTGCTCCAAGCCAAGCTAGTCCCAAAGCCAGAGCAGGATGCTCAGGGCTATGCTGAGAATCTTCCATGCTGGTGATGCTACCACCTCTCTGGGCACTACTCCAGGGCTGCATAACTCCTGTTGGTCTCACTGGTGCCAAAACACACCACCAGTGTGAACAGGGCGCAGCCACCTTCCTGCTCCACATCCCAGCCCAGCATGGCTTCCTTCTCTCTTCCAGGACTGGAAAAGTTTGAGGGCTGGTACCTGCACAGCCGGGACTACAAGAGCTCTCATCTCTTTTTGGGAAAACGGGTGGTCGTGGTTGGCATTGGGAATTCAGGCATCGATATCGCAGTGGAGCTGAGCCACATAGCCAAGCAGGTGTGCTGGGAGAGCTCACAGGGATGGGACCCCAGAGGGCACTGATCACCCCCCACCATCCCCTGTGGGCTCCCCTCCCTCCAGCACCCGGCCACAAGCACCCCATGCCCTCTCTAATGGGTGGCTATTGTGGTCCCAGCAGCTGTGCTGGCTTCTCTGTCCCTGGAGCACAGCAGGGGCCCAGCCCAGTCTGAGGATGCTGCTGTGCCACCTGCTGCCTCTCTTCACCTTCCCTCCAGGTTTTCCTCAGCACCAGGCGTGGGTCCTGGGTGATGCACCGGGTGGCAGACAGCGGGTACCCCTTTGATTTCAGCTATATCAGTCGCTTCACACAGTTCCTTCAGAACCTGCTGCCTCCCAATATCATCAGTTTCTTCCTGGAGCGGAAGCTGAATGCTCGCTTTGACCACACACTCTATGGCCTAAAGCCCAAGCACCGGTGAGCGCCCCAGCGGCCCCCCAGGTACCTGCTCCAGCAATGCCCAGCCCCTGCCAGGGCCTGAATGAGGTCTGTTTGTGCCTTCCAGGATCCTCGACCAGCACCCAACCATCAACGATGACCTGCCCAACCGCATCATTTCGGGCAGGGTGCAGGTGAAGCCAAACATCCGGGAGTTCACAGAGACATCTGCCATCTTTGAGGATGGCACCAAGGAAGACATTGATGCCATAGTTTTTGCCACGGGATACAGCTTCTCTTTCCCATTTCTCGAAGGCTTCAAGGTAGTGGAGAACCAGATTCCCCTCTTCAAATTCGTGTTTCCCCCTGACCTGGAGAAGCCGACGCTGGCTTTCATTGGCCTCATCCAGCCCCTGGGTGCCATCATGCCCATCTCTGAGCTCCAGTGCCGCTGGGCCCCCCGTGTCTTCAAAGGTAAGTCAGGGCAGTTTGGGGGATGCAGCTGGGCTCCCCCAGCCACACCAAGATTGAGTTGTTGCTGGTGGCATCCCCTCATATGCTGCCTCTCCGCACTCACCTTTTTCTCCTCCTTTTGCTTCTTCATGAGGACAAAACCCTGCTTTGCATTTTTCTACCACTCTTGCACTGCTCTTCTCTTGCGAGGGCCACTAACTGGTCCTGTTGCCTGCAACCACATTCTCCCTTTCCTTTCCTGCTGTTCCCTTCTTTGCCCATGTCTCCCACTTTGCTCCTGACGAGGAGGTAGGTCCCAAAAGCCCCACGTGCAAACAGAGGCCAGGCTGGGCTGCATAGCCATCCCGGACCATGGCAGCAGCACAGCCCACCCTCCAGCTCCAGCCTCCGTTTGCCCAGGGCTGCAGGGCCTGCCACCGCCCGCTGACATGCTGGCTGAAATCACACAAACCAAGCAGAGAATGGCCGAGCGGTAAGTCCCCTGCGCAGCACTGCCCTGCCACCCTTACCCGCGGTGCCCGCGTGTCAAACCGTCCTGCCCGCAGGTACGTGAAGAGCCAGCGGCACACCATCCAGGTGGCTTACATCCCTTACATGGACGAGCTCGCCTGCCAGCTGGGGGTCAAGCCCAACCTGCTCACCCTGCTCCTCACAGACCCCAGGCTGGCCATGGAGGTGGCCTTCGGTCCCTGCACGCCATACCAGTACCGGCTGCGGGGCCCGGGGGCCTGGGAGGGCGCCAGGGCCGCCATCCTCACGCAGCGGCAGCGCGTGGTGAGGGCCCTGCAGCCGCGGGCCGGCGGCCGCCCTGCCCGCCCCGGCGCGGTGCCCCACGTTCTCATGGTGCTCTTCAGCATCGGCTTGATCCTGGCCACCCTCGTCTACATCTCGCTGTCTCCTTAGCCTAAAGGGAGGAAGACAGCGGGTCCTGCCGGCAATCTTCTCCTTTTCCCTTGGGCTTGTGTCTGTTGTCTCTCGCTAGCTGTGCCGGAGCACGGAGGAAGCCGTTCCTTGAAGGTGCAGCCTGCTCTGTTGCGCCTGCCCGCTGTGGTACCACCGAGTCAGCTCGCGGGCTGCTCTGGGAACAACCCCCTAAATGCTGGCCCGGCAGCCCCACGAGCTCTGCCTATGGGTTAGGTCACAGAGGTGGAGGGGAAACTGACAACGCGCCCAAGGCAAGGCGCCTCGGGAAAGGGCAATAAAGCTTGTCCCCGCGCGGCGGGCACCGGAGACCACAGCGCCTGGCTGCGTGCGGTTCATGGCGGGGGTCCCGCCGGCCCAGGGGCAGCGCCCCGGCCGCGGCCCGG
>VYXF01005043.1:55338-98618 GCA_013397295.1 Polioptila caerulea
CACGGAAGACCCGCGGGTGCCCGTGGGCCGGGCCCGCCGTGGCAGCCCCGACACCGCCCCCGCCGAGCAGAGCCCGAGCCCCAGCCCTGCCTGCTCGGAGGGAGATTTTCTGTCTCTGTTTTCCTGGCTCATTCCCTTACCCTTACGGAAACCTAAGGGCTCAGCTCGAGTTCCCATCTCCCGGAGAGAAAGAACCCTGGCGGATCGGACTTCTCCGGGCCACCCCAGCTCCGGGCGGTGTCAGCCCGGCGAGATGCTGGAGCCCATCCCTCCCTGAAAACCGCCTGGGAATGCCTGCCAGTGCTCCCAGCGCTGCTGGAGAGACCCAGCCCTCCCTCAAACCCCCTGGGAATGCCTGCCAGTGCTCCCAGCGCTGCTGGAGAGACCCAGCCCTCCCTGAAAATCCCCTGGGAATGCCTGCCAGTGCTCCCGGTGCTGCTGGAGAGACCCAGCCCTCCCTGAAAACCCCCTGGGAATGCCTGCCAGTGCTTCCCGGTGGGTCACTGGCCGGGTGGGAGAGGCAGCGAGCGTGGCACATCCCGGGGAGGGGAATGGGTATAATTCATTTGTCATTTTCCAAATAAGGACATGGGGCTGCCTGGAACCGAAGGGCCCTGGTGGTGAGGCAGGCAGGTACCCACCTTGCTGTGGGCTGCAGCTGGCAGGGGCTTGCTGCCAGGCTGGGAGCGGATGTGCTGAGGTGCCGTGGACGTTTGCTGGAGCTCTGGTGTGGGCAGCATTTCCATCCATTACTTGGGTGTACCTGTGTCACACCATCTCCCAATGCTACCTGGGCTGGTCTGGATGCAGGAGGGTTTGAGCTGTAAAAGTTAATTCAGTAAAGCCAGGTGTTGCAGGCTGTGCACAAGGACCTGTCCTGGCACAGGCCATGAGTGTGGTGCAGGGGATTCAAGTGGCACATGCCAGACAGGAGCTACCACTTGGGATCAGCCTCAGGGAGCGTTTGGAGAGCGTGACCTGTAAGGGGCAGAGGGACTGTAATCCTTTTAGAGAAGAGAAAGGGAAGCCTCCTGCCTGCCTGTTAACACCTGCATGTATCTCCCAGGTCTGTCCTGCTACACGGGAAGTTCAGCCTTTCCCACCTTCCTCCCTGTTGATGAGAAGGGAGCCTTAGTGGAGATACTGGAGAGGAAACTCCTCAACATCAGGTCTGATGGTACAGGGGCAGTTTTTGTGAGGAGCTATCTGAGCCTCCTCAGAGCAGAGGGGGAAGATGTCAGAGCAAAAGGTGTAGCTCATCTGACCTGGATCTGCACTGAGAGGGGTGGGGGTATGGGTTAGCTGCCCACTTGAGCTGCGTTTTAGCCCTTCGGAGTTAAGAAATAGAGTAGTAATTGCTGCGTAATGTTCTAAAGCCTGGCTTTGGCTGGCAGCCTCGCTTGGCACCCTTCATATAACTTGATCTTTTAAACAAACCTCCAAATGTCACAAGAGAGCACATGAAGCAAGGCTGGCTGTCCCCTTGCTTGCTCTGCAGAGCCCACAGTAAGCTGAAAGCTGCAAAATAAGCCTGGAAGTGGGCAAGAACCCCAATCCATCTCAGCTCCTGGAAAGAGGGTAAGGCCTGAAGAATCCTATGTATCTTGTAGTGGCTTTATTTTTTTATCCTAAAAGGTGTGTAGTTGTTCATGGCTTGGTCAGTTCTCCTGTTTTGCTTTCTCTGAGCTGGGTGAGATTGGGTATGGTGGCCCATCTCCAGCTGCAGAGGGGCACTGAGGTGACCAGGGCTGCCCTTCCCTCACCGTGTCCCTCCAGGCAGCTGGGCAGGTGCTGGCTGGGTCACAACAAATGGTCCTCCTTGCTGTGCTGTGCTGCAGCTGACACGGGGACTTGCCTGGTGAATCATAAGTGAATGCTGCTGAGAGCTGAGCTGTTTGCAGACACCACAGCGTTAGCCCCACTCCTTGGACAAGCTCCAGCTTGGGCATTTCCATTCGGACACTTTCAATGCTCCCTGTCGCCTTTGCAGGCACAAGGCTCTGCTCTTCTGCCTGCGAGCTCTTGGAGACTTGTTGGGGACTGTAAAACAGCTGCTACTTTCACTCCCTGGCTGTTTTCTTGCTGGATGTCTGTATGGCCTGACTGCAGGACTGTGAAAGGGGCTCTGTTAATGCCAGGCAGTTGATTTGCCAATAAAGGTTGGCTTTGTTTTTCCCGTCAGCCCAACTCTGTTGGCTGCCAGGGGCTGATGGGGGACACAGGTGAACTCGTATTGGTTTTGGAGTCTTAACAATTACTACCTTAACTAGAGTGATGGTTCTATAATTAGGTCAAGCTGTCTTGTTTGTTGCACTCCCATTCAGCTCCCAAACTTGGTAGTGGAAATTAACTTGGGGCCTTTTTTAGGGTTGCTGTTCATCTCCACTGGCAAAGAACATTGGGGAGACAGCGCTTTTGCTGCTCTCCGTGCTGCCAGAGCCCGTGGGCAAAGGCAGAGTGCTGTTCTGTGTCCCTGCCAGGGGCTGCTGAGCTGCCATGGGGAACACCACCAGCGAGCGCGTGTCTGGGGAGCGCCACGGCTCCAAGTCCCACCGCTCCGATGGCTCCGGCGCCTCCCACCCCGCCAAGGAGCACCCACACAAGATCATGGTGGGCAGCACTGATGACCCCAGCGTTTTCAGCTCCCATGACTCCAAGGTAGGGGCTGGCTGCTCCCTTCCCTGCCTGCCCTCCAGAGCTTTGGCTCCCTGCCTGTGTGGGGCTGTGTTCCCAGCCGTGCCAGGGGCCTCTGGGGAGATGGGAGACTGGAGGAGCTCTGTGGTGCTCCTGTATGCAATGTGCAGGTGGGCTGGTAGAGGCCAGCAGTGTGAATGTGTTCACAGTTGTCTCTCTCTCTCAGTCACATCTCTCTGCATTTCTTTGCCCAGATTCCTGGGGACAAGGAGTTTGTGTCGTGGCAGCCAGATCTGGAGGAGTCGGTGAAACCATCCCAACAGGCTCGTCCGACTGTCATACGCTGGGCTGATGGAGGCAAGGAGGTCTTCATATCTGGATCCTTCAATAACTGGAGCACCAAGATCCCACTCATCAAGAGGTAGCCAGTCCCTCGAGTCACTTACTCTATGTTCATGTCTGCTTCAGTGCAGAGAACGTTTTCCTTTGCTCTCTTGGTTTTTCTCTGTTCCCTTAAGCTGCGGGTCTGAGACAAATACACAGTCAGTTCCTTCCCTGAGTGGTGCTGCAGGGACAGTGGGAAGTTGTGAAACAGGGACAGGACAGGATGGGCCACTTTGCTTGCCCAGCTGGATGTCATGCAGCAGCCAGTGCTGGCAGCAGAGCCCTGCCCAGGTATGCAGCAGTCCTCTGGAAGCTGTCAGCTCTTCCCTTGGCTGCAGCATTACCCCATGCCCAGTTGTATTGTTGCCAGTGGGCGTTAGTTGTTTGTCCCTCACGTATCTTCCTGCCCTAGTGATGTTCTCACTGTTCTGCAGCACATCTGACTTACATGGAAGCTCATGTAGGACTCTAGCAATTAATCTGGAATGAGTTTATCTCAATTTCAGACTTGACAAACAGACTGTCCCACTTGCTCCTGTCCTGCTGTGCCAGCACAGGGCAGGAGCTTTGCCCATGTGTTCTTCTTAGCCTGTCTTGCACAGGATGTCTGTCACATCCTCCTTCTTGGGGCATGGCAGGCTGGAGTGCCACTTGCAGCTGGGCTGCCAGGGCTTTGAGTCGTGCTGGTGCTTGGAATGCTCGTTCCTGTCATGGCCACGCCCTGGGTCACTGATGATGACACTGATGATGAGCAAGCCTAACCCTGCCTGGAGGTGTTGGGGAAGAGGGTCTGGGCAGTGCTGGTTCCTGAGGCCCTATGGAAGAGCAGCATTCAGAGCATCAACAGGGTGATGCTGTTGCACATCTGTTCTCTCTGCACAGCCACAATGATTTCGTTGCTATCCTGGACCTTCCAGAAGGAGAGCACCAGTACAAATTTTTTGTGGATGGCCAGTGGGTCCATGATCCATCTGAGGTAATGCTCCAAGCTTTGTCCTTGCAGATCTTGTCTTCTTCAGGGAACTAGTCAGGATATAACTGCAGCAGAGGGGGAACAGGAAGAGCGGAGACTATCTCCTGAAACAAAAGGCACACCTCCATCCCCTGAGTCATTTCTGAGGCTGGTTCCTCTGGACTTAGTCATGCTTTATGGGGAAGCATTGGAAAAGGGCGGGGAAATGCCAGAAGGCCCTCAAGTCCCACTGAGAATTGGCAACGGGAAGATGGACCATGAGGTCAGCACTCACAGGTTCTCCTCCAAACTGAATCATGTGGGCACAGCATTGGGACGGACAACACACCTACCCATGGGCATATAGCAGAATGGAGGATGGAAATAGGTGGTGTAGGAGCCTGTGATGAAGGAAAATCCCCCCAGGGTAAACAGTGGTAGGGCAGATCAACAAGTATAGGGCAGAGGGGGACACCAGCTGCCTGTGCTCGGAGTTAAGTGTTGCAGCAAGGACAGCTTGGGCTGGGGGGATCTAGTAAGCATTGAATGTGCCTCAGTTGGAGGTGAACACAGGAAGATTCTCACCCTGCTTCTTTCCAGCCTGTGGTTACCAGCCAGATGGGGACGATAAACAACCTCATCCACGTCAAGAAGTCTGACTTCGAGGTGTTTGATGCATTGAAGGTGGATTCCCTGGAAAGCTCAGAAACCTCAGGTCGGGGTGAGTTTTGTGGCATTACAGCTTTGCATGTGCTATTTTCCACCTCCTCTGCTCTGAGACTTGCTGCCCTGGGTGCACAGACCCCCTGGGCAGAGGCGTGGGCCAACAATGGGGATGAGTAGTGCTGGGCAGTGTGTCCTCCTCAGCCCACAGCTGAGGCCTCATCCCTCTGGAGGGGCTGTGTTTGTGTAACTTGTTCTGTGCTAGCACCACCCCAGAGCAGAGCTGCTGCAGTGCCTGGCTGAGGGAGCCATTTCAGACTGAGAAATGCCAGGAGCATCAGCCCTTTCTGTCTGGTCAACTGTAAGTCATCTGATCCAGGGTGCAAGCTAGGTGGTAGCAGGATCCAGTTTATTTTCAGCAGCTACTCTTGGTTTTCACGACGAGGTAATTTGTACCAGTGCTAGCACATTGCAAACCTCCCTTACTTGTGTTACAGCAGCAGGTTAGGTTACCACATGGGCACCGGTGGTGCTGGCTCAGTGTGAAATGCTGGCAGGAAGCTCAGTTGTGTATCTGCCCCTGGAACAGCCCCATCTCAGACAGAGCTCAGATCCATGTCCTTTCCCAGCCTGGGCAAGAGACACTCTGCTGGAGAGAAGCCGGCAAGCAGCAGCAGCCAAGGAGATGGAGCCCTTCTGGGGGCTGGCTGTTCCCAAATGTTCAAAGCTGGGAGATGCAGCCAGTCCAGCTTTTAGTGACCCTAGGTCCCTCCTATGTTTGGATTAGCTGCTCAGTGTAGAGTTCCTATTTGCCTTCCCTGCACCTCTTTATTATCAGGCAGCACCTAGAGCAGCCTGCTCCCTGTGCCCCTGCTGCTGAGGGCACAGCTCTGGAGCAAGCCAGCTGCTTCCTGCAGGGAGAGGGACCTGGCTGTGCCGAGACCTGTGTGTTTGAGGAGTCTTGTGATGGGTAACATGGGGTGCTTATTGCGTTGTGTCAGTGCATGTACCTGCTTGCAGCCCTGCTTAGAATTGCTATGGGCTTGCCCAGCTGCTTTTCCTGCTTTGAAAAGGCTGAGCTGTTGCTACGGAATAGATCCCTGCTTGTGGAGGATGTTTGTGCTTGAAAGACTTTGCTGAGTCTTTCTCAGCTTCTTAGGTGCTGCTCTGTGCTCACCCATCCCTCTTTAGTCATTTCATGTCTCTGCCTTTGTCTTCTCTCTAGATTTATCCAGCTCCCCCCCAGGACCTTATGGGCAAGAGATGTACGTATACCGGCCCGAGGAGCGCTTCAAATCCCCGCCCATCCTCCCGCCTCACCTCCTCCAGGTCATCCTCAACAAGGACACCAATATCTCGGTGTGTACCAGCAAACTGCCCACAGAGAGAGCCAGACTGGGGTGGCAAAGAGAGTCCTGTCTGCAGGGAGCCTGGGGTCCCCTTGCCTGGGGTCTAGCCCTTGGCATTTCCTAGGAAAAGCGTCACTTTTCCCATTTGCCACACTGATTTGGCTTCCTGGTGCTTAGCTGAGCTCTGTTCCTGTTCAGAACAGCCAGAGGCAGTGGCAGCTCAAGCTGCCTGAGACAGCAGCTGTCTGTGCTGTCAGGGGCTGGGAGATCAGGGCTCTGCTGTCCCCTGTGACACTCCTCTCCTCCTAGTGTGACCCAGCACTGCTGCCCGAGCCCAACCACGTCATGCTCAATCACCTCTACGCACTCTCCATCAAGGTAAGTGCAGGTCCTGCCAGGCTGCAGGTGAGGAGCTGCTGTGGCTCCCAGGAGCCTGCAGCACCTGCAGGGAGCAGAGCCTGCTCAGCCAGGGGGTGGAGATGGTACCTGGCATGCCTGATGAGGCATGCACAGGGGCAGAGGGAGTGACAGTTCCCTTCAGCTGCCTCCCTGCAGCATGGGGGAGCTAGGCATGTCTCAGATGCTGTCATTGCTCTGTCCTGCTGTATTGGACAGGCTGTGGGACTGGGCAAAGCAGGGCCAGGCTGTGGCAGCTCCCTGGGCCGCAGGGGTGCCCTGGCCCCACATGCTGATGGTGTGCCTCCCACAGGATGGCGTGATGGTGCTCAGTGCCACACACCGCTACAAGAAGAAGTATGTCACCACGCTGCTGTACAAGCCCATCTGAGCTGGGGCCTCACACACTCCCCACACAGGACACAAAACGCCACTTGTCTGCACACACTGGGCCACGGGACTGTGTGACAACTGGCCACTGGCTCCAGCCTCGAACCTGGCAGGGACACGGCCCCAGCAACAAGCTCAGTGCCACTGGGGCCTGTGACGCTGTCCCATCCTACTGGCGTGGTTTAGCCCTTGGTTTCCGCCCACCTGCAGCTTCCCTTGGCTTCTCTGAGTCTCTGGGGCCACTTTGCTGCTCACCAGAACAGCCCCTCCTCATGCCCAACACGAAAAGGGCTTCACCCTGCCTGTCTTCTCCACCCTCTGAGGGCCTCAAGGTGGTCCTGGCACTGCACCTAGTCCAGTCTCCAGGAACATGTCCTGTTCTTCTGAAGGTTGTGCTGCTGCCCTGGTGATGAGTCTCCAAGGCCACCTTGCCTGCTAGGGGCTCTGTGACACACCAGCCTGGCACTTCCCCCTGTCCCAGAGCCCTGGCTGTGGGGCTGCCCCCCAGCTTTGAGAAGGGCTCTGCAGCCCCAGCCCTCTGCAAGGTTTGGCATTGAGCCAGCATGATGGACGGTACAGCTGGACACAGCCACTCTTACCTGCTGCTGTGAGAGCACCATCAAGGACTGCAACGCCCTGTCCCCAACATCAGCTGCTTCTGTGGGACAGGGCTGACTTTGTCACAGCCAGAGAGGCACCGGCACATGCCCACGCTGGAGGGGCCTGGGAAGAGCAGAGCCGGGCAGACACTCCAGGCCCCTGGTAGCAGTGCCATGGGGCAGGGGGTTCTCTATTTATTACAGTATTTATTGTTCTCAGTGCTGCTTGCCTGGTGTTGGGAGAGGGGGTCTAGAACAGCCAGAGGAGGAAAGGGAGCGCCCAGTGCTGCACAGAACTGCCCTTGGGGCGTTAGGGTAGGGGACAGAGCCACCCTCCTGGGGACAGCCAGTGCCCTTGGCACCCTGTGCTGCAGGTGGTTTGGGGAGGGAGAGCACGGCTGCAGAGACAGGCATGCCAGAAACACCACAACCCAAAGGAAACCTTTATTGGGGATTCTTCAGCCACTGAACAGAACATTTGGCATTTCTTACATCTTCCTTCTGCGCTGGGGCCCTGACATGTCCAGAGTCCCCAAAACGCATTTCCAGTACCTCTGTCTATATACATATACATACATCCACAAGCAGGGCAGGGACTCATCAGGGTTACAGAGGGGACCAGGTCCCAGGGCAAGAGGTGCTTGGCGTGGTGGACTGTGTCACCCCACTCTGAGCACTGAGGGTGGAAGGGAGCAAGTGCTAAAGCATGGGCCAAACAAAGCCCAAGCCAGCAGCTGCTGCTGCCATGCCAAGCAAAGGCTGGTGGAGGGCATGCAACCACCACAGCAGCCCAAACCCATTAACTGTGTAGCACTGGACACCCCAGCCCCCTTTGCACCCCAGCCCTCAGAGCAGCAGGGATAGGGCCTGCTCCAGCCCTCTGGCACAGCACGGCTCAGCAGCCCCTGGGCTCTTCCATGCTGGCCCTTGCTCATTGCCCTGTACAGGGCTCATGCAACAGGCAGGGCCTGCTGGGTCTTCACCTGGCAAGAGACGACACATGGCAGTAAGGAAGAGCACTACTGTGCCCTGGGGACATGGACGTGGTGGCTGAGGACAGACAAGGAAAATGTGTCCCTGTGTCCCCCACATGCTTCACCCAGCTAGCCCTCAGCACTCCATGACAGCCACCACAGGGCATGCCATCTGTGTCCATCCCCAGGGCATCAGGACTGGGACACCCACCCCTTCCCCTCACTGGCCATCAGGGCAAACTCACCTCCAGGTTTGTCCTGGCCTTGCGCAGCACATTGTGGGTCCTGGTCACTGCAGGAGAGAGATATGGGGTCAGTGAGGTCCCTGTGCTGTGGAACCACGTCGGGCATGTGGGGACCAGGCCAGCTTGGCTGTGCCACCAGGTCACGTACACTGGCTGACAATGAACTGCTCCATGCTGTCCTTGAGCTGGGCTGTGCTGCGCAGCCGCCTGGCCGTGCTCTGCAGAGCATCCTCCCTCTCGGAGAGCTGGGCCCGCAGCGCTGCGATCTCACCCTGGAGCACCTGCTCCTGGAACACAGGGGTGTGATGAGCAGTGAGCACCTGGCCCTAGTGCCCTGCCGGCCCCCAGCCCTTGCTCACCTTGCCCTGGTGCTGGGCAGGGCTCACGGGCAGCACAGTGCTCCAGAAGGCACTGAGGAGAGACACGCACTCCTCCAGGATGCCGTGCAGGGTGCTGGCGCTGCCCCACAGATGCCCCTGCCCTGTGCCTGTCCATCCCAGGGCCTGCGGGAGAAGGGTGCGGGAGCAGGTGCTGCTGGGGCACCCCCATCCCGCTGCACCCGGGGAGTCGCCGTGCTCCGCCCAGCGCGGCCGGGCAGTGCCGGCTCTATTCCCTGGGCTGGAGGCTCCCTGCTTCCAGCTGCCCCGGCAGGCCTCGGGAGCCACATAATGCACGGTGCGCTGAGGGTCTGGCCCCCAGCTGCTGCCTGCCCCGTCCTGCCCAGGCTTTACCTCCTTTCCCGGGAGCGGGCAGTTGGGCAGCCCGAGTGCTGGGCGTGTGAGACACATCAGCTCCCGGGCCAAGGCCTTTCCCTCCACGATGTGCTGCTCCAGGGCTCGGTACGTGTCCAGGCGGCCGATGGCGTGAGCCCCCGTCAGCCCCTCGCTCTTCCTCACCAGCCTGTCTGCCTCACGGGGCTCTGTGGAGCAAGCTGGGTTAGGTGAGGAGCGCTGCCCGCTCCCCTCGTGACCCACCCTGTCCCACCCCGGGCACTTGACTCTGCCCTGAGCTCTCCAGTCTTGCTCGGCAAGGGTGCTGCCACGAGTTCCTCAGATCTCAGCAGCCCCCGAGGCCTGCGTGCAGGCGGGCTCTGGTACCCACCGTCCATCCGTCGGACCACCAACGTGCCAGAGGGCGGTGGGGAGAGGCGAGGAGCTGCTGAGTTAGTGCCAACATCGCGCACTGGAGGAGATGGGAAGCAGCCTGGAACAAGAAACATCTGAGTCCCTGTAGATGGATGTGGCTCCGTGCCTGGGGCTGCTGGGGTCCCGCCCTCCCTCTCTGCCTGCCAGCAGGGCCAGTGTGTGCAACCTGCTGCGGCAGAAGTGTCTGGGACCACCCAAGGGTTGCAGAGGGGGCAGGCACCCCAAGAGCAGGAGCTGGGCAGGGATGCTGTGCATGAGTCCCATACCTGCTCGTGTCTCAGCAGAGGGGCCGGGGAGGCTCTCGTAGACGTGCAGCTCCGCACGCAGGGTCTGCAGGAGCAGGCGCTGCTCCTCACTCTGCTGCTGCAGGAGCGTCACTGAGTGCTGCAATCTGGGGAGGTGGCACGTGGGTCCTGGGCCAGCCATCCCTCCCAGTCCTGTGGCCCCAAGGCCACAATGCCCCAAAACCTTACCTGTTGTTGTCCTCCTGCAGAGAGCGTCGCTCGTCCCGGAGCTGCCGGACACTCTCCTGGCACTCGGAGAGCTCCTCCGCCAGCCTCCGCTGCTTCCCACGCCTCTGGCCCAGCTCTGCTTCAGCCTCCCGTGCCCGGGAGCAGGCAGACAGGAGCGCCTCCTGCACCCGTGCCAGCTCTGGGACAGAGAGCACGGAGGTGTCACCGCCACCCCCTCAGCCAGTACCCTCTGGGACTCAGCCCCAGGATGCTGGCCCAGCCCTACCTTGGGAGAGGTGGTCACGTTGGAGCCGCAGGGTCCGGTTTTCCTCGTGCACAGCCTGGTTCTCCCTGCTCAGCTGCAGCCCCAGCTCCGGTGTCTGGGCGTAGACATCACCGGGCAATCCTGTGGAGGGGGCCAGTGCTGAGTGTCTCTCGCCAGTGCCCCGCTGTGCACGGGGTGAGCAGAGGGATGTGCAGAGGCTTGCCCCGCAGCCCTAGCCCCGTGCAGCGCCGTACCGCTGGCCCTGCCGGTGGAGGCCAGGCGGCGCTCCAGCTGCTCCCGGAGCCGGTCGTTGGTGCAGATTGACTCCTCCAGGCGCTGGCGCAGGTTACGGATCTCCAGCAGGTGCTCCTCCAGCAGGTCTGCCCCTGCCACAGCCAGGGACACCGCTCAGGGCAGGAGAGGCTGTGCCGCCCGCCTCTCGCCATCCCCAGAGCTGAACCCTGTCCCACAGCTGTTGTAGGGCTGGGTCTCCTCCCAGTTCCCCCACGGGCAGGTGGGATGTCCCTGTGCTCTCCAACAGGGACCATACCTGTCAGCTTCTGGCCAGAGGGGCACCCCAGAGGCGGGGCCCCAGAGAGCAGCTGGCCGGGCAGGGGCACGTCCCAGAGGCCGCGGGTGTCGGTGGCCCCGGGGAGCTCAGCCAGGCCCTGCAGTGCTCCGTGTCGGCAGAACGACACTGGGGCTTTGCTGCCCTCTCCAAAGGGGCCCAGTGGGACTGTGGGCTTTGCTGGTGCCACGGGCAGTGTCACACCTGCACACACAGGACAAAGTGGGGAGAAGGACAGTGAGCAGGTAGGAATAATGGGGCAACACACTCCCTCCATTCTGCTTTTTTGCCCCCTCTTGCTCTGTGCAGCAGCACAGTGCAGTGTCTCCCATCGCTGAACTCCTGTCCCAATCAAACCTATTCCCCCTGAAGGGCAGGGGCTCTCCCAGGACTTGATGATTAAGTGGAGTCTCAGCCCCACTTCTACATAACAACTTAGCAAATCAGCCTTTTCCTAGAGGACCTGGGATATGCCAGTATCTACACCCAGAGCTAGTGCTGTCTCCAGATGGGTCCCTCCAACCCACCAGGTCCTCTCTATGTGAGAGCCACATGTTCCCATTGTCCCCCAGCCAGAGCAGTGGGACCCAACCTCAAAGCCATAGCCCCGAGAAGAAGGAGAAGATCAAGGGCAGGACATGCAGGTCAGAGAGGGCGAGGACTGATGTGTCACAGCACAGCATGCAGGGCAAGCAGGACCAAACCCAAGACAAGAGGCAGTGTGCTCACTTTCTCCCAGTTGCCTCCGGAGCACCTGCAGTTCCTGCTGTGCCTCAGCCAGGGAGCAGACAGAATTCCCACAGCAGCCCAGGAGTGGCAGGGCTGCAGGAGGAGGGGGCCCAGCAGGGAGGAAGGGGGACAGCCCAGGGCCCAGGGCAGGCAGGGGGGCACTAATGGGTTTGGACAAGGAGTCAAAGTGAAGGCCTAGAGACAGGAGAGAGATGGAGAGAGGTGTTAGAGTGGCTCTGGCTCAGCCTGGCAGAGAGCCCACCTCCCTGGGGCTCTGTGGACCCTGGCACACCCCAAGTCAAGTCTCTGTGTCCAGAGGCACTAGAGCTGTGGCCCCAAGTCACGCAGGTACCTGCGTGTTGGGCGGGCTCCTCGTGGCACTGGCTGTACTCGCTGGCTGCATCCCCATCAGAGCAGGGCTCCAGCCCCTCGGAGGTGAAAGACGAGCTGCTGGCAGAGTGGGATGACTCCGAGGGTGGGCAGCTGCTACCTGGGGATTCGGAGCGCTCCTGCAGCTTCACCTCCAGGCTCTCAATCACCTTCTCCTTCTCCTGGAGCTCCCGGCTGAGCCTGCAGAGGTGGCCCATTGCCAGGTGTGATCTCTACCCCACAGCCCTTTCCTACATGATCCCCACATGCCATGTCCCACTAGTGATGCAAGGCTGCTCAGAGATAGGCAGTGCCCATGGGGCTCCCCATCCCCAGAGCAGAGGCAGCCCCAGGACATCCACCAAGGGCACCCTGGGCCCCCACCCCAAGAGCAGTGATAGACCTCAGGGTGCCCATGCCAAACACATCCCACAACAACTTCCCTGGGAACAGGTACCTCTGTGCCAGGAGTTCATGATTGGTTTTATCCTCCCCATCTTGTCGATCTCCTGAAAAAGCAAGCCAGAGAAGAGTCAGTCAGTGTCTCCATGCCCCAGGATGCCTGGTCCCACATGGAGCCATAGCAGGACAGGACAGACCAACTCAAAGCGGGTATCCCAAACAGCACACGCTGTGAGAGTGTCTACTGCCCTTCACCTACCAAAGCATCCCTTCCTGACCCATCACACGCCCATGACATCCAGCCCCGCTGCCCCCCCAGAGGAACTTACTGACGCCCAGCTTGTCACTGAGCCTCTCTGCCAGCTGCCTGCCCTGGGCCAGCTGCTCCCGAAAGCCCTGGCCCAGGTAGTAGTCGATGTCAGTGCCACGGAGGAGGTCCTCGAAGGAGCGCAGGGCGTCCCGCAGGTGGTGGGCCAGGCTGCGGCTCACCCCACGGCCCTCCCGCAGCATCTGCCGCAAGTGGGAGAGCTCCCGAGCCTGTGCCTGGATCAAAGAGTTGTATTTCCTAGGAGAGATGGGCAAGCAGGGTGTTCACAGGGCAGCCAGACTTCCTGAGGACACAGCAGGGATGAAGTGCTGTGCCGGGAGTCTGTGCACCATCCACTTCTGGGACTCTGCCCCACCACACAAACACCCCAGGAACCTGCCTGCAGGGAAACCATGCAACAAGGAGCCACCAGCCTCGGGCAACTCCTGGAATTCTCTGTATCTCCCCATCTGGTCCCGGCCCCCAGGGCCATACCCTGGCCATGTGGCAGATTGCAGCTCCTTGGGCAAAGCGGCTCCGTGCTTGGCTGCGGGCAGCTGTGCCTCGAGCAGGGCGACGCGGTGCACCAGGCTCTGCAGGTCACGGTGTGTCCGCAGGGCGGGTGGGCACAGCGTGCTGTGGCCATCTGACTGCCAGCCCTCGTCCTCGTCCGTGAGGCTGTGGGCTGGGGACGCTAAGGCCTTGGGAGCCGGCAGGGGCCGCTCAGCACCCGAGGTGTAGCCGCTGGTGACAGAGATGGAGCGGGCACGGCGCTGCAGGCTCTGTATCACCTTGTTGGCGTTGAGCAGCTGGGCCTTGAGGTCCTGGATGTGCTGGTGCAGGGCCTCCACATCCTCCAGAGCCATGGTTTTCTGGGTAGTTTTTCCTGCTCTGGACATCCCTGGCTGGCATGAGGACCCCAGCTCCTCACCCAGGCTGGTCTCACTGAATACATCTGGCTCCTCGCACTCTGCAGAGAGCACAGTGTGTCACCCCTCTACACCAGGTGGGCAAAGCACAGGGATCCCTGGAAGCCTGGCTCTCCTTACCAGGGCTGGTGGTCTCCTCACGGTCAGCCTCGGTCTCACTTCGCCCGCAGGTCTCATAGCCCAGGTCCTGGAAGTCCACCTGCACTTGCTTGCTCAGTTGCTGCGTCTGAGGTTCACCTGCTGGGCAGCGCCATCAGCTCAGGGTCCCCGGGCAGGATTCACCTCCTCTATCCCATGCACAGCACAGTGCACAGGGCGCACCAGGGTCGGGACACGCCCCCACCCCACCCTGGTTTTTAACTCACGGAGCAGGACGTGGTATTTCTGCAGCTGCTCAGCTTGTGCCTGCACTGTGGCCTCCGAAGCAGCGAGCTTGTCCTGCAGCTCCTGGCACTGCCTCTGGCCCTGTGCCACCTGGGAGCGCAGCTCTGCGCCCAGCCCTGGCCAGCCCCCGCCGGGAGCCGAGCCCTCCACCTGCAGGAGAGAAGATGAGCTCTCAGCTCCCCATCTCCACCCTCATCCCCATCTCTGTTTCCATCTCTGTCCTGGTTCCCTGTGCACTTACATGGCTCCCGTCCCCTCCGCCCGGGCTGCCAGGGCAGGGTCTCTTGGGCATGTCATGCTGGGATCGAGCCTCCAGCGCAGGGCGTTTGGCGGGCACAGCTCCCCTCTCTGCCGGGAGCCCCTGGCCATCCCCGCTGCCTCCGGCCGGGCGGTCCCCAAGGGAGCTGCGGCTCTTCCGCTGCAGCCTGCGGGGCTCAGGGGCCAGAGGACTGCTCAGCCCAGGCTCCTCCTGCTCCCCGCTCTCCAGCAGCGACGTAGCTTCACCCATCCGCTCTTTCAGCTCCGCGTTTTCCAGGCACAGGCTCAGCATCGCCTTCCTGGGGGCACAAGGCACAGTAAGGGACAGGCAGAGGCCGGGATGCAGGGTGTCCCCTCCGACCACTGCCATCTCCGGCTCCAGAGCCCCAGAGCCCTTGCCTGATGTGGGAGACAGAGGAGAAGCCGGCTTCCTCCAGCTGCGCCTTCAGCTCCCGCAGCTCCTCCTCAGCCCGCAGCTCCCGTTCGGGCACGGGGCGTGCTGCGCTCCTTTCAGTGCCCCCATTTTCATTGCGGGCCCGGGGGTGGCTCTAGAGGCACAAAGACAGAAGGTGACAGGGACGTTTCCGAAGGGGCTGGGACGCAGTTTGGCGGTGGCGCAATGCCCAGCTCCGCCAGCCCTGCTCCCGGCACGGCCCGGCCCCGACTCACCTGCTGGGTTGCCAAGCCGCGGGCCGCCTCCTCCTTCATGCTGTCGGTGAAGTTAGTGCTGGCATCGGGGGGTGGTCCTGCGGCCTGACCTAGGGGACAGCACAGCACGACAAGGCGCTGAGAGCAGCGGCACTGGCAGCACTGCCTCTGTCTTCTCCTCCCTGCTGAGAGCCGTGGTCACCGCGGGAAGCCCCAGGGCAGGCGTCTGCTCCCAGATACACCTGGTGCTGGGATACTCCCGGCTGGAGTGAGGTTTCCTTGTTGTCCCTGGTTGCTGCCACCCCCTCCCGCACACTGGACCCTGTGCTGGCCCATCAGTGAGGGAGGGCACAGCCCTGGAGCACAGCAATGGCTCCTGCCCCATGCACACCTTGCTGCCCTGACACACAGGCACATGCAGCACCCACCCGGCAGCCACTTCACAAACCACAGCAGCAGCAGCAGCAGCAGCTGGACTGCCCCAGGTCGGTGGGAGGATTGGGGTGCACACCCCACCATTACCTGCCCAGGCAGGGGCAGCTCGGGAGCCGCCATCCTGCCCACAGCACCCAAGCCGTGTTGTCAGGCATGGCCTGGGGCTCCTTGCACACCCTGTGCTGGCTTTGCAGAGGTAAAGGGACACTTGTGTCCCTACCACAGTGCATCGGGAACTGGGGTGGAGCTGCAGTCATGCTCTTCTGCTTGCACACAGCTCTGCTCCTGTCCCTTTTGTGCCAAACCCTGGGTGAGGACCCAAACCCCTTGTCTGGGCAGCTGAGAGATGGGTGTATCTCCAGTCCCTCTTCTCCCCAGGGAGACAGACATTTAGACAGAGCCCAAGGCTATCCCCTAGGGCTGTGAAGGACCAGGTTCCACACCTGGCTCTGGACCAAAGGAGAGGGAACGGCTTTGCCTGCGGCCAAATCCATCACCATCAACTACGGAGCTGCCAGGCAAGGCAGAATACAGAGCTGGGGAACACAGAGAGATGCTGCCAGGAGAGATGCCAAGCATCACCGGTGAAGGGGAAGCCAGCAGAGATGCATCTGGCTGTTAGGAATAATAGCCAAAGACCAGCCAGGAACGTGCCTTGTAGCAGGGCAGGTGTTTGCACAGGTGTTTGCTCGTAGATGGGGGCACACTCAGGACACCCACATGTGCCAGGAGGCTGCAAAAATGTGGGGCACCTCACTGCTGAACCCGGGTAGACATCACCCTGCGTGGTGGAGCCTGTCCACGGAGGCAGCCGCATCCCAGGGAGCAGGCACGGCCATCGCCGCCCCAGGGAGCAGGGACAGCCATCACGGAGAAATGCTGTTCTGGAAGCAAAACGCTCCGAGACAGCTCCAAGTGACAGCAGCAGAGCAGGGAAGAAGCCGCTCCTGTAGGTGGCAGTCGGCACAGCCAAAGCACAGCCCTGTGAGTCCACAGGGACAAAACCTGCTGGCTGCTGAGGCAGCCAGGGTGACAGCATTGCCTGCGGTGCCCTGAAGGGTGAGGGGACGCAGACCGTGGGTCGCAGATTTTGCTGGGGGGCTGAGGGCCGCAAGGCTCTCGAGGTGGGCCACCATAGCTGAGGGACCACAGCAGGGTGGCTCACAGGTGCTCTGGGAATGGGGGAGAACCAGCTCCTGTGCTGGGTACAGTATCCCACCTCTCACCGCTGCCCGCAGCTCCTCACGGCTCCCAGCGCTCCAGGGCGGAGCAGTAAAAGGGCAATTCTCAAGGGAAAAGGATCCTAAAACCAACTAAAACCAAGGGACAGAACAGGAACTGGTGCTGAGGAGCAGAGATGTGTGCATACAGGGCAGCTGTGCCCAGGCTGGTGGTCACCCCGTGCTGGAACCCCCCATCACAGCAGGAGCACACGAGGCTGCTCAGCNGTATCCCACCTCTCACCGCTGCCCGCAGCTCCTCACGGCTCCCAGCGCTCCAGGGCGGAGCAGTAAAAGGGAGGGCAATTCTCAAGGGAAAAGGATCCTAAAACCAACTAAAACCAAGGGACAGAACAGGAACTGGTGCTGAGGAGCAGAGATGTGTGCATACAGGGCAGCTGTGCCCAGGCTGGTGGTCACCCCGTGCTGGAACCCCCCATCACAGCAGGAGCACACGAGGCTGCTCAGCTCTGTGTGTGCCACCAGCACAAGAGACAAGAGGTGTGACCACAGCTCTGCTTCTCCACAGACTCCTGCAGCTTTCAGCCCAGACTGAAGGCACAGAGAATTGGCTCCATGTTTGCAAACTGTACAAGGTCCACAAGCACGAGACACTCAGGTACACAGGCTGCACAGGAACCTTCACACTGTTGGGAACAAGGGACGGGAAGCAAGGTCCTAGGGGAAGTTCAGAGAGGAAGGGACGACTTCCACAAAGAGCTCAAGACAGCACAAAGCACTGCACAGTTTGACAGAGGGTAATCTCAGGCAGGGAATGCTTAGCCAGGACTATCAGGGATAAGAGGATGCTTTAAAGAACAGGCCAGAAAAGCTGGGGCACCTGAGCCTAGGATGACACTGTCTCTAAAGGACACTTCACAGCAGTGATGCTAACAGAGGCAGGGACAGATCTACAGCAAAACAGACACCGGTGGAGAAGGGAGATGCCCGAGCACCAGCCAAGATTCCCCTCAGGCCATGCCAGTGAGTCTGGGCTGGGTCCTGGGCTCCATGGTACCCAAGAGACCAGGGGGCCAGCTGGGCATCAGTGTCAGGATGGCAGAGGGAAAATGGAAAGGTAAGAACAGGGGGGCCAGCTGGGCATCAGTGTCAGGATGGCAGAGGGAAAATGGAAAGGTAAGAACAGGGGCACAAAGGCTTCTACAAAGTGAGAAGCAAAAGGATGAAGAGAAGATGGTGCTACACAGAGAAGTGAGAGGAAGGTAATGAAATCAAACACAAGAAAGGAAAAGCTAATGAGCCCCAGAGCTGCCCAGCAGCCCCCAGTTGTGTCCCTTCCAGGCACAGGGGAAGTGCTGCGGTCACGGTGCAGCTGAGTGCTGACCCAGAGGGGCAGTGCTGCCCTGCTGTGTGCAAACGGGGAGCTCGGCTGCCTCCCATCCTCCCATCCCCGTGTGGCACAGGGAGGAGGAGCCCTCAGGGCAGCACAAGGCACGGGACAGGCGGTGCCAGCTGAAGCAGTTGCAAGGAGCCATGCAGCAGAGCAGGCACAGGTGCAGGTGTGCAGCCCAGCAGCATGGAGCTCTTCTGCTCCGCCTGCCCCTAGTTCAGCCTCCCCAGCAAGCACAGACAGATGCTGAGAGGTGCAAAATTTGCTCCTGATTGAGTACAAGACAGCAGATCCACAGCCCACTGTGCATGGGAAGCCCTGGTCATTGGAAGGTTGTTGCTACTGTTTTTCAACTTTCACCCAAGCTCCCACGTTCCCAGAGGAGGTGGAAGAGGGCCTGGAAAAGGCACACAGTGGTGCCAAGGGGAACAGACCCCAGCACCTCAGAAACAGGGTCCTGTCCATGGCCCAAGGGGCACGTGGAGCATGTAAGGGATATGTGCACATACGAGTGAGGGAGCAGGCCCAGCCCAGACCCAGTCCCCCAAACCACCTGTCAAAAAGAGGAGGAAGTCCTCCCATGAAGGCACTTGCAAGTTAGGTTGAAACAACTTATAATTAGGAAAAAAAAGCCAGTCAGTAAAATCAGTAACACTGGAGTAGGATTTGGTTTAAGCATAAACTGAACTGCTGGTTCTACACTCAAGTCTTGTGTAAAAGACCCAGCTAAGTGTCCCCAGGTCTTGAATCTCCACCTCTGGAACACACTTTTCAATATATGCTGTCTCCCTTTGGGCCAGCCACCATCAACCCAAGGGGTGGATGTCACTTGGGTAAGAAAAATGGTCAGGGAATACAAAAACTCACACTCATGCACTTGGGAGATGACAGAAAACATCTGGTGTTTCCTTCAGAGATAGGGAATCTTTATTTGGCCCATGGTGGTGGGAAGAGAAGGGAGATAGAAGGGAATAACTAAAATGGAATGATTTGAATGTGCAAATACATCAGTGGCCACCAGGGTGGGTCAGACAGGAACATACACGAGACACAGGTGGATTGCACTGATTGCCGTTTCCAAAGCAGCTCAAAAATAAAACAACAACAACAAAAAAAAAGGCCCTGCCCCAGTTCTATCGTACCATCACTAAGTACCAAAGCTCAGAGTCAGTGAGACAGGTTAGTGAACCGTTTCCGTGGCAGGCGGGCGAGCGCCAGTGCTCAGAAGGCATGCTGGGGTAGGACTCTCACACGCTCCTGTTCCCCACCTCCTATGGCGCCCTGTGTCTCCAGCCTGCTCAAACACTCCAAGCTTCTTCCAAGAGCTTCTTCCAGCTGTCCCCGGAGCTCGTGGACCCCTTCCAGCTGCACCTGCAGGGCGTGGTCCCGCGCGGCGCTGAGCGGACACACGGCACAGGACAGAAGGGTCAGACAGGCTGTGCCCCACACCCGGCCCTCCCTCGGGGACACTGAGCCAGGCACAGCCCTGGCAGCTCCCCAGGCAGCTCAGCCACCTCCTGCCTCACCTCCAGCCCTCCCCAGAGCACAGCCACTCCCAAAAAAGGCCCAGGCCCAGGGCAGGGGCCTGGGAGTCACAGCTGTTGGCAGTACTGTCCCAAGCATTTTACTTATGTACTCCCTTGCTATCAGGTAGCTCAAATATCCCAGAGGCTGCAGCCCTGTGAAGGGCAGGGGATTAAATCAGGGGGCAGGCAACTGCCTGTATAAGCACCTAGAGGGATCCTTATCAACCCAACAGTTGGCTGAGAATTTGACAGCAGTCTCTGAAAGGTGGCCAAGTGTGGGTGGGAAACTGAGTTGGGAAGAGATAAGCCAAGGAACAGAGATGGAAATCCCACAGCAAATGAGGGGAGTTTAGGGAACCATTAAAGCTGACTACTGCAGCCTCTTTGAGGGAAAAAGGCAGCCTAAACTTGGACTCTCAAAGAAGCATTTGGCTGATCCTTTGCCTAGACTCCCTCTTCCCGCACTGAAAACTCTCAGACTTGCAGAATGGTCCCTGCTTCAAGGACCACCCCACTGGACCAGCCACGCCTGCCCTGGCAGCAGAGCAGGGCAGCACAGAGCCAAGGCAGCCTCACTCACCTGTCTGTGTGTGTGTGAAACTTCACCAGGCTGCCATAGAGCTGCCTCTCTGCCTGGAGAGCCTCATTTAACCGATTCCTCTCAGCCACCAGCCCTTCCAGCATCAGTAACAGCTGCTTGGAGAGAAGAGACAAGGTGCAGCTCTTAAACAGAGACAGAAACCAAAGGAGGCATCCAGTTGTCCCTGACAAACCGGGGATTCCCTTTCCCCTCTTGCTTGTGTCCAAGCTGCTCCACATCATCCCCGGACTCCCAAAAGACTCCGCCCTTTGGACAGGTGCTAAAGAGAACTGATCTTCTGCTCTGTATTCCCACAACCACACACAGCCAGCTTCCAAGAACAACCACATCCTGGCATATCCAAAGGCTGAAAACAAAGCCCGATAACGGAGGGCCAGCAGAAATACAAACACAGCCAGGCTTGCCCCACTGGCACACTACCTGCTGCCTTCTGTTTCCAGTAGCCTCCTGTCCTTGGGACTCTGCTAGGGCCACTTTCTCCCGAAGCACCAGCACTTCTTGTGTCAACCTTTCCATGGCTGGAATTTCTTCAGGATCCACCAGCTGCATCTGCAGATCCTGAAACCAAACAAACAGCAGGAGAGCTCAGTGAGGAAGGGATCAGTAACAAAGACAGCTGGACCTTCGCAAACCTCCCTGGAATGCAACCACCAAAAGTTTCCAGTGCTCGGAAAGATCCAAGTCTTCTAAGAAAAAAATGCCAAAGCACCAAGAGTGGATTAGGCACAGACCAGTTTTCATTAAGAACCAAGAAGGGACACAAGAAGGGTGCATTCTAAAGACTAAAGGATTTGAAGGAGGTGTTTGGTACAGAAAGAGCAAAATACCAAGTAAGAACAGTCGGGGGGGTTTGGGGCCTTTGCCTTCTGGCCAAAGGAACCCAGAGAGGTGTAGGCAAACCAGTAGCAATAGCATCCACAGCCAGCCAGCCACACTGCTCTGAGGCTGTGGGGGACAAAGAGACTTCTCTGCAGCCTTCCCAGGTGGAGCTCACCAGGCCTAGCACAGCATCTCACCTTGATGAGGTCCTCTTTCATCTGGATGGTTCTGCTCAAGGACTCGATATCCGAGGCCTGCACCTGCAGCTCCTCTTCCTGTGTGGCCACAACAGACTGGAGAGCAGAGAGCTCCCTCTGCAGAGGGAAGAGAAGCCCATCAGAGACTTCCAAAAGCCAACACTCCCCTGCAGGACCTTGGCCCATTTCTCTCACTGGGGGTACCCTCCCAAGAGTAGAGTGCCAAACCTCCAGCAAGGGGCAGCCCCAAGGTCTCCTGAAAGCCAAGGAGATCAGCACAGGCTCCATCACAAGCTCACCCTGCTTTCCCTTTCCTTCCTTGCCATTAGCTCCAGCTCCTCTTTGGCATTGACAAGATCCTTCTCCAGTTCTGCTGCTGACATTGTAACTGCAAAGACAACTTGGTTACTGCAGGAGCACCACGTGCCAGTTCAGATCACAGGACCACACACAATCCCTCTCTGGCAAGACAGGGCCCTGATGCTTGTGCTCCCTATCACACTGTTTCTTAGTAAATGCTCTTCTTCCCTGCTTGATTTGGCAACAGCAGCCAAAAGCAATGGCAACCTCACAGTCCTGCTGTCCTACCCCTGGCAAAGTTCAAGTGTCCTGGTCCCAAGGCAAAACCCAGAACAGCTACACTTCTCCCAGCTCAGCCTGAAACAAAATCAAAAACTCTCCAGTGCACAGCATCAGCTCTTGAGTAGAAACACCTCACCTCAAACCCAACAGCAGCCTCTTTCCTTTACTCCCATCCTCAGACATCACCCAGAAGAGAGGCAGAGCTTTATTTCAAAATTCTCTTGTTCAAAGCTCTCTACTCTTCCACAGTTTTATGTAATAATGTTTTTTCCCCCATGGTAGAAAGCCCTGGTCATATTTGGGGACCTCAAAAGAAGCTGTCTCACACTCACCTCCCTCTGTCCTGCAGCTGCTATCCTCCTGTAGGGATCCAGCAATGACTGTAGCTCCACAAGCTCTTTGCAGTATTTCCTGAAAACATAAAAGTCTGCAGGTTTGCATTTTCATGGGGAACACACAGCTTCATCAGAATTCCAGGACTGCAGCAAAGCTGCTGGCTGTTCTGTTGACACCTCTAAAATGCGAAAAAACAATGAAGGGGATATAGCCAGGGAGGATAAACAAGTGAATTGCACCCAGAAGTTTTATGTGTGGGGAAGAGGGCACTGGCCTTGTTTCATTTGGCACTGGGAAGCTGCTGGCAGCAAGTGTCTTCACAGTAAAGGTTAAACAGGTTTCACCCAATTGCAGCAAGACCATCTTTCAACTGAGACTCATCTTTATCTCAGACGTGGCCCAAAGAGACCATGCAGGAAGGAAAACAAATCCCTGGAAGTCTCTAGAGCTGGGAATAGAAACCTGTTTACAGCTGCTTAAAAACATTCAACGTGTCAGCTCACCAATAAACCATTAACAGCTGCTCAAGTAGGAGCCGTGGCATATGCAGCCTTGGAGCTGTGTTCAGCCTCAAAGGGGGTTTTAGCAAAGCTGCTTTAAAAATCCCAACTCCAATTGTGGAAGAGACAGCAAACAGCCAGCAGGCTCTGCCAAGAATTAGTGGGACCTAAATTTAGCTCACTTGTCCCCTCCAGAATGTGACAATGTCAGGGGGAGATTACAATACAGCAAGGCAGCCCAGCCCAAGGAAGGAGTGGGTCAATGCTGCAAGGTCAAAGGGTGGATGTCTTTCATACTCTCACGTGCCACAGGGATTCAATGACTGCTCCATCAAAACAAAAAGAGACACTGAGTGACAAGGGCTGGTGAAATCAAGATCAGAACATTCAGGCAGCATTCCCACTCCTCAGTTTCTTCTCCTCTGATAGTCTTTTCTGTAATTCCACTTTCATTTCTATCATTCTCTGTGTTGCTCTTCTCTGTCCTATTTCCTTCTGGGGCAATCAGTTCTTTCTGAAGCCTGAAGGCCACAGGCAGAGAAACAGAGTGCATGATTCTTACTTGTATGGGTTGTTTGTCCTGCTTCAATAGCCTGGCACCAGATGATTGGATCCCAACAGGGTCCTTTCCTAACACATGCTGGCGCAGCAGTTGTAGCTCACAGCTCCTTTCAGCCAAAGCCTGTGCCATCTTCTCTGCAGCCACCTGGGTGAGGGGGAAAATCAGGGATAGGGCCATGGCCAGGGGCAGGATCCTGGTCCCTCCTCCTCCTTAGAGACTAAGGGAAACCATCTCAGTATTTATCTGTTGCTGGAGAGTCCAAGTGCTCTGCAAACCAGCCTGGCAGTTGCTGCTCCTGGCCACTCACACCCACTCCAATGCAGCCCACCCATCTCTGCTCACCAGCCTCTCACATACAGAGGAACAAACTCCTCTGTTTTTCTCAGCCCACTCAGGGCTCTCTTTGCTTAACCTAAGTCAGGGCCATCCACCTCATCCTCCCACTGTGGCACTGCACAAAACTCACCCTACTCTGCTGCTCCTTGGTGCTCAGAGCCTGCAGCAGCTCCCGAATTTCAGCATCATGCTCCATGGTCTGACGGTTCCGGTCACTGAGGAGATCCTGCAGCATCTTCTCCTTGTGCTGGAGACGCAGGCACAGCTCCTCCGCCACCTCACTCTGCCCAGGGCCCAGCTTGCACAGCAGAGTTGCTGTAAGTTCCTGAGCAAGGGGGAGGAAAGGAGAGAGACTGGAAGTTGTTCAAGGACTCTCCAGCTTGGGTGCAGCTGAGGGAGCAGTGTCAGCAGGCACAGGTACGTTCAAGCACCAAAAGCAGCCGCCCTCCAAACACTGAGCACAGCTTCAGGTGAGGCAGGCAGCAGCCTCTGGTTTGGGACCACTCTCCCTGTGGACAAACTGGCTGAAGGCTCAGGGAGCCAAGCTAAGACCTTACCTCCACTTCCTTGTTCCTGTCGTGCAGGCAGGTCTGCAGCTGCTGGATGATCCCCTCCTGCTCCTTCTGCCTGCTGCCAGATTTGGCCTCAATCTCCTCTTTGAGCCAGCGGAGGTTTTGACAGGTTGCTGAGACCTGCTCCAGTTCCAGAGTCTTGGCTTTCAGGAGGCTCTCCAGGCTCTGAGGACCACAAAAGAAGCAGCTCAAGCAGGGACAGAAACTTAATCCTGAATTAAGCAAATCTGGAAATACCAGTCTCTACTGCTAGCAGAGTCACACAGATTCACCCATCTGCTCCAGGTGACCTCTATGCCTGGCCCAGGAATGAGTGACCCAGGAACCTACCCCACATACAAGGCCAGAGAAAGGCCAACACCTGCAGACACGGTCCCCAGAGCACTCACAGAAGGTCTAACTCCACATCCCCACAGCTGGCAGGCCCAGCTCCCAGCACTCACGTGGATAGTGGCCTCGTTGCTGGAGAGGACACTGCGTAGCCTCTCCAGGTCACCGCTGTGCTCCCGCATGGAGAGACGGAGCTGCTGCAGCTCCTGCTCCTTCTCCTCCAGGGCACAGAACTTCTCATCCACTGCTCGCTGTGTGACAGAAAGCATCATTCAGAATGGGGTGCTGGGGCTCTGCAGCCAACACTCCCTGCATGTTGGACTCCAACTCCCCCTGCCAGGGCGACTCCTCTCAAAGGGTGAGCCATGAAGAACTTGCAGAAGATATGGTCCAAAGGCTGAGCCTCAGGGACAGCTGAAACATTGCCTACAACATGTGCTCACCTCCAGAGCAGCATCCCTGTCACTGACACGCTGCTGCAGTTTCTCCAGCATGGCATTCATGGCTGCAGGGCTCTTCTCCAAGCTTTGCTGGCATTGCAGAAGCTCCCTGGACTCCTAGAGATCACACACACATCCCCTAGTACAAGTGACAGCACAGAAACCTCCCCCACCCCAGGAGCAGCACAGGAGGATCAGGGATAACTACCTCCACCCGATGCTTGCTGTAGCCTTCACATTAAAGGGTGGCAGTCCCAGCACCTGGGGCTGACTGACTAGCACCTGCCAGGGCTCACCAAGCATTTCTGTGGGCTGAGGTACATGGACACCTGTGCCTCGCTCCTCACCCTGGAGACTCAGAAGCCTCTCCTTCCTTCCTTTCTTCAAAGGGCATGCATGAAAGCTACAGACAGACTTCTGCATGGCCAAATACCAAAGGAGGATCATGGACTCCATTTAATTATGCTCAATCCAGATCTTTCTGCATCTCACCTGCAGAAGCTGCTCCTTGCGAGCAAGCTGCTGAGTCAAACGCTGAACTCTCTGCTCCTGGGCCTGCAGCTCATGGCTTTTCTCCCACTCCAAAGTCTGGAGCTGCTGAGCCTTGTCCTGCAGCTCTGCCTGCAGCTGCTGTACCACAGCACGGAGCTCCTGCCGAGAAAAGGCACATATCTTGGAATTCAGTCCTCAACACAACCATGAACAGTAAGCTAGGCTGAGGAAGGGCTGTAGGAACAGCTAAAAATGCTCTGCAGTGCTACAACTTTCACGTCTCAAAACATGCTGCCATGATGTTTTAATTTATTTCATTGCCCAGGGTGTCCATCCATCCACACCCCTTGCTCTGGCCACAGGCAGAGCTTTAGTCAATCACAGCTAAACTGTGCAGCAGGGGACATGAACATCACAAAAAGAGATGGGACATTTGCACCAGCCAATGATGTACAAGTAACAACATATCAAGGGTCTTTGCTGATTCTTAATCCTCAGCTATGACACTAAGGAGGCTGGAGAATTTTCCCTGGCAAGTGTGTCCCATCTGCTGTCAGCAGAAATGATGTATTGACTACCTCAGTGCTCCTTAGTCAGGTAAACCCAGAAACTCCCAGGCTAAGTGCCTGTCATACCCGGTTGTGTTTCCAGGTTGCCTCTTTCTGCTGCTCTTCCTCATGGACTGTGGTCTCCAGGAGCTGGGCTGCTCTCTTGGCTTCAGCCAGCTGATGCTCTTTCTGGCGCTGAGCTCTCTTCAGTTTCTGCACCTCCAGTTTGGTGCAGAAAAGTGTGTTCTGAAGATCGAGCGGTGACATTTGCTGCTCCTGGGGTGACAGTGGGCTCTCTGACACCTACCAAAAAGCAGAGTTCAGAGAAACTCAGAGATTCCCCTCACATGAGAGATTTAAACACCAGGATCCCTGCAGAAGGAACCCTGATGTATCTGAGGCTTTCCAGGACATACCTGCAGCTGTCCCAGGTGGTTTCTGTGTAACATGTCCCGCAGCTTGGCCATGGTCTCATTCTGCCCTTCGATGATGTGGTACAGCTCCTCTGTCTGAGCCCAAGCACAGGAAGCACAGTCAGTGGCAAACCAAGCACAAACTCTCCCATCCCAAGCCTCCAGGATTATGACACCTCAGCACCACAGGAAAGAGGCGTTTCAAGAAATAGTTTACTGACATGCAGGATGCCAAGCAGTGGCTCTAGCATTCCTTTTCAGTCACTGCCCACAGTCCCCTGTTTGGGGAGCACCACCCTGCCCACCCTGAACTATTACCTTACTCTCTTTGCTCTTCAGGGCCTCGTTCAGACTCTGGATTGTACGATCCTGCCTTTGTGATGTTTCTTGAACAGATTTTAATTCGAAATTCAATTCATTCAGCTTCTCCTGTAACAACTGAAGACAGAAATAGGTTGGGTTTATTTAATCCTGCTTAATGCCCTATGTAAACATCCTTAGGACTACCTCCACCCCTTACTCCACAAAGCCCTAGTGTTGACCACACTGAGATCAACGTGGCTCCCTCTAGAATGTGTAAACACCGTTGGAGCTGGGTGGAGACACAAAGGCCCTTCACAGGACTTATTGCAGTGCCTGTGCTCCCTCGGGTGCAGGACAGAGGTTGCAGGCTTGGGTTCACAGATCATACTGCCTCCCACGTACTCCAGGAGAGTCTCACTCAGGCTGCCCAGCAGTCCTTCCTTCCAGTTTGCATCATTTGTTTCTGTTTCCTCAAAAGGAAAGGGGCTGCTTCAGCCCAAAATCCTCCCAAAAATCTGACAGAAAAATATCAGCATGAAGAAGCTACATATTCACTGATCAAATCAGTGGCATTAATCATCCTGGCTTCAGCACAAAAGAGCCTGGCCACTGCCAGCATGCCAACAGCATGGCTGCAAAGCAAAGAGGAACCTCTCACCAGTCTCCATGGCTGATTTACCACCTGAGAAACCTGTGCCTTTGACACTCTCACCCTAAAGAGAATACCACCCATCCAGTTTCAGGACAGTTTGCTGCTTTCACCACAAAGCTCATGACACAGCACATGCTGTGCAGTTAAACCAGTGCTTATTAGCATTTTAAAACAAGCTGCCTGCTGGCATTCTCCAAGTTGGATGATACACCTCTTTCTATGAACTTACTCAGGACTCAGCTTCTGAAGGAGCTGGTGCTGCCACATCATTTCCTCCTTTTGCTCATTAGTTTACACACCTGTCCTGTTATCTCTTCTCTGAGACACTCCCCCAACCTGTTTAAATACTTCTAACTGCATTTACTGGGCCTTGGGTCTCTATTTCTGTCAAGCTTTGCAGTCCGGGTAGCTGCAGCACCTTATGGCCATCCCCAGATTTAAATAAATATTCCATCCCATTTTTTTAACCACATTTAACCTGTTTTTCAAGAGGATATAATTTACCTTAGAGCTCAAGAGCATAAATAAGAACATATACCCTTCTCAACATGTGTTAATATTGATTTGCCTCAAGATAACTCAGATACATGTTTCTTTTCCAAGTATTTAAATAGAAATTAAACCAGGGCCCCCTCTACATTGATCTCCCTTGCTGCTTGGGAAAAAAAACCAGAAATTAAACCAGGACTCCCTCTCTCCTACACCAGGCTCAGCCCATGCAAATCCAAGAGACAAGGAAACAGCTGTGTGCATCTCTCCCTCACCAGCTCCTGGAAGGCTCAGCAGGCAAGTGGAAAGTTCTTTTCAAATAATGATTCGCAAAATTAAATATGGAAAATTTTCACAGCCCAGCTGCATAAAAAAAAAAAAAAAAATAGCAAATGCTTTTAACTGAAGCTGGCAGACAACAGCACTGAGAATCACACCCTGAAAGGTGCAGGAACCTGCCTCCAGCCAGGCAAGCAGGCACCCTCTGACACTAACCACATCTGACTCACTAGCATTGGATGAGCTCTTCATGAAGAAATACCTTGTTGGCAGCTTCAAAGTGCTGGATTTTGCCCTGCAGCTCTGCCGCACGCACACTGGACACGTGTTCCCCCACTGCAGCGCTGCCTGGAGCCAGCTGCTGACGTTCAACCTGCAAATTCTGAAAGGAGAAAAACAGGAAAAAACGAGAGAACGGCTCAACTCTTGCACTGGCTTCTTCTCTTCAGCTGTTGGCCGTCACAGACCCTGCAGCAAGGGTTGAAACATGCCCCATGTGCTTTTTAACTGGCTCTGATCCACCATTCTGCCCGGGTCTCCCTTCACCTGGCTGGCAGGCAGGCACCTGGCAGCTCTCTGCCTCATCTGCCACAAGTGCCCCTGGTGCCTCCAGTGTCTCTCCTCACTGCTGCACCAGGAGCCCAGCAGCTTGTTTAGCTCCAGCCACTGCCTCTGGGCTAATGATGGATGTTCTTCCCACACACAAGCCATATCCCTGAAACCTGCTCTCCTTCCCTTGTGCCCTGCTGGGATTTTAAAAAAAGCTTCAAAACCTGCACTGAAGTGGTTCCCAAAATGTTCTGCTCAGCTTCTGTGTCTTTATCAAGCCTACAACCTTCAATCAGTTCCCTGCCACGACCGAGCAGTCACCCCCTGCTCTGAGCCCCTCCACTAGTGATTTTCTGGGCTCTCCTTCACCACTTCCCGTGCTCCAGCAGCTCCTCAAACAGGAGCAAATTCAGTGCCACAGCAGAGATTTTTTTTTTTTTTCCTGACACGTACCCATTGATTTGGGATGTAAACAGCCTACTTTGTGCCACGTGGCCTGCCAGAGCCGGCTGGCTGAGCACAACACTAATCCCTTGTCATCCCTCCTTACAATTCTGCTGTCTCCCGCCCAGTGAGTTAACCCCTTAGGGCAGCACTCCACCCCAGCCACCCTCTTCAGCCCCCACAGGGTTCCTTCAGCATTCCTGAATATCATCAGTGACACAAGACTGGCTGCACTGGTGCCTGCTCTAGGTGGGAGCCCTGGAAAGGGCTGCAGGGATGCAGCACAGAGGCTGTGGAAATGTGGCAGGGCTTTTTGGAGCACACACACACACACAAGCACAGCTCCAGGCAGTGCAGCACAGCCAGAACAGTCACTTCCACTCAGTCCTGTCAGGCTGAATCCTCATCCTCAGCAGCCACAGAAAGGCTGTCTGTGGGGAAGCCATGCAAGAGAGGGGAGCTCCCTCAGATCTGCACTGCCTCTCACAGACAGAAGTAACACTTCCCTTTACCCTGATGTTTTGTTAGGATTTCAGTGAAAACGTACAGTCATGGTGATTGCAAATTTTCTCTGCCAAAAGGCTTTGGATGAGACAGGGAGAGCCGCTGGGATCTGTCACAGCAGCTATTTTGAAATGAGGTTGATTAAAACAGAGGGGGGGAAAAAGGAAAACACATTTCCTCAAATTTCACATAAAAAAAATAAAAAGGCAGAAAGGCTGAAAAGAGCTAAGAGCAGGGAGGGGAAAGGCAGAGCCAGCTCCAGAGTTCAAAGTTCCAAAGCCCAAGCTGCCTCCCTCGTGCCTCCAACAGCCACGTCCACTTCTCATCATCAGCACTTTATTGCCAAGCTCTCCTCAGCACAGTCCCAGCAGTGCCAGCACACACTGACCCCACCAGAACACTTCTTTAAAAAATAATAATCACAGTACTCTCTGAGCCTGCCAAGCTCAGATTGCCCAGCACAGTGAGGAAGAGCTATCAGGAGGGCACCCTGGCTGAAGGACACAAAGGCTCCATTTGGTGCCACTTCCCTGGGGCTGTCCTGGGGAAGGGGAGGAATAGTTGGTTCAAGAAAACCCCTGGAGGAGGGTACCTACAAGGCAACCCGAATGACACCATAAATTAAAAGAACTGCAAAAGCAGTAACAGAACTGTGGTCCGATATATTCTGGATGTTCCCTTCATATCTACACACAGGAACCGCTGGACAGCAGCAGCATCTGACTTACAGGAAGGGTGCTGCTGTTACAAACCGAAAGAAAAATCATTTGTGCAAGAACTATCCAGCCTACTAGCCACATCTGCATTCCCATTTTTGCTCTTAAAGCCATCTGAAGGATTAAGCCCTTCCCCCTTCAGCCAGACCCTGCGCCGAAGAGCTGCTGCTGTCACGGCAAGGAACACCGGCAGTAAAATCCTCCAGGATGAATTCCTGGCAGGGCCGGTCGGATGGCAGAGGCTGGAGAAACTCCTCAAAACACAGCTCCTAGATGAGGACAGCCATGTGTGACACAAAGCCAACCTGTAAACACACCACGCTGCGCAGAGAAAGTCCATTTTTATCCTGCAAAGACACACCTAGCAGTGAAAATCCTCAGCAAATGACACAATGCCCTGGTTCGCATCTCCAGCTGCTGGCTGCCAGCACGATGCCTTTGTGCTCCAGATGAAAACTAGCTCTACGTTCCTCCCCAGCATCGTTTCTCGAGCAGGCTTTCGTGGCAAAAAGCACACAGCTCCGGGAAACGCCCACCGGAGCAGATGGGGCAGCAAGAGCTGGCTAAAGGGGAAGCGCAATTCAGCACTGACACAGTTGCCATAGTAATAAACGAGTATTTTCCTAATCCCCCAGGCTACCTACAGCATTAGGCAGCACTAAGGCTGCTAATTGGAATGCAATTAGGCTGACACGGATATTCCTGAATTGAAGCTGACTGAGGCCTTCTTTTCATTCGGGAGAGTGGTAAAGATGTTACAAGTTACTTCTTGACTGCATACTAAAGAACATTTCATTAAAGCCAGTGAAACAGAGGGAACCTGGAGCTAGCACACTATCAGGACAGGTAACAGCACCACCAAAGCAGGAGCTTTCATCCCCTCTCAGCAACACCTGCCACTAATTGATAGATCTTTTCCAAGGATCAGAAAATAAACCAATTATCTTCAATACCAACCCTAAAGTCATCCTCTGGCACAACTCCACCTGCAAGGAAAACACCTTTTCCTTGAGGCACACGCCACAGATGCCTGGGCTGCTCTGCACGTTAGGCAGGTCGAAGGCCTGACCTGCAAAGGCAGGCAGGCGTTCCTCACACTCCAACCATTACTCAGGCACAAAGAAAACACATCTGCTGAAAAACACATGCCCAGAAGCTTAACATACTCCCTTTGGTTGTGGATAAAAGCCACACCTACTTTAAGCTTAAAGATGAACTGGTGTTTTCTCAGCAGCAAAACGGCTAAGAGCTGAGACCCGCCTAGCAGGCTGCATTGTCAGGGAGGGCTGATGGAAGGGGGAAGGTTCATTTCCCAGAACACTAGAAGCAAACAGGAGACAGAGAATGACTGAGGAGAGAGCCAGCACACCTAAAAAGGACCGGGTTGCCTATTCTTAGCCCCTGTTCAGCCACACGTGGCTGTCTGCATTATCTCAGCACAGAAGAATCCCCAGCGGGCTCAGCAATGGACCACGAGGACAATGCTCAATGGAAGGGCGGCGCCCGTGACCTCTACCTGTACCCGCAGCGGCATATAATCTTCACAGAGGTCATCCCACAGCTCCTGCAGTTCAGAAATCTCCAGGGGAAGGCCCAAAGGAGCTCTGGAAAACGATTTTCTGTCTGTGTTCAGGAAGGCAGAGCTAGCACATGCTAAGCCAGCAGAAGCGCTGCCATCCGCCAAGTCACGGCTGAGCTTGGGAGGGGGCAGGCTGGATTTCACAGGAATAGGTAGTCGGCTGCCTCGGGGGCTCTGAAGGGGTTTGTAGTCCAAAGTCTTGATCAAATTGAGGGCCAGCTCCAGCCTGTTTCCGCTCAGCGAAGAGCTTGGGGTCATGCGATCATCGGAGAAATCGTCGCCTTTCCCATTCCCTTTCACCCCCTTCTCTGCATCTTCATCCTTCTGCTGCGGAGGACTGGCCTCTACGGTGGTGTCCAGAGACTCAACAGAGGATGCAGGCGTGCCTTCCTCCATGCTGTCCCCATCCACAGCCACCCTGGAGCTGGTGGACTCGGCCACATCACACACAGACAACTCCTCGTTGCCCATGCTGGCCGACCAGCGGCTGGAGAGCCCGCAGGAGATGCTCCTGGCCACCTTGCGGGGCACTTTGCAGATGGCTTCATAGTCGGCGTCGGCCACACGCAGGGCAGCGCAGCCCCGGCAGCGCCGCGGGCGGCTCCCTGCTCCCTCGGAGCCGTGGCAGCTGTGCGGCTCCAGGCCATGCTCCTCTTGATCCATCCAATATTCAAACCCAGAGTAAGCGAAGTCCTCCTGGAGGAGGGCAGCATACCGGGCGTCAGGCAGGTTGGAAAGGTCCACAGTGCCCTCCCCAGCCCTGTCCTCTGCACCAGAGTCGTCGTTGTTCCTGCGGTACATGCTTGCAATGCAGAACTTGAGACGGTCCTTCTCCAACAGCAGCTTCTGCAGGCGCTCGATGGAGAGGGCCTCGATGCGGGCGATGACGGTGTCGAACCTGTAGATGCGGTCCAGCATGAAGGCACACTTGCTGCAAGCGAACTCGGACCTGCCATCCCGGCACAGCTCCCGGCCCAGGACGTGGGAGAGCAGCACCTGGAGGTTCAGCTTGGCCGCCGTGTGAAAGATCCATCGCCGCTGGTTGCCGCACAGCTCCCGGCCGCAAATCCGGCAGTTTTCCTTCATCCTCCCTCCCGGCACCCAAACCTACTCCCGCGGGCTCTCAGGAGACCTTCCCGAGGTCAGCACATCTCCCTCAACCCCTGAGCCCGCCGGCACGTCTCACCGCACCAATCCCCTCTTTTTAGGGTGGCGACACGCCGGGACTCCTGATGCAACAAAAACATCCCACCCTGCGCCACCTCCTTCACATCTTTACAGCCACACCTGGGCTGCCCCTTGTCCAGGCTGGCCGCCCGCCCCTCCGCTGATGCCCCCTCGCCTCACAGCCCGGCACCCCGATGCCACCCCCTCTGTCCTCACAGCCCCCGTCCCCGGGACTGCCTCTCCCCGCGGGCTGCCCCGGCCCCACCGCCCCGAGCCGATGATGCTCCTGCCACGGCAGCGCCCGGCTTCTGGCTCAGATTTCAAGATGGCGGCCGAGCCCAGCCTCCCGCGCATGCGCACTTTCCGCAACGCCTGCCGGGATATGTAGTTGCCACGCCCGTATTACGCATGCGCAATGGTGGCCCATGCCACGACCGGGGACATGGGCAGCGCTGGAGGTCGCGACAGAGACAACGACAGCGATCGATAGCGACAGCGCAGGGCTCCAGTCTCAATACCACAGCCACACACACACATATGTATACACTAGTGCTTGGCTCCAATGCAAGCACCCGTCCCAGTGCCAGGTCCTCACCTCAGTGCCTGTGCCACGTCCCTGTCCCAATGCCAGCACCTGTCCCAGTGCCAGATCCTTGTTCCCAGTGCCGGATCCTTGTCCCAGTGCCACATCCCCATCCCAATGCCAGCGCCTGTCCCAGTGTCGGGCCCCCACCCCAGCGCCTGTCCCAGTGCCACATCCCTACCCCGCACCTGTGCCATGTCCCTGTCCCAATGCCAGCACCTGTCTCAGTGCCAGATCCTTGTCCCAGTACCAGATCTGCACCCCAGGGTCACATTCCCATCCCAACGCCAGCGCCTGTCCCAGTGCCGGGCCTCAGTCCCAGTGCCATGTCCCAGTACCCAGCCCCCCCAGGCAGTGTGGGTGGGCCCGTCCCCGCAGCACAGTGCCACCCGCACCTGCACAGCCCGTGCCACCCGGGGGGCAAACAGTTGGGTCCCTGCAGGGCCACCTGGTGGCCCGCGGCTGCTAGGGACAGCGCCGTGCCACCAACACATGGCACGGGGAGAGCTGTGCAGCTGCCAGGAACATGCCGCTCTGATCTCTCACAGCCCCGAAATCCTGCCTGGCACCATGCCAGGCTGCCAGCAATATTTTAAGACTTGGGATTTAAATGGAAGACGGGAGCAAGCGGTACCAACACCCACAGAAGGACTGCACAGGCTGGTGGCCTGTCCTCTCACAGCTCACACCATATCCTCTGAGCCCCCCTGCTCCTCCCAGCTCCTGGCAATCACCCAACCCTGCCAGGCTGAACGTGGCAGAGCCCTGGCCACAGCCCTGGCCATAGGCCCAGAAGGCAACAGGGATGACAAGAACCAGCCAAGCCCTGATGGGATGTCCTCCTCCCTGGGGTCTCCTTGCCCTTGCCCACCTACCTGGCCCTCCATGACCAGAGACCGTTCCAGGCACTGCTGCAGGTCACGCTTCTCTGCTGACAGCATTTCCACGAGTTGGTTACTGGCAGCCAGCTCTTGGGTCAGCTCTTCGATCCTCCTGAAAGTGACAATGGGCATGGGATGCTCAGGGACTGGGTTGGCCCTAGGATGAGCCTGGGGACAGCTGACAGAGATCAATCTCTGGGGCAAAGCAGAGCAGCCTCAGGACTGCTCCCCCTTCCCCACAGCCCAGCTCTCCCCCATTGGGGTGACCTCTGTACCCCACCAGATATGCACAGCCCTTTAGCCACACACATCACCAGCCCCTTGGTAGTCCCCAAGAACTGGCACAGCACAAGGCCAGCAGCATAGAGGAGACCTGTCCTGGACACCTACCTCTGGGCCATAGAGCCACAGCCATTGTCACTCCCGTCCTCCTGCTTTGTCCTCGCCGCTTCCTTCAGCTTCCCTGTCAGCTCCCGGCATCGCTCCGCCTCAGCTCTGGCCAGCGCCGTGGCCTGCTCGGCCTCACTCCGTGCCAGCCTGGCCTCCTGCAGGGCAGCAGGGTGAGCCCCAGGCAGCAGCCCCTGACTCCCCACTGGCCCCCACCATTCCCTGACTCACCTCCTGCAGGAGCTGGATCTTGTTCTCCAGGAGCTCATAGACGTGCTCCGACTCCCTCTGCCGCTCCTCATACTGCTGCCGGAGCGCGGCCTGGCTGCGGCTCGTCTGGTTCTCTGCAGCAACCCTGCCAGGCACAGCACGGTGTGCCACGGCCTGCTACAGCATGGCATGGCATGGCCTGGCACAGCACGGTGTGCCACAGCCTGCAACAGTATGGCATCTCCCATGGCATGGCCTGGCACAGCACAGCCTTTGTGACAGCCCCCACCCCAAACCAGCTGGGCTGAGTGATCTGTACCACTCCAGGTGCCCTCAGCCTGGCTTCCCCTAAGTCCTGCCCTGGGGACACAGCTCCTCTGGCAGCGTCAGGCTCTGACCCATCACAGCACACCCTACACACTCCCAAAACCAGGGGCTCACCAGCTGCTGTGCCACTGGCCCTCCTGCCCTCAGTGCCCCATGGTGAGACACCCATGCCATGGCCCCTGGGCACGGCACTGCCCTCCCCCACCAAACAGGTGCTGTCCTTTATTTTTGGCTGGCGCCGCAGCTGTAAGAGGAGCCCTGTGGGTGCCCAGCCCCATTGCAAACCCCTCCAGCCCCATTGCAGGCCCCTCTACTGCCTGCTACGGGCAGGGCGCAGGCAGACACCCCCGTCCCTGCGCCCACAAAGCCACCATGGGCTGGGCATGGGCACCATGTCTGCCCCAGCTTGAGGGGCTTGGCCAGCCCCACTCACCATGTGTTGTCCAGGGCTTGTTGCTTCTCCTGCAGCTCCCGCTTCAGGCTCTCCACCTCCACCTTCAGCTCAATGTTCTGTGGAGCAGGTAGGAGATGGGTAGGATGCCCTCAGGCTTGCCTGGACACCCCAGCCCCACTGCCCATGGGAATGAAGCAGAAGTGGCGTGAAGGACCCCCATGCCATGGCAGGGCTTTGGGTGCTCCTGTCAGTGAGTGGCACGGGTGGTGTTTTAGCCTGTCGGCATCAGGATGGGGTGTACCCACTCCACCTGTCTGCCCTCAAAACTTGCTCTGTCACCTACCCCGGGCACCCCACCGGGCTGAGGACACCCTCCCCAACCCTCTCCCCACTCCTGTCAAAGGAAAGGAGAGGCAAACTCCTATACAGCAGCTCCCCCAGCCCCAGTGCCCGATGCCCTCTCTGGCACCCCCCTGGCTACGCTCTCCTCACCCTATTCCCTCCCAGAAAAAAGAGGAAACCCCCTCACCCCGTCTCCTCCGGACCCCCCCCCGCCGGTAGACGTCATCTCGGCTGTCCTCGCCCTTCTGCTGGACGCGCTCCTCCAGAAAGTAGATGCGGAGCTTGAGGCTGAAATTCTCCTTTTTGAGGTCATTGAGGTGCTGCGAGAGCGTGCGGTACCCGTGAGCCATGGCCGGCGCTCCATGGGGCGGGCATGCCGGCACCCCTCACATGGCGCCGCCGGGACACAGCCTAGGCTCCCTGCCCGCCCGCAGCTCCCGTCGCTGGCCCCGCTGCTCTCCCTTTCCTCTTTTTTTTTTGCCTCCCAGAGCTATTTGAGGAATCGTTGGAGCGAGGACAGCGGGTTGGTGAAATCCGAGCCCCGGAGGCCCCCACGCGCCGCAGCCGTGAGGGCGGTGAGGGGAGCGTGGCGCCCGGCCGGGCTCGGCCCCTCTACCTCCGCCACCACCCCCTGCCCCGCCGCCCCTCCTGCGCTCCACACCCCGCTGCTGCGGCCGGGGGACCCGGCAGGAATCCTGCGAGCACCCGGCGGTGCCATGCGAGGGTCCCAGCGCCCCACGGTCTCACCTTCTCGAAGTCCCGCAGGGTCTGTGTGTGGGCGAGGGGACCCATCTCCAGATCGCGGAGGAGACACGTCGGCACCAAGGGGTCAGGCCGGGGCTGGGTACCCGGGGGGCCGCTGGACCCCCTCGGCTCGGCTGGCACAGAGTCCTCATCACCTTCCCCCCACAGCTCTTCTTGGGAAGCTGGCAGGGAGCAAGGGCGAGCAGCAGTCAGACCGGCAAAGCGGCTGCTCCACACCCCGTGTGCCTCCGAGGCGAGCAGAGAGCAAGGGATGATGCCTCGGGGCGCAGGGAGCCACGGGCCATCCCCGGGGCGATGCGGAACACGGGAACGGGGCGTGCAGGGCGCCTTACCCGCCATGTGTCTGGCTGCGGGGAGCACGGCCGGCACAGTGTCACCGCTGCAGGGGTCCCTGCGGAGAGCAGCACACGGCCGTGTCACACACAGCACCGGGGCGCCAGGCCGGGCCCCCCCGTGCCGTGCCGTGCCGTGCCGGAGGGACCGGGCGGGGTGACTGGGGTGACACTGCTGTCTGTGCACAGACACGGCTGTGGGTACACACAGCGGCTCTGAGTGCAGAGACACGAGGCCCCGGGGGCTGTGCAGATGGTGGTGTCCCCTCAGCAGCACTTTATGTCCATTAGCAGCCCTGTCAGGGCCACCTGAGCCGCCACAGCAGCCCCAGGGCAGAATCTGGGGGCACTGGCTGCTCTCGGAGGGACCCTGTGCCTCGTGCTGTCATGGCTCACCAGCTCGTAATCGGGTTTATTTTCAGCTACGGAAGGTGAGTCATTTCATGATTTAAAAGAAAGAGAAAGATAAATCCTAACAAATAAAAAAGGACCCCCTGGATTGTTGAGGGTGTTTTTCTTCCTTTTAAAAAAATCAGAATGTTTATTTTCTAATCTCAGCCTGACATGTCTTTGGTGGGCTCCCGTGAGCAGGGAGGTGGGCACAAGTTTTCCTAAGTGTGGTGCCTGAGGAGACCAAGAGACACAATATCCAGGGAGCTGTGACACCCCAGGAGAACCAGTGCCCAGGGTGTGACACCCAGAGGCAAAACATCCAATGTCCCAGAGCACAAGGATGCACAACACTTAAGGAAGCACAAGTAGCCAGGGGCGTGATATCCTAAGGCAAAATACCCAAAAAGGCACATTAACCAGTGACATAATATGCAAGGCTTGACACCCAGAAGGGCAATTCCCAGAGACTCAAGAAGCAAGGAGGGATCATAGCCAAACACTTGATGCACAAGGAGATACAATGCCCATAGGCAGACTACCCATAGAGCCAGTACAATACCCCAATAGCTGGGGGTGCTGCAGGGTGGTGGCCAAGGAGCCAGGCAAGGGCTAAGGCTCGCCATCTACAGCCTACACTGTTAACTTTGCAGATGGACACACGCATGGGTGACAGAAAGAAAGGATGAGCTGGGCAGAGAAGGAGGTCCTGTGAGATAGAATTGTCCTGCTTTGGCTCTGAAAAACTGCACAGAGCGGAACAAAGTCCTGTGACTGGAACTTTGAAGGACACCATGGCCAAAAAAGTAACTTTTTCCTGAATAAGGCTTATTTAAATAATGAAACACACACCACTGCATAGGCAAATAAGCTTAATGAAATATGTGCTGCCATATATAATGACTCTGTTACTCAACTCTCCACCTAGATCATGCCATATGTAACACAGGAGGTTGGGCTATACGTGAGGAGGACAAAAATTTCGCCTGGTTAGGAGGAAGACCCAAAAATACCTTGGAGACTACTGGGCTAGTCTTCTCTCCCTTGTCCCAAGCCAGGGACACCTTGCTAAGTTTCTGCATATTATTGTTATTATTACTTGGGTTAACACAAGTGTGCACTATCCTGAGAGGGAACAGAATGGGCCCAAAGACGTTGGAAAAACAACAATAAAGCAATTGTTGGTGCAGTATTGAGGGCTCGCTGATCTTGTGTGCAAAAGGAAATCAGAGCACACTCTCTCCTAAAAAATGGCAGATGTACAACATACTGCTTTGAAATCAGAAAAGGAGAAACTTAGAATGTATTTGGCCACAGCTGAAAATAGGGAAAAGCAACCGCAGAAACATTTAGAGGAAGAGAAGGAGAAAAAAAAAATAAAAATTGGAAGAAAAGGTAGAGGCGATGCTTGCGTGAGCTACTGATCCCCCTGACATCATACAGATCAGAAAACCAATCATATTCCCTGAGGAACAGGATGGAGACATATGTGGTGACCCAAATGACAGAAAACTGGGGGAAGATGATTCTTTGTCTCCTTCAAATCCCCCTGAGTATGAGGCCAGATGCATTATAGAAACAGAAGAGACAACCGAACCTTGGTGAAGACTGGGAAATCATAGCTGAAAAACAATCCCATTCCATCTGATTCAGTTGGAAAAGTGTTGTGGCCGTAAGCCAGGCTGGACTGAAATTCAGCAGGTGGAATTCTATCAGTGCATACATAATAACAGCCCACATTCTGATTCCGGGTGGGGCCTCCTCAACCATTAATGACATTTCCAATAGATAAGGGAACACAAATTCCAGTATTAACACAGCAGGACACCGAAAAACTGGACAGAGTTGAAATCACTGGAGTGAATAGAGTAAGTGCTATGTGCCAAACCACCAAGGTTAATTTATGGCTCCCAGGCGATAAGCACATGTCCTCCCCTCACTTTGCAGCAGAAGATCACAATGAAAACATTTTGGGTTTCAATGTTTTGAGCAGCCAAACCTGGCAGCTGATGCAGAGCGACGTTTGGTCCTCCCAATCAACCCTGACCCTAAAAGATATCCAGATACCACGGTGCACTCACCCCACACGGCACTTTCCCTCCCTCATTCAAAAGCTGCTGATGTACCACAATACAATCCTCTCCTGCAACACGAAATTGAACTCCTGAAGTTACAGCTGATTTGGAAAAAACACCAATCCACTCCAGAGCCCACTGCCCATATAATTCACCGACTGATAATTCACCAAACTTTCAGCCCATGTAATTCATCAGTTTGGCACAAACTGGAAGGGAGATGACAATTAACTGTTGACTACTGGCACATACACAGGGTGGGACCGGATTTGGAGAAAAGACAGATGCCAGTGCTGAGCCTTTAACCACTGCTGTGCCAAATATCGAGGAACTGGTAACTTCAGGGAGTTCCCCACTGCTGGATGGCAACCCTGGATGTAAAACACATGTTTTTTGTGATTCCACTCCAGGAACCCAACAATGCTTGATTTACCTTCACCTGGAAGGGAGTGCAGCCTATTTTTAATGGGCTGCTCAAGGGATATTAGCACTCTCCCACTATTGCTCATAAAGCTCTGACAAGTGCCCCACCAAAGGTTACAATATATTAGTAGATCAATGATATCATCATCATCATCACCATCATCACCAAATCATCCCAGAATGCCTTGGTTTGGACAGAATCTTAAAGATCATCTCATTCCAACCCCCCTGCCACGGGCAGGGGCACTTTCCACTAGCTAAGGTTGCTCAGGGCCCCATCAAGCCTGACCTTGAACATTTCTGGCAATGGGACATCCACAGCTTCTCTGGGCAACTTGGACCAGGCCTCATCTCCCTCACAGTTACTTTTTCACCGTAAAGCATTTTTTCCTCCAGTCCAATCCAATCCAAATCTACCCCTGTCAGCTTGAAGCCATTCCCCCTTGTCCTGTCACTACATGCCCTCATAAAAAGTCTCCTTCCATCTTTCGTGTGGGCTCCCTTCAGGCGCTGGAAGGCCACCATTAGATTCCCCCAGAGCCTTCTCTTCTCCAGACTGAACAAATCAAATTGTCTTACAGAGAGAATTCTCTCAAATTCCCTCATAGAGGTGCTCCATCCCTCCAATCAATTTGGTTGGAGGATACCCTGTGGTGGTTTTGGCCACAAGGAAAAATGTGAGCCTTGAGCAGTCCTACATCCTAGCATCAGGGGCCCAAGCAGGAGATTAAGGTACTGTGAGTTTATTGGATCAAAGTAGCCACTTCTGTTCTCCTGCAAACCCCAGAAAAACAGAACATGGACAGAGTCTACCTAACATAAAGGAGTAACAGCAAGTTCTGGGAACTTTAGAATTATTATTACGATAACTGAGGTTGTTCCATCAGCTTGATCCCTTATACCTATGGTACCATATACCATATATATTTATGGGGAATGGGGGTTCAGTGAACACAGTTTCCATTCTAATCTGTGTCAAAAGGGGCTGGAAGAGCCAGAGAGAACACTAGACATTAGTTGCCACTATTTCAATGACACTGGAACAAGATATTCCTATCTAGAGAAGGGCTTGCTGTCCCTGGTGGGGCAGTGACACAAGCAGAACAGACAAGGAAAGAACAAAGGAATGGACAGAGTGAGAAGATAGGGGGGAATACTCAACTGGCTGATACCAGGCCATCCTGTGCTGGTTAAAATGCTCCAGGGTTGTGGGAGCAGACTGGGACTGTGGCAATGGTATTAACAACCCAAAAATAACCTTATGCCTGACAAACAAAATATTGCTGCTCAGATCCACCCTGAGGCAGGGCCAGCCCAGGGCAGTGGCTGCCTGCAGGCTCTGGGGTGAATGAGCCAAGCACCTGCTTCCCCGAAGTCCAGCTGCCCAGAGTGGCAGCCCCATGCCTGGATGGGCCAGCAGGAGCCCAGGGCTCTGCCACGGCCGTGGCTGGTTGGGCTGAGAGGGAGCTACCCCCTCCCTGCCTCGGTGCCCAACACTGGGAATTTGTTTGCTGTGAAGGGGAGGCCACTGCAGCGCTGCTGGGGCTGCAGGAGGACAAGAGCCCTTTCATGCCAGCCTGGAGCACAGAGCAGAGCTGCCGGCACAGCACAGGATGAGGGGGCTCAGCCCTGGGGCCCTCTCACCGGGCAGCGCTGCCCACTCACCCCCATGTCCCTCCAGGGCACGAGGGGCACCACGCGGGCCTGACTCAGAGCACACAGTGACTCACAGCATCTCCACGGCATCACACCAGGGCCACTGCAGCCACTTGCCAGGAGTGGCACCCCGGGGTGCGGCAAAGGGCTGGCAGCCAGGGTACATGGGCTCTGTGAGAGCGGCTGCTGCCCATGGGGAAAGCGTCCTGGGGTAAAGCATCCCCAAAGCACCGGGCTCTAGAGCCCAGCAACAGCAACTCACCTCCTGCTGCTGCTGGATCACCTCCTGCGGGGAGACAGATGGGCAGAGGGACGGATGGAGGGACGGACCGCAGGCCCCAGCCCCGTGCTCAGCAGCAGCCACTGCGTGCCAGGGGCCCCACGCTGGCAGAGGGACTGTGGCAGGGGCCAGGCAAGGCCAGGGACAGTGTGGCAGCTCAGATGCCGAGCGTGGCACATCCCAGCTCCCCGCTAACTCGTTGGCACAAATGTCTCAGCAGGGGCGGAGTGCCACCACGGAGGAGGTGGAGCGGGGACAGCCGTCCCCAAACGCGGCGGCTGCCTGAGTGTGCGAGCGCAGCGCGGAGCGCCCGGCACGGCCACCCAGCGACCTGCTCACGGGGCCCGGGGACAAGGTCTCCATTGAGCACAGCCGGCCGGGGGGAGCCGGGGGGAGCCGGGGGGAGCCGGGGGCCGGCGCTCGCCACGTCGCCGGCTGGGCGGCTCCCGGCGCGGCACCGCAGGCGTGGCAGCCGGCACAGCTACCGGGGCCCAGCAGCCCTGCAGAGGTGCCGGCACTCACGGTCAGGCCAGCGCCTCAGCGTGGAATCGGGCACGGGCACAGCCGGGGAAGAGCAGGGAGGATGGAAATGGGGCTGGGGAGATGGGGCGAGCTAAGCTCCCTGCACTAACACCAGCACCCTGAACCTCTTCCTTCAGCACCTCACAGCAAAGCTCACCGAGCGCACCGAGGAGAGCTTAGTGACGGTGCAGGCACCAGCCCGGGATCCTACAGCACCCTACAGCTCCTGCCCTCTCATCTGGCACATGCACATTGCCCTGTCACCCACAGGTCCCCATGGCACAGGGCAGCGAACACCGGTGTGCGCCCGGCACTGGGCAAGGAACTCCCGGTCCCTTTCACGCACACCAGTGGCTCCCGAGTTCTCTTGGGCTTGCCTGATGCAGGGCCTAGAGAGCCACCAACCCGGGGTCCCAAAGCCCCGCCACCAGCTCCAACCCACGGGACGCCAGCAACAGGAAGGGACACTGACGGCCCAAGGGAATGGGGCTTGGGCTAGGGTGCGTCCGGCCCTGCACGGCCCCGAGGGAGCACGCTGCTCCCGCCCGCAATCCAGCCGCATCCCGGCGGCACGGATGCCGGGGGTAGGTACCTGGGCCTCAACCTGTCGCGGCATCACCACAGCCCAGCGTGGGCACACGCAGCCCCCGCGTGCCCGGGGCACACGGACATCCCGACTCGCACCACCCGGAGACGCGCACGAACACGCTCCTCACCTCCGCCTCGGGG
>VYXF01005075.1:0-23481 GCA_013397295.1 Polioptila caerulea
CTCTCCTCTCCTCTCCTCTTCTCATCCTTTAAATTACAACTTCTCCCAGGATGGGGATGAGAAAACACTTATTTAGCAGAAAGCAGGAATGAGGGCAATTTTGGGGTTTGGGGGAGGTGAATAACCACGGTCAGATACTCTGAGGTGTCTAAATGTTTCTGGGGCTGAGTCCAGGAGAAATCCTGCATCACGGCTGGCCTGGGGGCTGGCACTGAACCGGACTCCAGCCCTTTCTGGACGTGACTCGCTGTGGTTGAAGGCTGCTCAGGAATTGGGGTCCCTCTTTTCTTGGGAGGGAGCTCCTCCGCAGGTTTGGGTACCATGTAGGAAACAGGTTTGGGGCCACGGCTGAAGGTGAGCATCTGCCTGGGCTCCAGCATTACAGCGCCACTTCAGGGAGAAAATTTATCCCGGAGCAGCTTCATGAGGACAGGAACCTTCCATCCCTTATCCCGAAAAACCAGGCAGCGACACTTCTGTGCTTTCTTCCGGGGGTATTTGGCCGGGTGTGTCCACAGACCTTCCCAAACTGGATCATAGGTACTGCTGGAGGCACTGGGTGCCCTGTGCTCTCTAGGGGGAAGGTCCTGGGTTTCCATCAGCTGGAAGAGACGGCAATCCGGGCTGGGGAAAGCTGCCAGAACACAGGACAGGGGCATGGAGCTCAACGAGAGGCAGACCAGGGCCGTCCACTAACAGGATAATGGGTCTGGGGGTCTGCCAGCAGTGGGGAGAAGGTTTGGGAGCCTTTTCTGAGCCCTTCCTTGACTATGTTTCTTTTCTATTCATCATTGGTTAGAGATGATACTATGAAGGAGCCCTTCCTGCTTACCATCGGTAATGAAAGTGGTTGTTTGTGGCTTTGGGGTTAGTTGGGGACTTCTGGGAGGGATCCTGCTGGGAAGCAAGAGAAAACAAACAAGTCAGAACCAGCGGCATACAAAATCCCCCTTTTTGCAGCTTCAGAGGGCGGCTTTTTTTAATGGATTCAGAGTCATAAACTCGGCTTGGTAGTCCTTATAATAAATAAGGTAAAGGAGCTCCCGGGCCCTGGCAAGCCCCGGTGGGAACAGGCCCTAGGGGGAATTAACCGGGAAGTCCCTGCCGGCTTTATCCAAAGCCTGTTGAACTGACTGTCCACCTTCCGGGTGAACTGGGGTCCTTGGATCTGTGGGAACCTCAGCCTCCCTTGGCCCTACTTAAATTACCGGGACACGGCGAGGTGTTAATGAGCGCCATTGAAGTTACCTGCTACTCGGCTCTTAAATTCCCATTTAGAGAAGTTTAGAGGGTCTTTAAGGAATTGCTAAAGGCAGGACAAAGCTTTGAAGCCATTTCTCCTTGGCAAAACATTTGATGTTTTGGGAAGATGGAGTGGCAAACGCAGAGCCCCAGGAGCGTCTGGGAATTAGAGTGTCCCTAGAGAGCAGGGCAAGGAGGCGGCTCTCACCCTCCGGGACAGTCAGAGAGCTTGGTGGGAGATGTTCTTGGAGAGGACAGAGCCTCACCACGGAGCAGAGGTCGCAGACATCTACCTTCCAAAGGAACATGCCTATTTCCATATCCCTCTCTTTTTTATTTCCCTTCCTCATGGCTGACCAGAGGCCAGGTAGGTCAGCTATTTCTCTTTGAAGCTGTATTTTTTGTTGGTTGAATTGACTGTTCTGAAAGCAGCATCGCATCTGACTGGCACCTGGCCTGCAGTTGGCAGAGAGAATTTTCTGTGTCTCTCTCTCTTCAGTCCTGTTTCTATTTCTCTATCCTTTCTTCTTTCATCGGCTGATGGGTTTTTTCCCCTCCAGCTTGTACCTACCCCCCAATCTATTTTCCTTTGCTTATTGATAATCTTAAATCCGTCCTCTACCTCAGAATCTCAATTAGAGTAAAAAAACCCCAAGTATGTAGGGAAGCATCACGTTCTAGTTTCTTGCACGCCCGGGCTGTGCATTTTTGCCTCGTAATGTTGCACTCCCATAAACAAACAAACTCAAACAATGTTGTGAGCTCAACTTGCGCTGAGGCAAGCGGCAGCATTCCACAGCATCCTTTGTGTGAAGCACTGCTCCAGGATGAGAAGGGAGATGCTTTAATGCCTTTTTCGACTGTCTGAGGGCCGGGCAGGTGAGAGATGGAGGGAAGGAGGATTTAGGCTGATTTCCACCAGCTGGGTCAGCAACACGAGTGGGACCTGGAGGATTGGATAAAGCACGTTACACTCTGCAGCTCCTCGTTTTTGTGCCACATCCCGGAGCGTGTATGTGTGTAACTAAACCCCAGCAGGCTTCCAGGCGATGTCCCGTTCTAGCGGCGCCGCCTCCTCTCCCCGCCCGGCCACCGCCCGCCTGCGCGCTGCCCCCGGTAGATGGAGCATCCTCATCGCTTTTCGCCCGGAGCCCTCAGAAATGTTGTTCTTTCCCTCATAAGTCCCACTGTTCAGGCAAACGGGTGGTTTGGGAGGCACACGCGCCCCGCCGATATGTCCCGGGGAGAGCGGAGCGCCGCGGCCGCTGGCTGTAAACCCGCCCGGCCGGCGCTGCGGTTGTTCCGCTGGGTGAACGGGCTCAGCCCCTTCTCCCTCCCGCCGAAGCTGCTTCGGGCTTGCCCGACTACCCCGGCTCCCACCAGCCCGGCACGGAGCGCGGCGGGCAGGCGGCACCTGCCGCCCTCTCCGCACCCTTCGGCGGGGCTGAGGCGCCCCGGGACGCGGGGGCGTGGCCGGCGCTGAGGGGCAGCGTTCGGCGGTGAGGGGGCCTTTGTCCCCTTCGTCCTTAGGTGAGTCTCTGGACGGCTCCTCGCCCTTTTCCTCCTGACAGTGCCCCAGAGGATGCGGGGCCGCCGCGTTGCGGCCGCTTTCGCAGTGCTGATGGCCCCCCAAAGGCAGAGGGGGCCGCCCGGCCCCGCTCTCCGCCCTGAGGGACTCGGACCCCGTTTCTCACGCCGCCATTTCGCGGCGCTCCTCCGCAGCTCCCGTGGTGTCCCACAGCATGGGGGTTCCCCCCATTTTTTTTTTTTTTCTTTTGACAAAAGCAGTTTCAGTTTTTAAATCTCATTACTTTAGGGAATAATCTGCAGCAAAAGACTTTAGTTTGGTATGTGCCGGACAAAGAAAATTGTGGCAATCCAGTGGGTGCTTGGTTCAGGTCTCCTCAGGGGGTTCAGGTCTTCCCCAGGGTTTCCTAAAAAGGTGTGGCAAAAGAAGGGCACAGGAGCATGAACAACACCATGAGAGGCACATTTATTTTATCAACAGAGATAAAAAGTCAGAAAATGTAAGCTCTTCTAAATTTCGAGAAGATTCAAGCAACCAGTCCCTATTACAGTCACAAACAGTAATGAATAGCACGGGAGAAGAACAGGTTTGGTCTCAAATAGCCTCTCTAAAATGAAGATTATTCATATAGAACCAACAGGAATTAATACTATTTCACATCTTGTACTGGTAGAATCGAGATGTAGATTTTAAGGAAGATATTTGCCTCACAGGTTATGGGTATTTTCCACCTTTTAATGAAGACCCTGGCTGTTGCCAGATGGGTTATTGAGAAGTGGCAATATTAATGTTAGTGCTATAGTGGCTTGAGACCACATCAGGCACTTCGCTTGTGGTTCCTGCACCCAGTACAGTCTTCTAATATATGAAACTCTATTGCCGCGATTGAATTCCGTGTAATCACATCAATTCCCTGCAAAAATGCAAAATGCATAATAATACTTTTCTCCAGGCACCATTCTGAATTGCTCCCTTAGAAAGAATAGATGCAGTCTGAGGCTGGTTTACCCAGGCTTTATTTATCTTTAGCAAAAATATCAGCCACATAGGAGAATTTCTTCTAGAATTAGCCAGCATCCTGAGTTGGCTGATGGTTTGATGCTATTTTTCTGCAGTTTGTCCAAGAACCAGTCTTTGCTACAGTCATATCTTGGAAGACATCAGATATCAAAAGTTTGTTGCAGGTTGGTGTTACCTACTGTTTTAAAAATCTGCCAACGTCGTAGATATTCCCAGTGCAATTGAATCTCTCAGCCCTTTCTGCTAGTGACACCTGTATCCTCTTAATTCACAGCACAGAGTAGGATTTGACATTTTCAGTTTCACTACTCCATTTTAACAATACCAGAACACTAAATATTTTACATGTGCATGCTTTCACAAGCACTATTTTCTGCAACTTTACCCTTTTCATATATTTTATTGTAAAACTACAGTAAAAGAAAATAATCACTTTAGTTGTCTCTGCAGAAACAGTAGTACTCTTCTACAAGAAAATTCAAGAAGTAAAATTATTTGTATTTTTATGTGATAATATAATAGCCTCCATCTTAATAATATACAGCTATAGGCTGCTCCATTGATTAACTGTGTTGCAGTTTATAAAACAATAAATAAAATTTCTTTTCCCCGATGTCTTGCAGTTTTTATGGGAAGTTTCAGAAAAACAGTTAACAAACACAGTTAAAATGTTTCTAGAGAACAACTTTTTAATACATGATCCAAACTATTTTTTTTTTTTCTAGTAAGGAATTACTTTGGATTTTCTTTCCCATGGCGTGAACGCAAAAATATTCTGCCTTGATCTGTGGCTTGAGGTAGTATTTCCTAGTATTTTTCTTACTATTTTCAGAAGAGTTTTTATTTGCTACCTTAAGTGTTTCCAGGAACTAGGATTCCAATCTTTTAAATACATTTGGTAAAACTGTTATCTCTTTCTCGGAGTTTTTATCACAGCCTGTGCTGATCCATTCACTTGGATTAGGTGTCCTGATCCTCCCTTAACTATGAGACGAATTCATTTCTGCCAAACACCGAGAGTTTTAAACGCTGCCTCCGCCCCCTCCCGCTCCCACAGCTCCAGTGCTGCAGGATGGAACCTTAATGCCACTTTGGTTAAATTCTGCAGTCGTTTTCTATTCCACTTTATCCTGGATTAGGATCTCATCCTCATCGCCAATTTGTCGTGGCTTTGCTTCTCTCGCAGTGTGGCGGGGAAGCTGCTGTGGGACAGTCAAAGCCCGGGCAGCTCCGCTCAGTGTTACCGCACCTGAGCTAACGAGCTGTGTCCAGAGCGCCCTGATGAACCGAGTTTGCATCCCTTTTACACATCTCCATCACCCCCCACGCCTTTAAAAACTCATAACTGAATTTCTGCACATTGCAGCACGGTACGAACAGAAGCAGGAATTCACAGCAATCCGTTTTGCATTTGGTGAGAACTCTTTAATCGCTCTTAGCATTTGTACACCTTTGGTTTAAATGGGCTCGGTGGTTGTACGGCAGGAGTGTGCAGGGTGCTGAAGGAGCTCTTCCATCAGCAGCACTGCAATCCACAGGCTTGGTCACCAGCTGGAGTGCAGGCTGCATATTTTGTACACAAACATCTCTCCTTGCATTCTTCATTGCCTTCTGAGAGCATCAAGCCCCTCAAACAGAACTGCTCCAGGAGCATCTCTTTACCTGAATTATAAAGCTCCTTTTTCCCTAACTGGTTCAGATTCTTACAAGTTCCTTGCCACCATTAGTGAGAAATTTGGTTCCACTAGATAGTAATTCAAATGCAGTTAAAACTACTTTTTTCCCTTTTATGTTAAAATGCGTGGGATTGTCTTGCAATTTTGACTTGTTTATTTTATCAACAAGGCTTTTAACTGTGTAAATCCTTGAATTGCGTTTTTCTTTTGAAGTTTAAACAATGAGTGACAAGATTTCGATCAACTTGGACAAAATTCTGGTCAAGCTTGGTAGGTCATTATATCAAGCATTTTTTATTAACAATTACTTATGCACTGCATAAAGTGATATTTTTTTGCTTTGAACAGTTATACTAACTTCAAATAAATGTATAATATTACGATTTTGTTATTTGCCTACTTAATATTTTGTTAGCTGGGAGGTTATGGAGAGGGGTCCTGACAGCTATTTAATAGTAACATTTCTATTTAGATATTTTGCTAAAATAATTGTTTGTCAGGGATTGTGCAATTAATGCTGCACAGCATATGTTTGTTTCACAGCTCCACTCACACATATATATATATATTTAACAATGGGTTAATTTTCTTCTTAAGTTTTCCAGAGAGAAAAAACTCGCAGTGCTAAGAAGCACGGGGATCATCAGATAAACTGTGAGTAGTGATAAATCATCGTTTTATTGGATGCTGAACACTGATTTTGTTTCATTACTCCTGGGACATGCTCTGTGTCTCGGGGGCGGAAGCAGGATAAACAATGGAAGCTGTCCCGTGTCCTGCTCTCACCCTGCCTCATCTTTAGCCATCAATACTCGCTCATTCTCCCCAGCAAACTTTGCTTTTGCTCGCCACTTTTAGCTGAGGCTGTTCAGCTGCCTCATGGACAGCCAGTTTCATGCTGTGCCATTTCCTGCTCTGACTCTGCAGCTCCTCACAGTCACTGGCAGCCCTTTGATTCAGCTGTGCTTGCTCAATACATCTGCCACTTGCCTCCCTTTCTTTCTTCGTGTTTTTTGTTCTTTCCAGATTTGGACCTCTGCCTCACTGCATCTTCTCTCTTTCTGTTTTCTTAAAATAATGAAAGTTCTCTCAGTTGTTACTACATACTCAAGCCTGGTTCTTCTTTTTTTGCAATTAAGCAGCTGGTTACTTTATTTGAAATTCAAAACAGTGAACCCAAAGAGAAAGTCTTGCTCTGCATCAAATTTTTTCTCCCCCAGAGCTTCCACACAACACAATACTATGGACTTATGTCTGGACTGATTTTTTTAACCACTCTGCTATGTGGAATCACTCATGAGAATGTCTGAAGAATAGTTTCTCTACCACAAACAATCTGAGAACCTCTGTGCTCACCTCTGGTACTTCATAGGTAGATATTCAAGCACATAACCTCCATATTAAAAAAAAAAAAAAAAAAAAAAAAAAAAAAAAAAAAAAAAAAAAAAAAAAAAAAAAAAAAAAAAAATTTTTTTTAATCTTTACCACAAATGCNAAAAAAAAAAAAAAGAGAAAATTCTGGTCTAATTTGTTTTCCTTTTGATTATAAAATTTCTAATAATCTTCACTGATATGTCCAAGCAAGTACTCATTCATTAAGAAGATTACCACCATTAAATTGAAGCACCTTAAACACAAGAATATCTGTAACACTAAATCTGGCACACCTTGGATTCTGGTTTAACTCTCCAGTCACACAACTGAGCCTTTGAGATGAGGCTTTTTTTAACATTTGTGCAGGCTTAGGGTAAATGCTCTTAGGGAAAATCCAAAGGTTGTGTAGTAACATGGCATATCTGCTTTTGTGTTCAGCTTAGAAATACCCAAATATGTGTAAACACAGAGCCAACACTCAGGCTTTTAGTAGTTTGGGTTAAGTCTTTCAAAAACTTAGCAAAAAATAGTAACACTGATGTAATTTTGTCTCCAGGTGAGTATTACTTGGCAGATGAACAGCTGCAGCATTCAGCCTTGGACTTTTGGTGTGACATTGATCAGGCATTTGGCTACAGTCCCTGTCTTACCAGTGGAGGGACATAGGAACTTTTTGGGTGTGATTTACCTTTGGGTGTGATTTACCCTATCCTGAAGAACCAGTTTGAAGTGGGTTAGATAAAGCAAACATTAAAGGTGTCAGTTTGTCTCAGCCAAGTGTATCTGCAGCCATGGGTGAGCTGTTCTGGGTGTCCCTGCACTAACACTGGGTGAGATGGATCTCACCCACCAGGTCCTTGTGAATTTACAGGAATGAAGCCATGTCAGTTGTCCAATATTTATGCTTCATGCTAAGTAAAGGCAAGTAACTGACTTAAGATATTGAAAATATTAAGGGACTGAAGATAACCCAATGGTATCCCAAGATATTTCATAATTACATTGAGAATTTTTTGCTTTTCACTGAGTGACATTTCTCTGTGAGAAGTGGTTTATTTCCTGCTATAAATGTGGATGCTGCTGAAAATTAATATATAGCAAGTAGTGCAAAACCAGTGCCAAACTTCAGGATGAACTGAAGTTCCAGAGCAGTAATTTCAACAACTCAAGGCTCATCTTGCATCACTAAGATGCTCTTCCCAGTTGAGTAGGTGAGAGAAGGGCAGGATGTGATTGATTTGTGTGTAGGGCCACCTACCCTGGCATTTAGTGCTTCAGGGCAGCAGTGATAGCAAGGCATGATTTAACACTGATAAATCTGAAATCTTGCATAGAAAAAAAAAGAATTTAAAAATGCAGAGAAAAAAAATTCACCAAGTTGTGTTTATTGCATTGCAAGGAGAGCATGCATGATAGCTCTCACAGCTTTTACTTGTGAAGAGAACACTGATCATGTTCAACAATATGGATTCTCCTCCAACCACTCACTCAGAAATGTCTGCTGTCAGAAGAGGAAGAATTAAGAGTTTGCTTTAAGAATCTCCCCAAATATCATAGTCCTTGAGAACCTGTCATTATAATGCACTTTTTGGTTAATTAACCTCTGTCCTATATCAATTTATCATACATTACACATTCCTACATTGAATAAAATTACTTTTTATTTTGATTTTTCTCTTTCTGTTTTCCACTAATTGCTTATATGCCTTTTGTGATGTTTTTATTTTTCCTTTATTGTAGTCAGCTTTCCCACTCAGAACATTTGACTTTCTGGGCTTCTGCAAAAGAACACAAGTGTTTGAAAGAGGGTCCTGATTCTGGTTAGAGAGAGAGTGAGCAGTGCATGATTTGGAGTATTTTAGGGGGAACACTGAGTTGGAGAGTACCACTGATAGTTACTTCAGNTTTTCCACTAATTGCTTATATGCCTTTTGTGATGTTTTTATTTTTCCTTTATTGTAGTCAGCTTTCCCACTCAGAACATTTGACTTTCTGGGCTTCTGCAAAAGAACACAAGTGTTTGAAAGAGGGTCCTGATTCTGGTTAGAGAGAGAGTGAGCAGTGCATGATTTGGAGTATTTTAGGGGGAACACTGAGTTGGAGAGTACCACTGATAGTTACTTCAGTTCTACACAGACTGGGGTTCAGAAACAGCACAAATCATGGCAGTCTCACAATATTAGATGATAATTAAGGGACTCACCACACAGCTGGAAATCCCTGTGTTTTTACTCTGTTGTTACCTTGTTCAGTTGCAGGCTGTCCACTCACCTGGCATTTTGGAGATTAGGTTTTTCGTGAGCAAAAATGATTAATTTGAGCAAATGATTAATTTTTAATCATTTTGAATGCAGGCTTTTTATTTCGTGGATTGGTTGAAAATGCATGAATATACCTTTAAATTAATTTTTTAATTTCAGTGTACTCTGCAAAAATCGCAGAAAACAAGAATCAAATTGCTTGCTTGAAGGAAAATATAAAGAAGGGCAATGAGACACTTGCTGATTTGCAAAAGCAGAATGAGAGAAGCAAGAAGAGCTGTGATGTGTGAGTACAAAAAAGAGCCTGAACTCTGAGTTGTGGCTGGCATTAAGGAAGTCAGAGAGGAAGGAAGGGAAAATCATGTGTGTGTTCTGACAGTAGTGATGTTAAAGAAAACTTTAGTATCCTCCTGGTTTTTTTTAAAACTGCAAATCTTTAGGCACAAAAATTACAATATTACCCATCCACTGAAGAAGAATCATAGAAGAGTAGACTACATTTAATTTTGGGTTGTTTTTTTTGTTGAAATCCCCAGTCTTCAGAAGATCACAGGGACTATCTTTGCACCATGTTAGAGTATTCATGTAGTAAGGTAATAGAAGCATAATTTTTCTGCACTTGGATGCATCTGAGTTTTGTCAAATTTGACCAACATTAAGAATACTGTTAAAAAAAGATTTCCTAATATTGAACATTTTTCTATTCTTTGTTCACAGGTTTCATATTATTTTTTTTTCTATACATATTTTCACACAAGATGTGGCATAACTGCCTCTCCCTGCACACACGTGTGTGCCACTGCTGGCAGATTCCTGTGTCAGTTCTGCTCCACACTGCAAAATTTGTCTTTTGGGCAGTCTTTTGATGAATTAAATGGGCTGCCAGTCACAGGTTTTTTTACATAAATGTTTGTATCAGATAATTAGTTCAAGTTTTAAATACTGATGGCTTTTGAATCTTAGTAATTAGTAGCTTTTCAAGACACAATTTAGCTACAAGGAGTTTTATTTTCCTGCATATAACTTTTAAGAATTAAAACCTCAGGTGTTTCCAAGGGTGGCTGGAAAGGCAAATCTACATTTGGCAATACAGAGAGTTTGTCCCAGGTGATAAAATCTATCAATGTTCTATTTCTCCACAATCTTAGTTCCTCAGTAGCTGGAGTGAGGATTTGTTGGCAAATTCTGTTTTGTTTTCTTACAGTTCTATATCTAAAGGTAAGTACTTCAATAAAAATATCTATGACATACATTTGAAATATTTTTTACAATGTGAATGGAGAGTGTGGGTGTTTCTGAGAATAAAGAGGGAAGTAAAGATGGAATTGAGGTCCTTTCCAGGTTTATTTTGAACTCTCAGAAAGAAAAAGAAAGAATGGAATCATTAGTGAATAAAGTGGGTGTAGTGGCTGGCTTGTTTGAATGAATTGCCATTCAATCCTGATTTGTAGCTTTATCATTAAAAGAGTTGAAAAAGAAAGAAAAGATCTGACCTTGGTAGAAAAATTCTATTTTTCTATTGCATTAAGTTCTTGTTTCCAGTGTAGTATAAAATGAACACTCACACAAGTTTAGGGAACTATCCACACTGCTTCCTTTGATATCTTTTTGAAGCTGCAAATCTGTTTGCAAATGACAAACTGTTAAGTGATGCAAATGAAGGAGTAAAAAATTGAGGGTAGAACTAAGGATCTGATCTAAATCTTAATCATTGAATTCAATGGGTTTTGGCTCAAGTCCTACAAAGAATAATTAATGGCATTAGTGTAAAGAGTCTGAAAATGAGAAGTGACTCATTAATGAATACATGTATTCATAGAAGGACAATGCTTGCAGAAGAGTAGAGACTTTGTGTTTTAAATTATTGGAAATGTCATTTAACGACAGCCTGAAAACTGCAATAAACAAGCCTTGGCTATAGCATCAGACAATTAGAGCACTTACAAAGTAGAATCACCCCAAACTTCTAAAATTTATTCTAGTTGACACTCCATCTACACTGGACATGATTCTAATGTTGGTTTTGTAAATTCAGATACTGTTCTGGAGTCACAATCACCCTCACAGCTGACTAATTGCCAGTGATGGAGCTCAATAGAGCCCTCAGAGAAACAAAGTTTTGTCTGGGTTACGAGACATTATGAGTATAAAGAATCAAATTTGAAGACTTTGAACAAAATACAAGGTTCTTATATCCAACAAGTCTAGAGAAAATATATATGGGATAGATATATTGGGATAATACTGCGTTTTCTGAAGAAATCCATATTGATCTGTGTAAAAAAGACCTGAAGATAGAAAACTACCCAAAAGAAACACAGTTTTAGACAAGTGATGACATTTTGCTAATATTTCGTTTCTTGAAAGATTCAAACTAGTAATGTTGGTCCCAGAGCAGTAAGAAGTAGTGAAATGCTGCTGAGGGAACATATTCCAATTTTATTGTTTCTCTTACAATTTTTAAATTTGGATGCAAGGATGGTGGGATTTCATGGAAACAGAAGATAATTTAAAAAAAGGCACATGAACTCAAAATGTTGTTAGGTCCCACTATCCAAAATGCAGGATAATTTTATTGCTTTCACAGTAGTGTGGATAAAGATCTTTTCTATACTGGCTGATGAAAGGAAGGATGAATAACTGTGATGGCTGCTAAGGACATCTGTGAGACACTGATGCATTTAGCAAACAAGTGAATGAGCTGCTTGAATCCTGCATACCTGGTTGTGTTCACACACCTCTGTTCTTGTACCTCATATTTTTTCCATGCCCACAGAATTGATGTGAATGAAAAACGTAACTCACAACATGGCTTGTACTCTGATTAATAAAATCTCTGTGAATTTTACATCTCAATTTTTTTTTCCCTTCAAAGAAAGTGATGGAGTTTTCTGAGTAAAAGAACATTACAGTGTCTGGTGTGCAGGCACATTTTTATATAAGTATGTTGGTTTCTGCTTTTGAAAAAATCTGACCCTTTTGAAATTCAGCTTTCTGCTGAATTTGCCATAGATATGGTGAAATAACATTTTATAATTCCACTTTTGATCACCAATGGTGTCCAACAGTTTGTGCCAGGAGTTCTGGGTAGTTCATGCTTCTTACACCTTTTTTTGCCCAGACAGTATATTTTCTTAAAAAAACTTTTCAATATGCCTCTCCCCTCTCCTAAAGATCCCTTCTGAATTTCACTTGAGTAAGAAAGTCTTTCTGGCATTCCCATTTCCAAGGCAGAGGTATCTCTAATGCCTGGATGTGGAGAAAGTCCAGCTCTTTCAATGATCAGAAGTATTCTGAGAAGCTGCTCTGCTCTCAGCACCATCTACAGCACCCTGCTGCAGGAAAGTCACTCTGGGGCTTTCTGAGCAGGACTTGCTCCAGTAAATGGAGGAAATGTTGAGTTTATAACTGCTGCTTGCATTTAGGTGTGAGATGGGTGCTGGTGATACTGGTGAGAAAGAAGTTGTGGGCTTGAATTTCAATAAGATCCAACATTATCTGAAGAATTTACTGATGGTGATGTGTTGAAGACCTAAAATGATTTAGATGCCTCATTACTTTGCATTAGCTCCAATAATCTGTGAAATTAATTCCATTAATTCCTTAAAAAGTGCTTTGTAATGTTTCTTAATTCTCTCTCTATAAATATTATTTTTTCTTGAATTTGCAAGTTTAAAATATTAACAAAATAAATGTATGCCTGCAAAAGATGTCTGTACAAAACCCATTTAACTTTCAAAAAATTAATAAATAATTTTTAAGCTAGCTGTAGTAACTTAGTGTCTTCTTTTCTAAATTTTTTTTACTAAGAAAGACCACTAATATGCTTTTGGTTTCTGCTTACTTTGTCCCCAGGTGGAAGCCCACCCATGCAATTCTTAAAAAGCATGGAGCATATTTGAAAAATGAATTTAAAGCTTTAGAAGAAGCTACAGAAAATGAGAGGTATCTATGATCACATGAAATGAGGTTTCCAGCAGTAGTACTGACTAAACTGATCAGCAAAACTAATGCTATCTGCATGAAAAAATGGTTGCAAACTTTTCAGGAGTTTGCAGTCACTTATAAGTGACTGAATGATTATGAGAATTTTTTGTTTACATTGCTATGAGACCATATGTTATTTAGTAGTTGCCAAAGAAATATGACAAATTATGAATTCTTGAAATTCAGTTACTTCCCAAGTGCCTATTACAATTTTTCAGAGCATTGTATGATTTCCTACTGTTCCCAGAAAACCCCAATAAATAAAAACAATAAATGTTTTCAGGTTAGTTAGCATACCAGTTAGAAGCACTCAGATAATTTTATGCTTTTCCTTATTTTTGAATAGGAATTGCATAGGATTATCAGAATATACAAATCAAGTTTCTGTATACTACTGTGTATTCTTCAAAATAACCACAAAGCATGCAAATTCACTCTTAGGTCCTGAAAAATGAGTAAGTGGCTCAGAGAATCCTGGTCTAGAACCATTTTGAGAAGAGTTGTAAGCAAGCTTCTCTTCAGCATTAATTGCAAATTCAATTCTGTTCAGTGAGTGGCATCTCAGGTGTTTCACATTTATTAGACTTGGCATTTAAAAGAAATGTTTAATTGTGCAATGTAGCTGCCTACAGCCAAGGAAAAAAAGAACAGACCCTGAAGATTCTCACTGAAATGTTCCAAATGTGCTGTGCCCAAAGTTCTACTGAGCAGAGCAAAACTGATCTGAATTTTAGAGAGGCTGCTCACCTGCACTGCTCTGCCTGTGAGGGGGTGGAGGCCCTGTGGTGCAAAAGTCGTGGCAGAGCCCTCCAGACACCTAAATACCAGTTTAGGGTTGTAAATTTAGGTAAATTAAAACGTTGGCTTTGAGTCTTTTGTAATCATTCTTCTTCCCAGTTGCCCAAGACAGCAGAAACAGCATGCCTGAGAGCCTTTAATTAACTCACTTAGTAGCTTATCTTTCTTCTTCCTGTTCAGAGCTCTAAATTTGGTGAAAAATAAGGCTAAATTGGCTTTCTATGAGTATATGATTAAGCCGTTTTGGCTTTCACTAATTTGAGCTGACAAGCCAAAGAAGCATTACTTTTAAATTGCTTCTTTAGATAACTAGTTTCAATTCCAACATGAAAGTGTTTGATCTGTTTTCCTGAGCTTAATTATAAGACATCATGAGTAAAAATCACAAAATAAATTTAATTCATGTATTTTTCAAAATAGTCTCTCTGCACCAAAGCATTTGATGGTATGTTCAAGTCAGTAAGATGTGCATTCAGCAATTCTAAATATTTAAATTAGGAAGAAAAATAAGTGTCCTTAGAACTGTATGAGCTGAATGTTCTTTTTAGTCTGGCATTTGGGGGCACTGAGGACATGCTGCTTTAGATGGAAAGATGTTTTTAAAAGATGGGCAGATCTGTTCATGTTTAATTAGGCATTTATAATGGAGGTTTATAAAATGTTCCACATTTTTTTTTGTTGTTGTTGTTATTGATTTCAAGAACATATAAGAGTGCATATATGAAGTGGAAGTTAATCATGAAAATAAATGATATGTAGAAGGGAAAAGTGATAAATTGCTATCCACATGATGTTCAGGGGATTGTGAGTGCTGCCCTTTTCCTGTAGTAATTAGAATAAAGCTTTTTCTAATTATTGTGAACAGTGGTGGATTCCAAATAGTCTGTGTTATCTGCATGAACTGGAGGATGTAAATTACTTGGAGAAAATACTTAAAATAGTGATGATTACTCCAGAATTCTAAATTATATATGGCCATAAATATTATCTGTGAAAAACAGATTTTGGGAAGAGAATATAAAGGATTTATTTATTTATTTAGGATTATATTCACAAGCTTGAAATGTACCTGTTACAACAAATTGTTTAACTTATTTATATTATTTAAATTTATTTGTTATGCATTCTAAGTTTACTAGCAGATTTAATTTTTGATCAGTTATTGTTGTAACACCTATTTAATTAAATAGAACTGAATATTTTTCACCTTTCATACCTGGGAAATTTTGTACAGTACACAGAAATATTAAGTAAATCAAAAAACTTAGATTCCTGAGACCAGCTGTGTAGAAAAGCAAATAGATTAGTGACATTTTCTATGTGAAGTTTGGGAAATATTGATTCCTAGGTTTGATTCACAATGCTGACCTACAACTTCTCTGCCCCAAAGTTTAGCAGTCAGTTTAACAGGGACTCATGCCTGGAGTGTAGTTTGATGTGAAAATTAGACCCTGACTGTGCTTTGCCTTGTGAATTTGTTTTCCTTTTGTAAGAGCAGAAGATTCTAGTATTGAATTTGGACACAAGTTTTTCTCTCTCCCATTGCCTGGCACAGCCAGTGTGCAGCCAGGACTGTCCAATGTCCTTCCAGTCATGCTGCAATGAAATGATGAATAGCAGTTTGAGATAAAAAGTGTTCCTTAGAGAGAAGTCTCTTGTGCTTTGCAAGCAGTGAGAGCTGTTCCTTAATGTAAGGGCAGGTGAAGAGGTGGATTTCTGGTTTTAATTGCTTTTATGCAGCATAGTTTATCCCATAAGGGAATTTCTTGTTAATCTTTAGGTGTACTAATAATTTAACATTTTAAAATTTGCCTCTCCATTGTTCACATCAGCTTTTCCTTCCTTAATTGTTGTTACCTACTGCAGTAATTCACAGCTATGTGCTCACATGATGTCAGTGCAGTTACATTCAGTGTAACATTAATTTACAGGGCAGCCCCACAAGAAGCTGAGCATTCTGGCAGTTTGCCACTTAAACATTTAAGTGTTTGCTTAACCTTAAGTATGAATGGTGCTGTTGTTTCAGGGTGACTGATGTGTGTGTTTAAGGCTTCCCTGAGTCAGACACAGATCACTCAGCACCTCCTTGGAGGCAGCTCTTAGTCCAGTGGTGCACCAGGCTCTCTAAATATGGGAGGTTTGGCCAAATTCTCCTCTACTGGAAGTTTGATCCAGCTCCCCCAAAACTGAAGGAATTGTGCCAACATGCACCAGCAGACTTTGGCCTGCAGTGAGTTTCATGATAATTACACAGGGAACAACACCTTTGTCACCTGCCAGGCTGCCTTTGGATATGGTATGGTCTGCATGCCCTTCAGAACTGGGAGGTTTGGCTGCTTTTTACATCATGACTGTTCTTTGTTACACACAGCATAGTCTTCCTTGAATAGAGCTGCAAAACAAAAAAGTAAAGCCAAATATTGCCATACTAAAAGTAATCTCACTTTTCTTCCCATGATAGCAGAGAATTAACTGAGCTGATGCCACGAATTTATAGGTTTTTTTCTCAATAAACAATGGTTTCCTGTGAAAAAAAATTACATTACATGTATTTTTGTAGGGAAATGTATGAGGATTCCATAACCTACTGTACAAAGACTTTGCAGGAACACCGCCAAAAATATGCAGAAACTGCTCTTGCCCAGAAGTATTACAAAAACCAGGAAGAAGTGGAAGAAATCCAAAAGAGAGTTTTGAAATATTTTGAAAAATACAAATGGAAAGAAGATGCTTGCTTGGATATGCTGGGTACTGCTATTGTAAATGCTTTTAGAATAAAGTCTTTTGCAAGTGCACTGCACATTAAAGGTGCCACACAGAACACCTCTAATTTTCTGAAGATTCCTTTAAGCTAATAAAAGATATTATTTTTCTTACACCATTTTTAGAAAAAAAACCCCAAATCTGTAGCAAATAAGAATTTAGATTATACATAGTAATATTCCTTCCTCCAACACATAAATATAATGAGCAGAGATTTGTCATTGAACTTCTTGGGGTAAAAAAAGTTCTAAGATTTCTTTCAATCAAGCCCCTCAAAGTTTTAAATTTAATTTTCATCACATTTTAATGCTGTTTTTAATACCATTACTGTTATAGTGCAATTTTTGTTATCTATACTAAGCCAAGATATATGTTCCTGATCTATAATTTATCTTATATTTGTTAAGAAAATTGATTTGTTACTTAATGATCTGAAAGTAAATTTTATTTTTGCAGAGGCTGCTCCTTTTACATCCGTAAATGGTTGGGTTTTACACATGTATCCTTAATTTCTAGTGTTTGTTCAGTTGGTAGGAAAGAAGTTTTATATTTACCTTTCACAACTTTCTATTAGAAAATAAAGTAATTATTTATATATTATATATATATAATATGTTTATATATTTAAATATGTATATATTTATATATACTTATTTAGATATGTTTATTTATATATTTGTATATTTATGTTTAGAGTGGCAGCATTGGCATTTCTCTGTGAGAAAACTGAAGGTCAAATTCAGCTGTTCCATTTAAATTTATGGGAGCATTTTGGGGAAAGAAAATAAAATTTCATTTAATAACATATCCATCAAAATGCTTCATTTAGGAGAAGCTTAATTGATGTTAGAGTTGAAGATTTGCCAAGGAAATGCAGATTTATCAGGGCTTCCTGCACCTCTAGCATTTGTGTTATGGCATGGAGAGGTCAGGGATCTGTTGGCATCCCTTGCTTGAAAAAATATATTGTTGTAAAATATATTCCATAACATGGAAGTGCCTCTATGAGGAAAAAAACACAGGAAATCCTGCAGCTTGCTGAAGATGCTGCACAGAAAACCATCAAAGTGGAAAAAGAAGCAGAAGAATTACTAATGAACATCAGCTACTTAAAAAAGGTAACTGTACCTTAATTTTATTTGATATAAACACATGTCATATGTGTGCTCATACACTGCACCTTTACATTTTCTGACACATCAAAAAAGTAGTGCATTTTCAAGTGCACAGACCACCAGGATGATTCCAGCCTTATAATTACGTTTCTGTAGTGTCCCAAAAGTTTTCTTAGAGAAGAGAGATCCATGAACGTAAAGGTTCTTGAAGCTTGCTTTGTGCTGACCTCAGTTTGTGCCACAGTTTCTACTGAGGCACCGTGTCAGGATGGCTTTGGTGTCAACTCAGGAGAACAACCTTGAGAACAGATCAGGGCCACTCCTCAGTGAGCCTCAGGGCTTGAGTGTGCAGCTTTCACAGGTCCTGCTGGGTTTGTAAGGGTTTGTATTTAGCTAAGTATGCTTTACAATAAGAATAATGGAAATTCCTTCTCTCCTTATTTTTTTTTCCCCAAATACATGTGTATATAACACATGTGTGTGTTATATATTATACACAGATATATGTTTATAATGCTTGGGTGTATAACACCCAGCAGTTAAACTGGCTGATTGATTAGGAGAATCTTCAGAAAAATCAAAGGGATTTTATCAGCTCAGAATTTGGACCTACTCCTCTGTAAAAGGTCACTTCTAAACCCGACCAGCCCAATCTTGTGAAGGCTTAGTAACTTTTGATGGCATTGTGTCTGGGTGCTTTTACCTGCCTGGAACAGATGATCAAAGACTCCATTTTCTGCCTTGTGCTGATAGCAGCACGAGTTGCACTGGTGGTTTTTTCTGTTTATATTCTGTGATCTTGTTTGACACTCCTAGTTCCAGACTGAAGTTCCCAATGTGGTTTGTGCTGTGTAAACATACCGGAAGCAGGGATGTGGGGAATTTATTTAGAGCTATGAAGGAGCTCCACGTTCTGACATTTAGACCCATGCTCCAAAACTTCTGTGTTTATTCCAGTTGTTACAGTTGATCCAACAAAAAATACTGCCTCTTGTTCTCCTTAATTCTTCTTGGCTACAAAAACTACAACTGAGCACTGATTCATCAGGTCTAGAAAACTTTTGCAGCATGTAGCTAAAATAGTTCAAGTTTTGTCAATTCTTATGCCATTTGTTCTTTATCTTTCAAGATCTTTAAAGACACTAAAGAAGATCAAAATAATTCCAAAAAGATTGAAGGGAAAACTCAGAAAAGCTTTGAGAAGCCAGAAGAGTTTAAAGAAAGGTACACTTCAAAATTATTTTTCCCCTTGCTTTTATTCAGAATATTACCAGAGAATTTTCACAAAGACTGCTACAAAACACAGATTGTTGTTAAATAAGGACTGGCAAGCTTCTCTAATCCTGGTCATGTGATTTAATTATGTAATTTTACAAGTTTCATACTTCTGGGTGTTAAGATAGTGACAACTTTTGATTTTTGGAAGCTCAATGTATCTGGAAACATGCTATAAAAATATTTTGTAGAAGCATGTTCTCCTCAGCTACTGCTGAGAGATCTGTGTGAGTAGTTTTGAATGCAAATACAGTGACTGTGCAGCCAGAGATAAAATAACATTAACTCTACTAAATACATATTTGGAAAAGGAGTCAGGGTTCCACATGTCAGTTGTCTTCACCTCTGAACTACTTAGGAAATTTAACTCTTAATTTAGTTCTTAAAAACAAGCATGAGTGAAAGTTTCATAGACAGGATTAATGGCTTAGTAAATTAGTCAGTGATCATTTACAGCTGGGACTCACTTTAATTTGAGCTCAATTACAATGACTGAAAATCACCATGAGGACTGTCTTGCACTTATCTGGAGTCCTTGTGAATGCTGAAATATCTCCTGTTGAGCTGACATTTTTAGACAAAAATCCATTTTAAAGCAAAAATATGTCTGAAAGACTTTGTCTAAGTGATTTTATATTAAGATGTGCTTGAAAAAGAATCCTTTTAGGGCTTTAAATAGGCATTTAGTGGAATATATCTATTAAAAGGGTCATTTTAGCAATTCCTAAGATTCTTTCCACAGAGACCTTTAAAGTCTTTAATATCTTCTTACAGACCTATGTATCATCCAGATGATAATTTCTTTCTGGTGTAGCCTTTGCACCCATTTGACCTTCTCATGTAAGATTTTTGTAATTGGCAAGAACAGAAACATGGGAAAGCAAGAAATTCCCGTAGTTTTAAGGCAAGGTAAAAAAAAATAAGATGGGAAGCAGTCTCTTTGAATTTTCAAAGAAACCCATGTGAGTTCAGTCTGCAGAACACAAAATACCAGTTAAAGATCTGCTGTAAGAGGCAGAGATCCATGCTCTGGGGATGGAGGTGTAAGGACCCCTCAGGGAGGCTCCTCAAGGTAAGGAATCCATAGGGTGCACTGCCAGACCTGCCATTTGTTCATTTCTTTTCCTGTCATGGAGTCTGCTTGGACCTTCACCTGAAGTTGTGTATGTTCCACAACATAAAGGCTTGTAGAAAATGGCATAAAGTTGGTTTCCTAATATCTTTATCTGTCATTAGTGCATTAAAAAAGGTATTGACTGGAAAGTGTGGAAGTGACTGCTTAAGTAATTATTTGTGTTAAAAATGGATGTATTATGAAGATGTAAGAAAAACCCACAACAAAACAAAAAACCCTGTGAAAAAAAAACCAATCAGAAACTGTGTATTGAGAAAATGATCCATTGGAAATAAAGCCTTTGCAGGCTCAAAGCAATGAACAAAAATGCAACAGCAGAATGTGGGTACCAAAGGCAGGAATTTCTTTCAAGCTGTCCTGCAGCCACTGCAAAGTTACTTCTGAGCAAAAAGATCTTTGTTAAAAAAGGAGATATCTTCATCTTCTGCCACAAAAGAAGAAGAAATAAAAAGGAATTGTACTGTGAATCTCCATGAACTTGTCAGACCAGCATGAACCCTGCAGCATCAAAGGGAAGAACCAGAGAGAGCAATGAGAGCACCGGGCAGAACAATGTACATATTAATACCCTTGAGAAGCTTTCAAAGGCTTCAAGACAAGAAGCCAACTTGCAAGCCAATTAAGAGGTGCTGATATATATGTTCTGCTCTGGGCAGCAGGATGGCAGTGGGAACTGTTCCTTTAAAGAGTTGGGAACGCTGTTGTTTGAATCACTTAAGTCTGGTGAGTTGTTGGTTAGGAGTGTAAAACACAGATTCCTCTGCTCTTACTTGTGTCTGATCCACAGCTCACCAGTTACACTCACAAGTACCACGGTTTAATTCCCAAAGCAGGAGTTTTCATCAATCACCAAACAGGACTCAATTCTTTTGAAGCCCTGCTCTTGATTTCTCAATTACACATTCTATTTATTACATAGAAAGGCTGGTATCTTGAACTGTGCTGTGGCACATACAGTGTTCATTCTCTCTGCTTTTGTAAAATGGTTGGCAGAGATTTAATTCCATGACCCTGTAATTCTTTATTTCTTTCTTTTTTCCCAATTTGGTCATGTATTAATTCCATCTCTTACTTTCCAAGTGATAGCTTTTTGCTAAAGCTTCACATAAAGGAGATTCCATGGTGGATTATTGCAGTTCTTGCAGCATCTTTGCATCATAAGTGATTGACTTCTACTCATCAAAGAAAAATCTTGATAATATGAATCTTAGAAAAGTACTTATGAAGTTGTTTCTGGATTTCTAATGTAAACATAAATGAAGAGCCATTCAAAAGAATGCTCCTGATGAGAATACTGAAGGTGGTTTCAGTAGCTGTAAATACCACAGAAGCAGGTGTGATTTTTCATATATGTAATGAAATACACTTGATTCCTGCAGTGGAAATTAATATTAATCCCTGAGTTTCTTTATGCTACAAAGAAGAAAATGCTACTAAGGAAATGGCAATTTATTTTGGCTTAAGAATATCTGTTTTTCTCCTTGCATTAAAAAAAACCCTGCAGTATGCATCAAGATAAAGAGTTTTTATCTGCTCAGGTATCTACTAACAATGAAGTAGAAAAAGAAGTAAAATGATTATTCTCGTTGCTGCAATTTGGATTGTTTTGAGCTTCTTAGTGCAGTTTTCTTTTTCTTCCAGTGGTATTAATTAATGTCAGAGCAGATGTGCATGGTTTGTATTTTAGCAGTGCTTTTGTGGAGGGAAGGGAGCAGGTGTACTGCATATGCATTGAGTTGACTGCAGGCTCTTGGAAGGTTTTGTTACTTAAGGAATGAATGTCTTAAGAACTTCCGAGTTTGGTTTGTAACTCTGCCTTTGAAACATTATTCTGTATACATATGCATTGTAAGAGGATGTTTTTATTTACTGGAAGGTCTTTAGAGCTATAGAGTTGTCTGCTAGACTTTACAGAAGCATAAGGAAACTGACTCCAGGAACTTTGAAAAAAAGTGTTTGACATCTTAAGTTCTGAAAAAAAAAAACAGAACCAACCAACCAAAAAATCTCCCAACCCCAAAACCCCTCCTATTTATGGCAGTCTAACAGACGACCTCAGCCACAGTAGCCTGGTTCACCTGATCTTTGAATGATGGTTGTGGTAAAATGAGCCATTTGGAACAAAGTTTTAGCCAGAGTTCTGTGCTTAGCTTTGTTTTGATTTCACCTTGTTTTTGAACTCCCTGCATCTGAGTATAAAGATAAACCAGCCACACACATCTTGCTTTCTGCAATATTCGTTCTTGACACAGGTTTATCTAGAACTAATGTAGCTGACAGATTTACTTTGGTTTTTAGTTTTTTAGGTGGTAGATGTCTTGTACAGTTTGTTCAGCCTCAGTCCAGCACAGCACCAGGTATAAACGTGGCTGCAAGAGAAAAGAGTCCTTTTCCTCAGAGACACTTGGCTGAGGTGCTTTGCAGGTTTTATGTGAGCACAGTTCACACAGCTCACATGTATGTGTATGAGTTTAATGTATTAGGTCCTTATAATTGGCTAGTGCATCTCAGTGGTATATTTTCATTAATGTTGTTAATTTTACTCCACACTGTCTTATAAAGTGTATTTTACGTTTTATCTTTTTTTTTTTTTGTATATGGAGAATTACAAGAGGAACAAAAAGACTGACTCAGTTCTTAATTTGTTCTGAACAGTATTGTTCAGTCAGCTACAAACCAGATGTTGTAGCTACAAGCACAGAGGCACTAAGCAGGAATGCCAGGGAGAAAATAAAATAGAACTCATTATTCTAAAAAACAGTAAATGTTCCTGTGCTAAACAGCCACTTTACTCTTCATTGTTCTGCTAACCTTTGTCTTTCTGCACTGGAAAGGGCTATTTACCCTACACAGATAATTACCCTACAAGTGAAAACACTTGCTGCAGTTTTCTCTTTTGTGTACATGTAGTGTGAGTATTCCAGACAATCTCAGACAGAGAGAGAGAGAGAAAGTGGTTTTAAATGTGAAAATGTGATTTCAGAACTACAATAATGAGGTACTTTAATAGAAGTGTAAAACTCCACAATACTAATGCTTTTCTTTGATACCGACAAAATTTAAGCCATCAGTGTTCTTATGATTGGCTTATTACTCCTTTATGGCTTCTTTTTCAGAGATATTCTCTCTCTGATATTATTTTAAAAAACCTCATTTTTATCAACTACTGAAAGTGCTGAAAGTGGTAGAACTTCCTTGACAACATCCAATGCCCTTGAGAATTCAACTTATTTGAAGCAGTTATATTTTATGATTTCTTTTCTTTTAGAATGATTTTTTTTTTTTTTTAATTTGAATTTGTTCAGGG
>VYXF01005075.1:23545-77217 GCA_013397295.1 Polioptila caerulea
AACTTATTTGAAGCAGTTATATTTTATGATTTCTTTTCTTTTAGAATGATTTTTTTTTTTTTTTTAATTTGAATTTGTTTAGGGTGTTTGAAGAGCATGAACACCAATCTTTGCCGAAGAAGAAACATCAGCTGTATAAAACATTGCATGTCCCAGCCTTTCCTCGGAAATCTGTCCCGTCTGTACAGAGTTTTAGATTCTCAAAGCAAAGACCTGAAGCAGGTGTAGTGTGTTTATTGACTTCAGTGAGCATTTTGGATTATTTTTGTGCAAAAAAATGATGATAACAAATCCTGTGGGCTGCTCAACTACTTATAGTTAAAGCCAGGCTTTCAATGGGTGCTTACCTTTTTTTATGTTCTAGAAATCTTGATTTCCCCCTTATCTGTGCAGTGAGCAAAGTAACATGACAGATACACCTAATGCATGGTGTCAGAAATATCTGAAAATAGTTTAATTTCAAACATAAAATACCTTTAGCACTGTTTGCATTAATACAGTAAATATTAAACAACTCTCATTTGCTCGATACATTCATATTTTGTGAGAAGTTTCTTTTTGCTCTCTATTAAAAGGAAAATTTATAAGGTTTGTTCCCAAGCTCTGTTTAACAATGCCATGCTTTGGGTACTTAATCTCATTGACAATATTTTGTAATACTTGTAAATTTAGGGAGAGAAGAAAAAGAGAAACCAGTGGAACTTTCAGTGCCCACCAGCTCTTCCTCCAGCCTTGCAGAAAATTTATCACAGGTGCGTTGCTCTCCCAGTGGTAAAAATATGAAGTTATATAATCTGTTTTATGTGGTTGTTTAAATTTAAAACACTTCTAATATACCTTCAAGTATAAAACCTGTTAGCACTGTAAATTGCTAATCATGGTAGCCTGCAATTGCTTGGTAATCACAGCAAAAATCTTTCTTTGGTGCCTTTTCTTTCTGAAAATATCTGTGCTCTCACAACTTGCATTCTAACACCAAAATCGAGGTGGACTGTCTTACCAACTCATTTTGTATAACAGTTTTTAACATTTAAAATAACTTCTGTAGATTCTGTAGGTAGCAAATATTTGGAACTCTCAAGGAGAACCAGAATCTTCCATTATTGATGAATCATGAGCCATCTACTCCATAATGAAGGATTTCATAAAGAATTGAGTGTACAGGACAGCCTACAGTTAACAGCTCCATTCTGAGCTTTAACCAGAAACAGAAACCAGGGCTGAGAGGAATAAAACCAGGAACACTCCTTGGTGCACTGCAGGAGCCCACAACTCCATTTTCTGTCTCTCACCCAAAAGAATATAGTTACTATGACATTTTTGAAATGGTGAATTGCAGCTTTATTCAGATACTATATTTTTTTATTCAAATACAATAAACAAATCCAGAAGAAAGCTGGAGGTAAAACTTGCAAAGCTGTGAAAATCACCAAGAGTCTCATGGAGTGCAGGACCTTTCATAGGAGCAATAGATTGTTGAATTATTAAACTGAGAAATCAGAGGAGGTAAGGTCATAAGGGGCAGAAGAGTTTGTGACTGTGATTGCTGTGCAGGAGCCTGGGGAAGTTTCTTTTTCTAAACCATCTTTCTAAGGATCATTTTTCTAAGGATTTCACTGGATCTATTTAAAATCAAAATTTAATGAACGACAAAAAATCAGGTAAAAAAACTTAGCATAACAACTTGTGATTTTCTTAAGAGTTTCAAGGGAACTGAAGAATGAGGTGAGTGAATCACTGAATGGTTTTGAGTGAAGCCTGTGTGAGAAGACAAAGCCTTCATAACACAAGACAAGATGAAGGACTGAGTGGGACAAGACCAGAAGAAATTTCAAGCAAATTTCTGATTTGTGACGGGCTTAGGGAGTTGGACAAGACAAGGATGATGGAAGGGCTGTTGCCAGGGTAATCTAGAGATGAGGCTGGGAGTCTGGGACCTAGAATAGCACTTAGACAATTGTAGGAGGCAGTAAGTCAAGGTTAAGAGAACTTTAAGAAAGGGTGATGGCAACAAGGAAAAGAAGATGGAGTGTGAGGAAAATTAAAAAGATTGGAAGAAAGAAGGTTGCTATTCTTCAGAAAAGGTGTGCTGAACCCTACAGGAATTGAGTGGCAGGCAGATTCTGCAGAACCAGCTCTTTTGTCCCCTACCCTGAATAGAATTCAGTTTGATACATTTTGTTAATTAAAAATAAACAAGAACTAGACACTCCCTGTGTAATTTGATGCTGATTCCTCACCCTGCCCTTATGGCACAAATACATGCTACATAGAAGAGTGATGGCTTCTGCTCTGATGAAAATCTGTGAGGTGGGAGTATTTCCATGTTTTCTGCAGTTTTTCAATCCCCACATCAGACCTGTGCTGTCTGAGACTGACATGGATGCTCAGTTGGCATTCAGAGGCAGAGCCAGGCCTGAGCCCTTTCTGTCTTGAACAGCACAAGCAACCAGGCTGCAGCAGCAGCAAACTTGCATGAAGTTTGTAAATGACACAGCACTATTTGTGTTACAGAAAAGTTAATTAATCATATCTAGTCACCAGCACTGCTACTAAGACTTTATTAAAAAATTACAGAAGTGGTTTTGGGTATCATGCTGTCAAAATGTAGGTAAAACAAAGAAAAAGTTTTTGCATTGTCTGATCCCTAATTTCCAGTTAAAAGTAGGAATTTCCACGGTCTAAGGAGAAATCAGAATGATATTGTTGAAGTGACAATTTCATTTGAATTTTTTCTGTCTTTTAGATGGTTATTGACAGTGCACGGACTAATAACCCACAAATTGCCCAAGTTCCATCAACAGTAAGCATACAAAACCAAGTGAAATTCAGGTAACTTTTCTTTAACAAAATAGCTTTCATTCTTGAGGCTGGGGTTTATGGAAATAATTCTCATTTAGACAAACATTCAACTTTATCTTTTAGACTGTCAGATCTTCCAAAGCAGTTGACTTCCTATCAACAGTTTGAGAGTGAAAATACAGTAATGGGTAAAGTACTAACACAAATTTTTTTATAAGGTTGGATCATATAATTATAAACCAGAAAATTCTAGGGACTAGATTTTCATTCTGGCATTAAGAGGGCCACTATTTGAATTTCTTTTTCACCTTGATTGTTCAGTTCAAAAATTGAGTATAGCAGATTCCTAATTTAAATAAGGAGTTAACTGCTCAGTAAATGTGGGGTTTAGTCTGAACTGACCATTGTGAATGAAAGGATCTGTCCAACATGTCTTGTAAATTCACACTCAAGTCTCAAATTACTCGGGTAAAATGAAATCCAGTCTTAGTATCTAGCCAGAAGGCATGAGAAAATGCAAAGAAAAGGGATATAATAAACCCAGTAATTTAGGTATCTTGAAGAATCAGATCAAGATTATTGAAGATAAAAATTAACTGGGGAAAAACCTGCAGAATACTCACAGAAAAAAAACCCAGGGTAGTTACAAATACACCTGTAGTTTTTGAAGTCACAAGGAACTGAGCTTCAGTTTAAATATTTATTTTTCTAATTATACTGCTAATTTAGATACATGTAAAAATCATAGCCTAGATTTTTTTTGGAAAGAGAACACTGAAACCTAGGACCTTAACCCACAGTGCCTGAGATGTAGCACAGTCTGAAGCTCAAAGCAGAAACTCTGACAGCAGGAGGTCTGATGTTGCTTCTCATTTCTCATCCTGACTCTTGTCCAGTTCTTTAAACTACACTCCATCACTGTCACATGGATGTGCTTTTTGTATTGTTCCCACCTGGTTTCTATTGACTATTAGCACCCTCAGAGGGCAATAGCTGGAGTAGACAAACAGCACTCTCAGGGAACAATGGGCAGGTTTGAAGAACAGACCAAACCACGAGCAGCAGCCTGAGAAAAGCTTTGACAACAGCAAGTGGCAGAACAAGAGGTAATTGTTATGGACAGTGCCACAAAGTGGGTTGTTAAGAAAACCACAGTCAGAACACTTCCTTTTCCAATAGCAAAGCCAAGCTAGTGAACTTCTCTCAAGCATTCTCTCCCACAACGCCATTTTTATGTGTCTGTTTAAAATGCTGTTGTGATACAGGCAGTGGTGTCTTTCTCGTGCAGCAAGCCAAGAGGCCAAACATGCTGAAGAAAAAGCAGATGAGCATGTGGACTATTCCTATGTACCTCAAGTAAGAAAAGCATTTCTTATGTCATAAGTAAGAAGTTTCTTTAGGATTATCAGAGTATTTTGACATACTTGATTCAGTTGGCAATAGACAAGTCTCAGAAATTGGTAAAGTATCAATTGATGCATAATATTAATGTGAGCTGCTGAAACATTTTCAATAAAGTCTGCATTTAAAACTCATTTCTTGCACAGAACTATAAAGAAACAGGCTCAGTGCTGGCTCCTCTGAGAACATATTTATAGTTAAAAGGACTAATGATATTTTGGGAAATTTTATGTTATAAACATCATTGCTTATATCTTTTTAATAGGATGTGCACACAGTTTTTAAGCCAAATGAAGATAATCCTGACATAGAAGAAGAAAGAGCAGAACCTTTCTTAAGATCACCTAAAACACCTGATCCAAAGGGGGAAAAAGGACACTTCTCAAAAATACCTGCATTTGACTCGTATGATTTCAACTTTTATCTTGATTCTGAGTAAAATGTTGTACTCACTTTTATTGTATAAACATTTCTGCTCTTTTGGAAAGATCCAAGAGAAAGAATTTTCTAGAAAGCTCTTCTGAAAATACTCAGATTTTTTTTCCTGAGTTATGCTTGATAATTATTAAGTTCTCTTCTTACAGTATCATTTCCAGTTGAAGCTGTTTTGAAAGATCAGTACTTTGCTTAGAAATATATGAGACACATTGTCTTTTCCTGCAGTAATATTTATTACTCTGATTTCTATCTTTAAACAGGCTTTTTGGGTTTTTTTTGTTAAGAGTTGGTAAGAACACCACCTCCCTTTACTTTAAAGAATTGTGTTATCTGTCCTGTGATGCAAACAGCCATTATCGATGGAAGCTATGGGGATGGAAAAAACTGAAAAAAGAGGAAAAGGAAAAAAAGAAAAAATAGAAGGAGAAAAGCCATCTACATCACTTAGATTCTATTAATTTTGTTTCTAACTTTCTCTATTTACAGCATTCAAAAATCAGATTGTGAAGAAGTAACATCAAAATCTCCTGCTTTCTTTTCTCTCACGAACTTCTTTGAGAAGTCACCTGGCTTTAATTTTTTTGATTCTTCTCTGTTTGGAGCACAAAATTCATCTGATGAGGTAAAAATGATTAATTGTGAACATTGAATTTCCACAAAGTAAAAGATGTGAACAAAACAACATTGATACTGAATGAGATATTTCAGACAGGTTATCTTTGTAGCAAACATTTTTTTTTAATATCTTGATTAGTTTTAAGTTTGATGTTCTTTGAAAATGTTTAATTCCTTTCCTGGCAATCCCCTATGATGACTTATGAATCTCTCTCATATGGATCATGTGCAAATATACAGGGACTCAATTCACCAAAAGGCTGAAATTCAAAGTTCAAAAATGCAAAATTCCAGTTCTCTAGCAGACTTCACAACTCACATGCTTCTTCTGCGTGGTTTTGTCTTGATGAAGTGGAGAACAATAAGGGAAGAAGGGATGGTTTGTTAGGGTTACTGAACAGCAAATATGGATTAGCTATACTCAAATGGAGGAGCCAGGTAGGCAACTGAATGGAACAGGGGATGGAATCCAGGTCTTCCATTTTCTTTGCAACTTCCCTAACTCCAGTACTCTGGAGTAATTTTTCCTCTCCTGGGCTATTGGGTAGATAATTGGGGATCCAGGATGGATGTGTGCATCAGACAGGGCTTAGGTAGCACTTGGCAGTGTAAGCCAAGCCCCATTATGAAAAGAAGGGATTTGAGCCCAGGTAGCTGCTGTTGCAGGGAGGGTGCTCAGTCTTGTGGTTACTGGCTGGGACCTGAAGCAGGGATGAGGGGACAACCACTTTATTCTGGGTTTGGCAAGAGGTGTGTTTGGTGTCTCACAGCATGAACTGTGTGTAGGAGAGAACACACTGGTGTGTGGTCTGTGAATTGTTTAGGAGTGAAGTGGATTTTAAGTCACCCAGCGCTGTCAGAACCCACATTATTTTGTGCCTGCTCAGCAGCAGAAACCAAGAATTCACCAAGCTGTAGCAGATCTGGGATTCTCTAAAGTTAGATGGGAGTTTTGAAGGATTTCAGTATCTATTTCAAAACTAGTCTAAGAACTTGTTTTAGGACTTACAAGTGGTTATCCTGCTACTCTTTCTGGCAATATGAGGCCCTACTCAGTAGGAAGTATTTGTGTTGTTGCTTGGAGATTTTATAAAATGTCACAGGTTTGAATAATTTTGAATCTTTTTGGTTTAAAAAATCAGCAGTAAGTCAGGTCAGCTTTTGGACTGTTATCAGTCTGGTTTTTTTCCAAGAAGAGTGAAGGAAGGGTGTTTGCAGCTGCATACAAATATCATAAAGCCCATCTGATCAAACAACTTACCATACAACTTTAGGGACTGATAAATACCTTTAAATCCAGATTTTGTAAAAGCTGCTAACATTCACTGAGACAGTGTTTTTCTCACTGAAAGCAGATGAACTTATTACATACCAACATTAAAGTTTACTTTTTGCCTTTATCATTTGTTAAACTAAAATTTTGTTTACATTTCAGACAGAGGAAGATTATTCTGTGGGAAACCTCAACTCTCTGCCCTCACACAAGGGTATTGGTAAGTCTGAAACTCAGATGTACTTGTGTATATCAGCTCTCTTCTGCTTGTGTTCCTGTGACTGACAGGCTCATGATCCAGCTTGACAGAACTCCTTTGGTTGTCTGAAAGGCTGTTCAGTTGTGATAGTGTAGCTCAGTGGTTTATTGTGCTCCTTTGTGTTTTAACTTCAATCTTTAGCTTAAATCTTCCCTTGCACGTTGGGCTCCAAACGTCTGAGGTATCATGGAAAGGAAGAGGTATGAGAAGGAAAGAAACAGGGGCAGTGTTAGGTGTGTTTGAAGCAAAGTGAGAGGACTTGCAAGGGAGAAGAAAAAGTCCAAGTATTCCAATGATTGATCACATTTTTCTCTAAATAAACACTTCTGCAGATTCTGTTTACCAATACCTCTTGTTGCAAAATGTATCATGGAGAAGTGTTTTGTTGTTCTAAACCATTTAAGTGCTCCACACGTCCTTCAATGTCAATTCTAAGCTGTTCCCCCAGGAAATACCATCACTGGGGCTGCAATAAACACACAAGTGTAGGGTGATGCTCAGTGGGATATTTGGCACAATGGGCTGAATGCAATATTCTCTCAGATTTCATCTAATTACAAATATTATATGTATTCCATACAGGAAGCTTCTTCGGGAAACCAGAAAATGAGGATGCATTTGCCTTTCCCTTCCCCTCAGAACCAATTTCTCCTGCATTTGGAGATGGAAAAGATGATGTTAGTTTTCCATTTGCATTTGGACAGGATCAGAGATCATCACAACCTCCTTCTATGAAAGGTTTTCATTCTTCCATACAAAATACAAAGCCATTTACACTCTTTTGAATACCTTTGACTTCATTTTAAATTCTTTTCCTACTTAGCCTTGACAAATGTTTCCAGTTTCTTGAGTTAAAGTACAAAGCATTTCTTCCTCCATTTCTTATAAGAATACATTAATGCAATTGCTACAGTGTGTGTTCATCAACCAGATGTTTTGAGATTTTCCTATTTATCTTTGAAATGTCTTTGTTCATAAGATGTTATTATATGCTCTTGCTAAATTTGCACTCAGAAACAGTAGTATCATTTTAAAGTGTTAATTCAATGTCTGTGAGAGCATTTAAACATATAGATGAGAACTTTTAGCTTCTGATATAAACTAAATTACTTGTGTTAGTAGGAATGACTGTTGTACTAGTTAAAACTGAATTTGAATTAAGGTCAGTGTTCTTGAGCACTCTGTGTATAACACCTGACTTACAAAATATTTGAAATAAACATTTTTGTTAATTTTATGTGAAGTTTTGTAGGTATTTCTTAATATCTGAAGTGGAACAATGTTGTAATTGTAATCCTTCCTTCCTTCCTTCCTTCCTTCCTTCCTCTCAAAATCCCCACCTCAGGTTTCTCCCTCTTTATCTAATATCTTCCCAAAAAGCCAGAGACAGTTCCCAAAGTCCAGCTGTGGTCAGTACAAGTATATCCCTCAGTTCTCCACAAAGGCCTTTCCCTATGGAAAGAGCTTTAGGGCTGTTAGGACAATATCAGGCAGCAGAAGCAAGGAATGCTGGCTGTTCTGAGCCACCAGAGCACTGTGCCCTGGGAGTCCCTCAGAACCATCTTCTTTAGAACCACAGCTTTCATATTTATGGCCTTTGAAGGAAATGCCAGATCACTTTGAAGATATTTTTTTCTGTTACATATAAAACATAGGTTACTAATCTTTGAAGCTCCTCACAAGTTCATAAGGGAATTGGGTTTCCCAGTCACTTACTATGAGAAAATTCCTTGCCTGACAGCAGGCAAGGAAAATAAAGAGAGGTGCACAACATTCAGCAGACTTCAGAGAAGAGATTGCAAATGCACAAACAAGTCAGAAGGGCACACAGACTGAGAGGAGCAAGTGGCCAAAAAGCATCCTACCTGTAGAGTCTGCACAGTCTGCCAAAAAAAGTCAACAAAGTCCTGAGGGAAGTAGGGTCCCTTCCCCTCTGCTGCCCTGCAAAACCCTTAATGACCAAAAACTTGATTATCTATGCCACTGTTTCTTTTCTGTCAAACTCCTAAATGCCTTAGCATTATTTTTATGCCTAGAGATTTGTGAAAATTTGATTTGTTTTTTAACTGGAAGTGAATCAGGGAGTTTTAGTGAAATCCTGCTGAGGTGCAGCTACTAAGAAGTGAGACACAGCTTTTCTAATCTACTGCATACCTGTCAATCTGAAAAACCTAAGGTAGAGGCAGGTTTGAGTGTCTACCTTTTATTTGGGGCAGTGTTTGTGGTACACTGCTGACAGATATTCTGAGATCATTTAGAAAACCAAGTTTAATTTGGTTTGCTCAGTTATTCCACAAGTGAAGATCTTTCCTGATGAATTCTGTTATCCATGCCTAAGATGTTACAGTGCAGAAGTCAAGGGTGCAAGTTGAAGTGGGAGAAACCACAGTCCTAGGTCCTGCTGGATGATTACTGACACGGATTGGATAGGCTGATTGACAACAAAGCAGAGAAAGCTGCTTCAGAAGAGGCAGCCTCTCAGCATTTGGGACACTTTTCTGAGGTCTAAGACCATGAACTGTTTATAAACACACACTGAGATATTTTTCACTGGTACCTGTCAGATTCCACCTAGAAATGGCCCCTGGTTTCACCTGTAAAACCAATAGCTGTCGTGTTGGTGGATTGCTGACACTGGTACATCTCTCACTGCCCAATGTCATTTCGGTTTGCCCTTTACACACTCGTGCTACACCCACTTCTTGCCTGAAAGTTGAGTGCAGGGAGATTCTCCTGCCAGTGTGGCAAAGGGGCAAAACCCAGGCACTGCAGGAATGCCCCAGGTGGCTGCAGCTGCCCTGGAGCCCCGCAGCCCCCAGAAGCGAGGGCAGCTGGGGGCTGTAATCCCTGAAAGGCTGCGCAGCTCTCAGCAAAGGGGCAGTGCTGGAGCCCTTGGAGGTGGGGCTGGCTTTTTGTTCTCTCTTGGATTGCACCGCGTGAAACAGAGCAGGCTCACACCCAGCCCAAAGGTACCAACAGCAAAAACCCCTCTTCAATAAGCAGGGCAGGGATTTGACTTTGAATCTCATAAAATTATCCTGACTAGAAGGTAAATGTTTATTTAGAATCTTGATATCTTTACTGTTCCACTTAAGTTTTAATGAAGTTTTTGACAGAAAACCACTTCACTTGAAATATTGCTTGTAAAAGCTAATGTGCCACACTCCATAAGGTTAAATAAATATGAATAAGAAATATTTTTTATTTTTTCCTACAAGGTGTCACCAACCTTTTAGGAAATATAATGATACCTGAATAAATAAATTTTTGAATTTATTGAATAAAAAACTTTAAGGAAGTTTGCTAATAAAATTTATGCTCTTATTTACTGCTGTGGTGAGGAAGACACGGATGTCTTTGTTTTCTTTCTCCCACAGAAATAACAGCTAGATGGAAATGTCATTTTTCTGATCAGAAATAACATAGAGGGCATTTCTGCACATCTGCCTTGTTCTGCAAAGTGGCTTTCCAATAAAAAATTTAAGTTCTAAAGTAGCATGACATCATGACTGGAGCACCCTCTACTATTTTACTGATGCTTTTACTGATACATAAATGAAAACCATGTTTATAAACACTCAGGGATACTTGACTGACAAATAAGCAACTGCTGTATAAGTTTGACACTAAAAAATTAATTAGAAACTCTGAGGTAAAGATCAGTGTAATGGCTTCCAGGGATTGTGGAATATAAGATTTATTTTCATTTACTGTTTTTTGCCTTCAGATACCACTTCTAATAGGAAATAAGACATTCAGCAAACTTCCCACACAAAAATCAAGTTTTATTTTTGAGGCAATTTATGAATTTTCTGTAACTCCAGTTTAAGTATATCTATCTAAAGTGCAAATGCCCAGCATAACATTCTGCAGGACAGATTTTGTTGTGCTGTTATGTGTAATACTTAAGATGATAAAACCACAAGAGTTATTTGTATTTTATATCAGAGAAACTGTATTAATAGGGCAACTTAGAGGGTTCAAATTGTCTCTTTACCACACTGAACTGTCAATGGCAATGTGGGAATACTTCGAGCAAAACAAAAGGTTTATGTCATGATGTAGGCTCATCTGATTGCTCACTGATTTTATGTGTAGTGTAACAAGAGCAATCAGAACTCTGAGTTGGAAAAACTGCAGTGGGACCAGAGGTACAAACCTGGAGTTACAACACACAGATCTGAGAACATATTTCTAGCTACCTCTTAAATTACAGCACTGACCCCCACAGAAATTCTGTGCTCATTTCATCCCCAGTCTGGGCTCTATGCAAAGAAAAAAAAAAGTTTTAATTTTTTGTTTCAAGACAATGAACATAATTCAAACTTCATTTTGGGAGTAGCAGAGCACCTCTGCATGTGTGTGGGTGAATGCAGGTTTTGGGGGGCAGGGGCAGGTGAATCACTGCATGCTAAGAAAACAATCTTACACTACAGCATTAATACGTTTAAGTATTCCAAGGAAATAAGCTTAAAGTGCTACATATTGCAACAGATTGGAATGTGTAGACTTACAGTATTAGATGGTTGTAATCCCCCCAGTGCAAGGCTGATTGCAAGGCTAGCAAGAGTTGGCTAATCCTTTTGGGCCAATGGCATAAAACAAGGATTAGTTTTTCATTTACTGCAACTGAGTGGGTCATTAGGATCCAAAGACATTAATGAGCCTCAACAGGCAATTGGATTCTGGTTTCAAAGTTATGGGCTAGTTTGAAAGGAGATTGATTTTGTCTTTTAATGATTTAAAACATGATGTTTTGGTGACCTTTTGCCTGAGAAAAATGAATGAAGGATACAACCGTGGAGCACAAACCTGGATTGCTGACTTTTTTCCTCCTGAAACTTGAGTTGTTGCCAGATTCGTTGCCTTAGAGGCTGAATGGCTCATTTAGAAATATCTCTGTTGCCTTGCTTTTATGTTCTGCTCTTGATGTCTCCAGAGTTGACACAAGTCACATGCAATCAAGTCTCTCTTCCTGGTGGACAGGCACTGTCCTAATATTCTCTGACTCACACCCAGGTTGTTTGCAGCTCAGCAGTTCTGCTTCCAGACACATCACTTTGTGTTCTGATGCTAACATCTTGCTGAGAAATTGCCTCTTGGCACATTGTTTCTTGGATCCTGTACCTTGCTTGATTTGATGTGAAGATGATGCTCTTTTTAGCACTTGCAACACGTTACCTTTGGAAAGGTAAATCTTTCCCCCCACCTCGCTACATCCCAGTTTTTTTTCTTCTCAGGAATCACTTGAATTCAGCAATAACAGGTAGCTTCTCTTTGGTTTCATTCAGATTAAGGAAGGGTATGAAAGAAATACCAGAAGATGGACATCACCATGCTAATAGAATGTTTAGACATACACAAAAGCAAAATACTTTGACTGTTGACTCCATAGTAGGAATAGTGTCAAAAGTTTTAATAACATGAACTTAATTTTCTGTATCATACCACAGTCCACAAAGCATCCACAAAATTATTTCATGCAGCAGAGGACTTGATCCATAATCCTTTGAAGCTTGGCTTGGGGAAGAGAAAGAAGTAGAGGATCGAGTTACAGGAAGTTCTTGCTAGTGGGGAACCAGCTGCTGTGACTGGTGGGCAGCTTGGAAGCTGACAGTGCAGACTGAAACTCAGTTTTGAGCTTGCAGTTCTTATCTGCTCCCTTCTGCCAGAGCAGGACTGCCTTGAGCTAAGTGCAGTCTCTTGCTGCTCTTTTCTTTTTCTTCAGGCACATGTGTGGCAAGTTTGAACTGTTTCTACAAAATTCCTGATGCTGTGATCAGTGATGTTGCTCACTGCCACAACTGCGAAGGGCTCCTGTCCAGAAGTTATGGGTAAAAAGTGGTTAAAAATGTTTCTTAACAATTACAAAACCTCTGGAAGAGCTGTTTCCTTTGCATTCCAGGGAGATGCCAAGCCTCTGAAGGACTCTAGCCATTACCCAAGCTGTACAATACAATTTCAAATCGTGCCACATGGGCTTAAAAAATCCCTGGGCACAATCCATTCTTCAAGGTGATTTTTTTCCTGGCCAATCAACACCACCACTGGTGCATCTCACTCTACATACACTGAAGGAGTTATCATAGGCAGCTGCTTATTTCTTTTTCTCCCTCACAGTTGGAAAAGGCTTTTGGAAAACATGCAAGTTGTAACCAGTATGATCTTTAGTGAGGAGATGTTAAACCAGGGCCTGACCCCTCCTGCTCAGTGCAGACCCAGTGTTGCCACTGCTGCTGTTCCCTTGAAGGAGAGTGCTGCAGAGCCATGGCTTCTTAGACTTTTAAAAATTTTTCTTCTTGACCTAATGCTTGTGATTCGTCATCAGAAACGAGAGAGCAGTAGAGTTCTGATAAAATTAAAGATATAAATCACAGATTACGTGGAAATCACCACTGAACTTCAGGGGTGCTTTTGAACCCAGATTGGCCATCCAGCCAGAGCACTTTAAAGAAGCTGCTTCTGTGAAGCAGGTCATGACTTCATGTAAACTTCCACCTCATCTTGGTTTGTGCTCTTCCCAGCTTTCCAAAAAATAGACCTTTAATCAATGTCTAGCACAGCATTCTAATTACATAAACAGGGGGATCAATGTTTGGGTAGATTTTTTTGCTCTATCACTTGTAGATGGAGTGATGTCAAAATTACCAAATGCAGTGACAAGTTTTTGAAGGATTGTTAAAAAATCCAATACTGGGATGGACAGAAGAGATGAATTCTCCAGATCTTTCTTTTAAATAGTGCTGAGATATTCTTGTTGCTTATGACTGTGATACTTGGATTATTTTTGTTGTGTTGCATTGGAATTAAATATGGTCCTTAGGTGAGGTTTGCCACATTATCACAGTCATTGAGCATCCACAGTCCTCATTAACATAACAATGAACAGAGTCTGGGGTCAGGTTGTTCTAAAGCAGAGAAATTTCTGTGTTGCCAGAACTTCCTTGGCATTACCTCGGGAGTCTCTGAGATCCAGAGCAGAAGCAGAGGGTCAGAGTGTTGAGGCACAAGTCTTTTTTGGTGTGTGAATACCTTGTTTCCAGCAGTGTAGGGTTGGCAGCAGCATACCCACGTTTATGACAGCTAGCTCACATATTGCAGTGTCAATATTTTATCAGAGAACACTTTACAACACAAAATGAAAAAAAAAACTCCAAAAGAAAGGATGTTCCAGTGGCTGCTGTATATGTTTCAGATTCCTCTGTTGAGTTTTATTTGAACTGACATTATTGGAATAAAGTAGATTGTCAAAGGCTGGGCAGAGTGCTTTTATCATTTGGAAGTATTGGCATAGAGTAAAATAATGATTCAAGTTTCTGTTTTCTGTCTTTTGTGGATTACTCTGTCAGTTACGGTGATGCTTTTGACAAGGGAGTGCTGCTGGGTTGGTGATTTCTCCCAGAGCTTCAGAACCAGTGAAGTTATCTGTTATCATCATCAGATCAAGGCTGACAGCTGATGGTCAGTGCTTACATATTGTCTTTGTAAACTACAAAATGAATTTAGGAGCAGCAAATGCATCTCTCCTCTTTGATGAGGTTAATTCCATGGGATTGTTTGCCATCTACTTATACTCAGACCTGGTAACATTTTTGGTTGTAGTTAAGTTGTGCAGCACAACTTCAGATAAGATGTGGTTTGGGTTTGATGGGTGGTTTTTAGTTTGATTTGATTTTTATTGTCTTGGTTTTCTAGGCAGGGAAGATAAAAGTTCTACACTGAGCATATCTCTTGAAAGCTTACAGTGTTACAGAAATATTTACATCTCTACAAGTTCCTGAGTGGAAGCTGTTATTAAAACAGGTGGGGACTTCTATGATCTGTTTTTGCCACATGTCACAGTACAGTGACTCTGTCACCAAAGTAGCTTTGTAACCTCATGATCCACACAGGTACCATTTAACTACCCATGAAATATCCCCAGCTGAAGCCCTGGTCCTGACACAGAGAGTTCTGTCCCTGAGGGCTGTAACAGGAGCAGTTTAATCAATGTACCAGCATGCTGCCAGGGCACGTGGTGATGGGGCAGGAAGTGGATTTAAGCTGAAGGAGGGTAGATTTAGATTAGATGATAGGAAGAAATTCTTTACCCTAAGGCTAGTGTGGCACTGGCATAGGTTGCCTGGAGCAGCTGTGGTCTCATCATCCCTGGAATTGTTCCAGACCAGGATGGATGGGACTTACCTGGTCCAGTGGAAAATGTCCCTGCCCATGGCAGGGGGTTGGAACTGAATGGTCTTCAAAATTCCTGCCAAGTCAAACCATTCTTTCATTTGATGATTCCATATTGAAAAAAAAAAAATGAGAGAGAACAGAAAATTTTAATATTGCAGTCAAAATTAGCTGTTCACTCACATGACAAAATGATAAAAAAGTATCAGAGTACACAACTGTCTTGTGCTGTATTTGGAATGTAGACCTATGGAGCTGTAAATTATAGTCAGTGTGACTGAGGTCTGGACAGGAGAAAACAATAATCCCTGCTAAATGCCATTGATAAATGTGGCTGAGATTTCAGGAATCATGCACTAAATAAACTAAAAATAAAAAACTAAATAAAACTTAGTTTCATGCAGTCAGCTGCTCCTAAATAAAATAATCAGCTGATTTTTAAACCACTGTAGGTGAGAACTGGGTAAATTTTGAGTATATGTTCCTATTTGGGAAAACATCACTGCTGTTATGACTTGAGAGATTGTTTTGTGAGCAATTCTTCCCATTCCCTATCAGTGAAAGCAAGGATGTGTCTGAATTACTGTGTAGTTATAGCTGGGAGAGCCATGCAGCAATTATCATTTATATTTGAGTGCCCACAGGGCATGGCTTCATTTAGGGCCTCGCTGTGTTACACACAATGAAAGAGTCCAGGCCTTAAACATTTTACAGTTTAAAAAGACTGGCAGACAATGAAGGGCTGCAGGATAAAATGCTGAGTGCTTCCCAAAAGTTCTAAGCAACTTGACTGGAAATCAAATGTGATCAGTGCCTTGCAGTACCAGTCAGTCTGGGCTACGTAGAATCTATTAAAAAGAAAGTATCAACTAAAATAGTAAGGAATAAAGAATTCCCACTAATTTCATAGCATTTGCAGAAGGGAGAAAGTCTTAAACTAAATTCTAAGCCTTTGGAAGTTGTGCTAGTTGGAAATAAAATGGAATTCCTCTCATTGGCCAGATTTTGTTAGGATACCTCAGGAAGGGACTGTGCACCAAATTCAAGCCAGGCCATTTCCACTGGATCAATGTTCCTGACGAGCCATGCTCTGAGCAGAGTTGTCATCAGGAACTTAACCCGGGAGGAATTGATAAAATCTGAAAAATAGCAGCTTTCCCAGTGTTGAATGTCCATGCAAGTGCTTGTCAGTCTCGGAAGATGATGAAAGAACAAATCTGGTGATGGAAAGAGAGGCAAATTGCAAGAAGGAAAAAGTTGTAGGTGGAAAAAGAGACAGACTGAAGATTAATGCCTGAGATGTAACACATCTCCTCCCGCTTACCCCTAGATCATAGTAAGACTTGAGGCAGGATTGCTCAAAAACTGCGTGTTTCAGTGCTTTCAGAGGTGGATTCAAGCAGAGGAAGATGGATCTGTGGCACAAGTGCACGTCCCCAGCCCTTGGCACATTTCCTTTTATCAGGGGCTCCTGTGCAGGGCAGTGTCAGTCAGCATGAAGGACTCCAGACAGCCCCAGGATGCCAGGTCAGTGGCCTGAGAAACCAGCCTTGTTTTTCCTGTCATAAATACTGGCTCTGTTGGGGCCATTTTCTTGTCATTACTGCAGTCAGCACTGCAGCTTCTGGCAGCTGCTGAGGGAGGCGGAAAGGAGGGCGCCCATATGGCAGGGGCATCGTACCAAAGGTGCCTCAGCGTTTGGGAAGATCCCTACAAATGTCACTGGTGGGTCACTTCAGGCCTGATTTTATTTCAGCAAAGTCAATAGGGATTTTGGCATTTATTAGTAGGAGCAGAAACAAAACCTTAATCCCTGGTAATTCTGTTTGTATTACTTTATACGCGGTGTCACAGATGTGCCCAGGATACTGTGAAAAACACGGGGTCACATGCTGCTGTCACTTGCTCTCCCAAAACAATGGGACTGGAGCCAGAGTGGACCTGCAGGAAGGCAGCCTTGGGCCACTGCTTTAGGCCACCAGTTTTGTTTTCTGCCTCAGGGAGAAAAAAAAAATTGGGGAAATAGATGTGTGTCACTAAAGTTATTGATGCCACCTCCAGTCTCACTGCTGGTGAGCTCTCAAGATGCTGGGAGTATCACTTGGCCAGATGCAACCTTAGTTCCTGCATGTGTTGTAAGATCTGGAGCAGAATGATAGACTTGAAGTGAAGGCAGGGCACTGAGACAGAGGCTCAAGCAGGGGAGGATAAGCAGGAAAACACAAAATAAGCAAGAAAGTAGGATATGAGAAAAAGAACAGGATCATGAAGCGTGAAGAAGGAACACTGGGTGGGAAAATAGATCCCCAAATGGGTCCTGTTAATTCCAGCTGAGTCACTGTTCTTTGACCCAAATGCTTTATCTCCTCAGTGTCTCCTCCCTGCTGTGTGCTGGCTCCAGCGAGCGCTGGGCACCACTCTGAGGACGCGGCCAAATCCTGCTAGGCAGGGACCTCTGCTTCCCTACTGCTTTTGCAGCTTACCGTGAGGACCTCAATGGCTGATTACATCAACTTAGATGGGCAGTGATCTGAGGAGACGCTGAAGTAAAGACACAGCAAGTAAAACCATGGCTGAGACAGCCCTCAGCAGAGAAATGTGGAAACCCTGGTGCAGAAATGCCCGAGTGTCCGTGTGCTCCCACTTATGTAACTCCCCCGCTGCACAGAGTGCCAGCCCTGGCACCCAGCACTGCCACCCTGGCCTGGCCTGACCAAGGCATAAAGTAGCTTTTCACGTGGTGCTGGCTGACAACGTGCCCCGTTGTTCTGCAGTGCTGACCTGGGCAGGCCAAAGCGGCCGCTCTCGCTTTGGGAAGTGGGCTGCACTGAATCCAGGCACTGCTCCAGCCCCGCAGGCTCCACAGAAATGAATGGCTGCAGCTGAGCTGCTTGCATGCTGCAGAGCAGGACCTGGGCTGGCCAGCTTCTTGGGAATGCAAGGACACCTGGAGCATTACAAATGGAGGATCCCACTGGGGTGGGATTCTTATAATGGATGGAGGCAAAGCCCTGAACTGGGAGCTCACTTCTTTCAAATTTCCTTGTGACAGCCAGAGGTACCTGTTGAACTTCAACAAATGATTTTGTTGAGACAGTTGTCCATAAGTGGCAATATTTATCATGTGATAAATTTGTTTTGTATGAAGAGTTTGTTTAGTAAGAAGTCAAGTGTTAACTGAGTATGGTTGCTCTCCAGAGGCCGGGAAAGCAGAGCAAGGACAAAGCACATGTTGCTTTTCAGCTTTGTTCCTCCTGCTGGTACTTACAGGTATAAGCACCACTCACGTGCTCCTGTGTCTGGCAGATCCGGCTCTTTGTGTCTTTATGATCACAAGAACTTTATTTTTATAAACTGAATATGTGCAAGCAGAGGTGTGTGCATGTGGAAGCAGCACAATCCCTGTTCCACACCCACTTCAGCTGGCAGCCTCCTGCTTCCCAAAGCACATGTGGGCATAGAAAGGGTGGAATCAGTGCAGAGTCCAAATAAACTGCAGATGGATTTAAGCCACTAACAGAACCCCAGAAAGGATTGGGTTGGAAGGCACCATAAAGATGATCTAAAGACTGTTCTAACACCCCTCCCATGGGCAGGGACACCTTTCACTAGACCAAGTTGTTGAAAGCCCCATCCAACCTGGCCTGGAACACTTCAAGGGGCAGGGCATTGAAATCCTGGTGTGGCAGTGCCATTAAATAAACTTCTAATTAGAACAGCTATAAACACCATGTCACCATTTCTGGGGCCAGCCTTATTTTATTTATGTCAATGGCAAATCCTTACATTGATTTGTTTTATGTAACCTCTGGAGAGCTGGGCCTGTCTCTGGACAGTCTCCCAGTATCTCTTGTTTTGAAAGAGCATAAAAGTTAACATGTTAAAAATGGCTTTGTCACTATCATTGTTATTTTTATGTGCTACAAAGTCCACACATTTTTGGAACACTTCCAGGGACGGTGATTTCAGCCCTGGGCAGGCTGTTCCAATACTTTTATTAGACTGAATAAGTGGGAGAAAAAGCTAAGTTGGTTAATTTAATTTAATTTCAGTTGTGATGGTGCATATTTTGATTGTTTGAGCTGCATATTGAACAGGGTACAACTAATCTTTTCCTGGAAGCAAGCTGAGTGCCTCTTACATAAAGGCTTATCCTCTGAACATGAAGTCATAGTGATAAAGCTGAATGATGATCTTAGTAACACGATTCACCCCAGGATTCCCACTGAAAACAGACCCATATGCCACTGAAATGCCACCACCATAGAACATTTATTGGGAATAAACACTGTGAAGGAGCTTCAGGTGAAAACCTGGTTCAAGCAATTCTAAGTTTTGGTTGAGAAAAATATTTTGGATTTTATTTTTATTCACCAGGAGCACAGTCCTTCTTTCCAGGGAAGATGTGGTCTTTCTAAAGCTGTTGGCTGGAAAAGCCAGCACTTTTCACTTGGATGTTTAATCCAAGGTGTGCATTCATGCTGGGGCTCTTTCTGAGCACTTGGAGCTGCTGTGGGTGCTGTGGGCATCAGTTTGGTCCCATCAGATTTTGTTACAGCACCAGACTGACAGAAAGGGCCCCCCCTCTCCCCAGCAAATAGACTCTGATCAGCAGAACACACTAAAGGTGATAATCACTGTTAGAGCACACTCCTGTGTCTTTATTTCCTTTATTTGATCAGGGAAGGTATTTTGCAAATGCTGGGGGTGTATTTGAGCCACTCCCCTTCCCATGCTGTAATGGAAAGACAGGATCACCCCCCATCCAAACCTCAGCAGGGCAAGCAGAAAAACCCCCAATTCCCAGCATTTTCACCGACCAAGATACAAGATTTATTGACTATTTTCTCTTATATCTCAACAATCACCCCTTGTGCCAGAACATCTCTGAACAGGGCTTTTCTTAGCCCCACTGATGCTGTTCCCAAGACCAGCTCACCTCATGCATGTGAAAAACAAACCAGATTCTGCTCTACTTTCATTGTGCTTTGTGTGTGTGCTTGTGACATCATTTAAATAAGCTTATCCTGCTCAGAAAGAAAAAAAACATTCCTACCACAGTTTAGGTAAACCAAGCAATTATTCTGTTACTAAGTGTAATTAATGCCTAATGATTTGCTTTGATTAATAGGACAATCAGCATCTGCTCCTAGAAATAGGGATTAGTAACCCAAGCCATCTCTAGTATTAGAAGGCAGGGGGTCCTTTTGTACTAAACCCTATTTTTCCACATTCATCTCAGAGCAGAAAAGCCCTGTGCTATATTTTACAAGCAGAATAAAGGGAAGGTAGTAGATTTTTGAAAAAAAATATATAAAGAAAGCTTTATAATGAATTTGTGTTTTTGAGTGAAATCAGTTCATCTCCATCCTTTAAGAAAGAAATTACTCTGATCTAACTCTCTGATAATTTTTACAAGCAAAGTTGCAGCCAAAACATTTAAGATTTTGCATCTGCTAGGCTGGAACAGCAGGTTGAACTAAATGAAAACTTATGTTTGATATTTCTATGCAGCTGAATATTCAGCAGTAGCTGAATGTTCCCAGTACAGGAAATAATAAAATGCTATTTTATAGACACGATGTTAATTTTTCTAAATCCCCTGATCAGTTTATCTTTTTTTCCCCCCCTCTATGACTGAAGAATCACAACACTCAACCCAGCTGCAAGGCTAATCATTCTTTAGCATCTTCTATTGATCCTGGAGTTAGAGCTGGAGTGGGGTTAGGTCCAAGCACTAATCCAATCGTATAACAGACATCCCCATATGGTTGGTCCCCAGCTTTGCCTTAAGCCAATCAATAATCACTTTGACAAAGAAAAATAGATTTGTTTGTTTTTTTTTTTTCCTGTGGAAAGGCTGGGCTTTGAATGCTCCATCTACCAAGTGTTCTGGACTTGTCAGTCACTTACTTCAGTGTCCACTCTGACACAGAGCTTGCAGTGACTGGCAGATAACCAAGGAAATGGTCTCATTTCTGGGATTAGTACAGAGCCAAGGACAGAATTAACTTGGGCCACACGTCTTGCTTCTAAAAGCCTTTAAAAGATACTGAACACCTCGTAAATGAGTTGGGTTTTCTTTTTAATATAAAAATGTCCTTGAAGAAGCAATGTCAGTTGGAGCAGTAGGACTTGGGAGGTGTGTGGGGCTCACCTGGAGGCTTTTCCTCACTCCTCAGGGTTTGGACAACACAAGAACACAGAGAGGGTCAGTAGCAGGCACCTGGTAAGACTTTGGTTTATTCCATTTATTGATGTTTTCACGGGAATGTTCATCTCCTGTGACATGGACAGTGCTGAATGCAGTGAAGAGACACCATAAATGCCAACTTTTCATGTGGCTCTACTTCAGCTCCTCTCTGAGCCTGGCTGGTTGAGGGCTGACTCCTGTGTTTGGACTTAGGCCACAGAAATACCAGCTCCTCTGTGTCCAGAAACTCTGTTTCCAATCCTCTGGCACAGGAATTCATGCTGCAGTGGCAGAAGGACTGGTGGTGAAGGATGATGACTGAAGATCAAACACTCCCTGAAGGTTCAAGTTAATCCAGTGAATAATTCTCTGATGCCAAAACTTCAATATTCAGAAAGAACTGCCTTTAATCAGATGGGAGCTGAAACAAAAGGCCAACACATGGAAATTGTAGGTTATGGAAGTTAGAGATAATTTTCCCCAGCAGGTCTTTAGATTAGAGAATCTAAACACTAGCAGGTACCAAGCAGCTGAGATGTCAGAAAGTTCTTCAAAAACCAGAACACTGCAAAGCAGGAACCCAGCAGAAATAACCTGCCTAAAAGATGATAAAATCCCGCTCCTGGGCAAAGTCTTTATAAACTTTCTCTAGCTGGAGGATGAGACTGTTTAGTTGTATCTTCTCCAGGGGGTCCCTGCATTCCTTATTGCACTGTGGTGTTTTTCCCTTTTGCTTGTAATTAGAGCTGCCTTGGGAATGGTGTGGACAGCAGCTTGAAATGGCTTTTTGTTCAGAAATGTCACAGGAAGTATTTTGATGGAGAGGTGCCAAAGGTATGAAAAGCTATGAAGTCCCACGTTACAATGGGGAGAAATTCTCGTGTATATTCCTGTGCAATCTTTGAAATATAAAAACAGACAAAACATCCCTGGTGCTTCTTTCCTCGCTTGAATTCCATCTTCACCACCCTAATCCCTTTGCATGTTGGTGAGTGGCTGTTGCTAAATATATGCATAATAGTGAAAACCACTACATAATACAGTGCATTGAAAAAAGGACCTGCCAGGCTTCTAGGTCAAGGGAAGGAATATCTCTTTCTTCCCTAGTTATCTTATCTGCCCATTTGTCTCCTTTTACTTTATGTAAGAGCTGATGGGGAAGGTCTCCAGTTGATAGAGCTATTCAGAAAAACAATTGACATTTTGAATCAAAATTCAGGCTGCCTCCAAACATCGTGTCCCTGGTGCTATTAAACAACAAGAAAATATAATGAAATTCATATTTCCTCTGAAAACACAAGGTACACAGGTATTTGATTTCAGGAAACTCAGGTAATTGACTTAGAAATTAAATCTGTGACAGAGGGCTGTGGAATGGATGATTTAGGTAGAACATGAAAAAAAACAACACTTAAACCTCTGGGAAGAAGAGACGAGAGCCAACAGTAGGAGGAAGCACAGATGTTTGCACTCTTATTCTATAGAGAAGTGCATAGAAATATGGGGGGAAAGGCACGGAAAGGGATCCCCACTTCACCAAAGTTCACCACTGGGATCACAAACAGTGTGGTGACAGATTCAGGCTCAGAGGGGCTCCCAGCACAGCACATGTGCCAGTCCCCACATGCCAGTGACGTGTCCATGCCTGCTTGTCTGACATTGATAGTGATTTTAACACCCACAGTGTGGTAAATTTGCACCTTCAGCCTGTTTAACACCTGTATTGTGTGACAGTGAGGACTTGGGTGAGATTAAGGTGGACATTTTACCCCACCCTGTGGGTAAAAGTTGAAAGTTGTAGACCTAAACCAATGGCACATGTCTGTATGATTTGTGCTCAGACTTCTTCTTTGGCCCAAGCCTGTCATCAGTTTAACCCTGACTTTGTGATAAATCACCCACTGCTTGAGAACTTTCTGGAGATCAGCAGAGGCAGCAACTCAACTTGCATGAAAATCCATCCATATGTGGATGTTTCAAAAGAAGCTGGGGATAAGCATCCCCAAACCCCAAAACTGTCAGTAATCATGGAAAAAATTCTTCTCAGAGTCTTGTAAATTGTCTTTCAGACCTGCAGGTTCAGTGGTTTTGTCTTACTTGCTGATTCCACCACCTTCCTCAGATCTCACACAGTCCTGACACGGACTCTGCTGCCATGGAAATTGGCACAGACCAAGCTCTGTCCCACTCTTCTGAACCTGTGCATGGAGACCTGAGTAATGTCTCTTCCAGGATGACTCCTGCATCCCTGGTCCTCAGAGCTGCTCTCTCTAAGATGATTCCTGAGCTGTGAACTGATCCTGATTCACAGCCAGGTAGGAATTACCAGTGTGTGCTCAGATTCCCAGGGGAGGGAATGTGGCAGGATGTGCCATTGCCTCTCCTGTACCAGTCATGGCTGTGTGATCACAGAGGGCAATGCAGGAGCACAAAGCCAGGCAGGTGAAGAAGGTCTTTGTGTGCAGTTTGTCACCCTTTAAAGTGTCAGTGAGGAGATGGCCACGCTGCTGCTACCAGGAGCTGGAATGATGTGGAACAGCACGAGGGCAGGGAGAGAAGCATTTAGGTGAAGATCCACAGTCTGCAAAAGCCTGAGCATGTCCCACACAATTTCACACAGTTTGCCATAGGCAATCCTTGTATAATGTTCCTCCAGGCAGAGTAATTCCACAGTGATGACCACAATCAGGGGTAGTGCAACTTGGAGATACTTCCTGGCCTCCCACCCAACAGCATCCCTGAGATCAGAGCCCTGCAGCAGGATGAGAAGGATTAGGGAATTGTTGCCATGCCCATGAGATCTCTGGGGCTGAGGCAGGTGAGCCCCAGGGCAGTGGCTGTTTCTGTGCAAGCAGAGTGGACCCTGCAGGCTGCTGCTCCAGAGTGAGAATCTGTTGGATTTCTCCTGTTGAAATCCCCCATAAAAGCTTTGCTGACTCTGTACTCTCAGGGATCCGTACTCACAGCTCCCACCAACACCACTCAGCTGAACTCCTCTGCCTGCTGCCTGACAGGACATCCCAAGGTGGTGGAGCACTGCAGGAAGCTCCACATCCTTCAGGGGCTGGATAAGAAATGTCATTGAGCTGAAGAAAACATCAGCATTGCTACAGCCACCCACTGTCCTTCACAAAAGAGATGACTCCATCAGGTGCCTTCCCTGCCTCCCAGCTGCAGGTTTAAAAAGCCTCCACCCAATACACATCTTCAAAGCTTCCAGGGGCAAAACTTTCCTCTGCAGCCCTGATTGCACCTCTCAGGCTCATATCCACAAGTACAGGATTCAATGTATAATCAACACCCACTCAGCGTTCTTGACACCAGAGGAAAAGTTAATGTATGAAGGAATAGAAGAATATGTAATTGAGATTCCCCCAGAGCAGGAAGGAGTGGAGGAATCTGCCACTGCAAATCATGTGTCTCACTAACAGATCCATATTCGTTGTGCTTAAATGTATCCTGGTAGTTCTCATGTATTTTTTGTAGTTCCTAACAATTATATCTGATGTCTTTGTTAGGGACAGAAAATGTAGGCTTAATAGGATGTCAACAGACAAGGAGTATAAAGTAATTGCCCATTACGCTAAAATGTGTTACAATCATTTGCCAGAGGCAGAAAAAGTCTAATTGAATGAAAACTCTTGATGGTTTCATTATGCTTCTATTAAAAGGCAGTCAGGCCTTCTGATCCAAATACAAGGCTTGACTCTCCTTTCATTTACATCCGTAAAAAACTGGGGCCAACCACAATGTAACTGATGGATTTGCAGCGACACAGAACTGGAGTAAGAGAGCTCAGAGTGAGTCCTGAGCATTTCTGAGTCAAGCTGAAATGAAAACATTTACAACACGTGTGGCAGAGGAAGAAAAATTCAATACAAATGACAGCAAAGCTGAATAAAATGCCAGAGCTGTTCCTAAAAATGGCAGGAATCAAAATCTGTGTGCATGGAGAAAGCGCAGGAAGGGGCTAAATTCTGCCTTTCAAACTGCGCTCATAAAAATCCATGCTGACTATTTGCTTATTAGTTATTAAATAAAACTTCCTTTTCTCCATCCTCCCTGACACCCAGTCACAACAGAGCTGTTGAAATCCTTTTCTGTCTTTACCAAGATCAGCCCAGGCTTTTACAACCACTCACTAACTCCCCCTTTCTCTGCTGCATCTCATTCGAGCTCCTTGTCCTTGTCTCTGTGCCCTGCATAATTCCAGCTCTCCCCCACATTTTCCACGCCCTGTGTACCAACCCCTCCTCACTCTCCCCTCCTGCCACCACCCACAGCCCTCCCCAGGTGCTTCACAAAGTCATCCCCTCTCTGACTTCCAATAGTTTTTGATGACCCTTTTCTCCCATGACCTTAAATAAACACAACCCTTGGTCCCTTCACCCACTTACCACATGGCAGCAGGGGCTGCTGCTCCTCTGCACTCTCCAAATGTGGATCTTCAGTGCTGGTGTGTTTGTCCCTGCTTCCCCAGCCCATCCACCACAGTGCCTGCTAGGGAGTCATTTTTTAGCTCTGTGGGATGGGAATGATGAGTTGCAGAGGGGTCCCATCTGCTCTGTGAGGGAAAATGTAGATTTGGGTGTCCCTGAATCCAGCTGTGGCTCCTGCAGCAGGGCATGGTTGGTAGGAGGTGATCAGGGTGAGGGGAAGCCATGATTTGGGACTTAGGAAGGAATTTTTCCCTGTGAGGGTGGTGAGGCCCTGGCACAGGGAAGCTGTGGCTGCCCCTGGATCCCTGGGAATGTTCAAAGCCAGGTTGAATGAGACTCTGAGCAACGTGGCCTGGTGGAAGCTGCCCCTGCCCATGGAAAGGGGGTGGAATTAGGTGGTCTTTGAGGTCTCTTCCAAGCCACACCACTCTGAGTCCATGATTCTCTGTTCTTGGGTCAGCCTGGGATAATTGCTGGGCTCCTGCCCACAGTGGGAAGCTCTTGATATCTCATCAGCTGCCCACACACCTCCATGGGGCAGGATTTATGCCTGGGGAGTCCTGGACACAGGAGAATTTGGGATGTGGCTCATAAGGTCAGGGACACCTGTAAGCTAAGCTGTCTCAGCAAAATCACTTTCAGCTTGTTTTGATTGATAAATGTCTTTTATTCCAGCAGGAGCAAGCACTGATATTTCATGCCTTTTAAAGGCTGACTTTCCTTAATTGCCCTTGGTGGGTCTCTGAAGCATCACACACGAGCCCCTGAGGATCTGCAGGCCACTGATGGGAGAGTGTTCACCACTCACTCCCTGCCTTCCTCTGGCCAGGCAAATTATTGAAGCTACCTGAGCAGAGGTGTTTGTGTGAGCTGAGGGTGTGCTCTGGAGGTAGCAGGGAGCAGAGATCTCCCCTGCATGGGGATTTTAAAGTGGTTTTAAAGCCAGGCAGCTGCTCCTCATGCTCCCTTGCACACATGCAAGATACTGGCATAAGCTAGAAGACAACACAAAATCCCCACTGGCCATTATATTGGTTGCAGAGATGATGCTCTGACTAGAATCATCACCCAAGACAGAGAGAAAGTAAATATCTATATTCACTTAGCAGGGAATCTTTCTGGGCCTCAGCCCTCAGGCTCTCCTGGTTTTCTGATTACCTGCCTACCCATACCAAGTCTTTTATAGACTGAGAATGTTGCAAAGTTTTGCTTTCCTGCTCCCCTCTCTCCATCTGACACTCTTTTAGTTCTGGTCTGACCTTGTATCACAACCAGCACCTTTTCAAAGCTCATATTCAGGACTCAGCTCAATAAACATCTGAGTTGATGATGTGAAAAGCTCAGCAGTGAAGCTGATGTTTGGCCACGTCTGACCCTTCACTGTAATTTTTTGAAGGAAAAGCCTCATCTTTTCTTTGGGTTTGTTTTTGAGGGAACCACACTGTGCTTGGCCCAGCCTCTGGACCTCACTGGCTGTTTTCTATCTCTCCTGAGCTGTTGATTTCTCTGCAGTTCTCCTGAGCAGGGGCAGAAGCGAGGCAGGCGATCCCTGGCTGAAGGAAGGACAGGCAGGGCACAGCTGTTTCCCCCTGGCCAGATGTGAACATTTGGCCAAGCAGCACCCCAGCTGAGCTGAGGCAGGGGAGGCAGCCAGGGGCAGAAATTTGGGGGACAAAGAACACACCTCCACTGCAACTGAGACATCACACCTCATGGTACAGCACTGCTCCACCATCCTGTGCATTTGCAACTGGCTCGTGCATCTGCATGAACAAACCATTGCATAACTCTTGGGTTGTGAAACACAGAATGATTTATCTTGGAAAAGCCCTATAAAATCATCAAGTCCAGCTGTCAACCCAGCACTGCCAAGGCCACCACTAACCCCTGTCCCCAAGTGCCACATCCACACGTGTTTTAAACACCTCCAGGGATGGGGACTCTCTCACTCCCCTGGCAGCCTGTTCCAGTGCTTGACAACCCCTTTGGAGAAGAAATTTTCCCAAATATCCAAACTAAACCTCCTCTGGCACAACTTGAGGCCGTTTCCTCTTGTCCCTTGTTGCTTGGAAGAAGAGATGTCCTTTCTGGGAGCTGCAGAGAGCAATTGACTGCACATTTCAGTAACAGAGCCTTGTACACAGCAGTGGGATTATTATCCTCATCCCTATCTCTGCTGTTTTATATAAATAGAGATACTCTCTGTTCAGGAAGCCCCAGCAGAAGAAATGTGGCTCAAATGCTGCACTATGAGCAGGCCTGTGTGCTGGCTGCTTTATTTTTCACTATTTGGAGTAAAGAAATAAATAGAATGGCATGAGAAATAAACAAGGATCACTAAAGCCATGTTGTTTAAAGAGTAAATATCGCTGTTGTTTTTAACATTACAGAACCAAGTGCATTCTTACATATCAGGAAGATTTTATCCCTTTTGGCTTTTATCAAAAACTCAGTAGTTTTAATATTTTCTTTTGGTTTAATACAGTCAAACAAAGGATATAAAAGTGTTAGCAGATATTAGAAGTAAGTCTGCTAAAATTTTTGGACAAAATTTTCAGCTTGAGCATGTTAAAACAGATTTTTATGTATTTCTTTAGAAAATCTGACTTTCAGAATTGAACAATTATCTTATCTCACAATTCTTGTGAGAATTGAACAATTATCTTTCCTGGTCTTTCAAATCCCCCTGAAATATAGTTACATTTTGACTTCAAAAACATCAGTATTTTAAACATTCCACCTGATGTCTTGGAATTTCAGTTCTGAGAGGAAAAAAAGCACAGCTCTGTTTTGGAGAGTTATCAAAGCATAGATTTAGGAGACTAATTTTAGGCACCCAGCCTTGAAGTTTTGACCAATGGGATTACATTGGTAGAAACAACAGCAAAGCCCCAAATCTGGGGGAAATAACAAAGCAGAAAGATCTTCTGAAGGAAGGGCAACCCACCTCCTACAAAAGCTGCCAAGGATTACTGTAAAGCAATAATTAATGACCATTGCAGCTGGGTCTCTAACTGATGCAGGGGGAATATTGATATAATCCTATTAGTGTGTTGCTCTCATTAATGTACTTATGTCAATTAGCTGAGCATTTTAGCAGAAAGGTGAATTTATGATTTTTTTTTTCCTCCATCCAACATAGATTTCCACTGCAAAAATCAATTTTGAACAACCACCAAAGATCAAGGTCCATTAATGAATCTTATCTGACACTAATGTTGTCTAATTACATTAAAATGTCACAACTAATTTAATGGCAGCAGAGCTCCCTACTCCATAAACAAACACAACTTTGGTTACATTTCTGAAGAATTTAATGTTTGATCAGGAAAATAATGAATGGAAATTCCAGTTTTGATAATTTTCTGCATTTCTGTCATTCTTGAGTGTTTTGACATAAAGAGGAAAAAAAAACCCTGGGCTCAACAGAACATTCCAGGCCCTGAGGAGACCTTAGAACTCTTTCCAGTACTTTAAAAGGTTCCAAGAGAGCTGGAGAGGGACTTTCAACAAGGGTGTGGAGTGATAGACCAAGGGAAAATGGCTTTAACCTGACAAATGGTGGGTTTAGGTTCAATATTAGGAATCTTTTTTTTCCCTGTACAGTGCTGAGGCTGTGGGTGCCCAGAGAAGCTGTGGCTGCCCCATCCCTGGAAATGTTCAAGCCCCATCTGGAAGGGTCTTTGAGCAACCTGGCTGCTCAAAAAGAGGGACCAGAACCTGCAGGGAAGACACAGTGAGAGTTTCCATCACTCCCACAGATCTGAGCCTTGAAAATGAGTTAAAATAAGACACTGAACCAACAACTCTTCCCATGACTGAGAACTGGGGCAAGGAGGGGAGATCTTAACCTAATTCCCACTGGGTTTTTTCCTTCAACAAAACAAAACAGCAGACTCTTTCACAGTTGCCAGAGCTGGAGCCTCAGTGAGAGATTATGAGGGATGCAGCCAGTGACTAAGTTCGGATACAAAAGCATTTCTGATTGGTTTCCCACAAGATGAAATTCTGTTATAAAACCTGCTGCTCATTTTCCATTGAAAGAGTAATTTGGGAAACTGTCTCTCTTTGTGCTCTAACTAGGCAGCAGATGGCTCCAGATATGTTTTACTTGGTCCTATTGATTTCACTGCACGATTTAATTTTATTTCTCAGCAGAGCAGATTAAAACATGTGAGATGCTTTATAGGCCCCTGTAATGACAGAAATCTGCCCTGAAAAAGCTCCAGCATAGTGCCTCACCAAGAGCAGCTTTTTTCCTTGTGTCAGCTCAGAGACATCCCCTTCCTCCCCACAGTCTCCAGAAGCATTTCTTGGGTCCAGGGAAATGATGGCAAACCCAGTGCAAAATACAGACAACAAACAGTCAAGGGAGAAACAAGAGACCCTGAGGAAAAGAGGTGCAATGTGGTGGGATTTTCTTGTTTTTTTTTTAAAGCCCATCCCCAACATGCACTTAAATAATTAATTGCTGTTATTTCCGAGCTCAGATCCATTTTCACACAAATGCACTTTTAACTCCAGTGATAAAAAAAGAAAAAGATGCTTTTTTGTTGATTCTTCTTCAAGGCAGCCTCGAAGCAATAAACCAAATTGACTGCTAAATTTAGACAAGAACACAGACTGGAAGAGTCATCTCAGAGTCCATAAATTTATTAATAAGTGAGATCAAGACGAGTCAGGAAACAATCCCTGAGATGCAGACCTGCTTCTCCTTTTTCTGGGTCAAGAATAGTTTGGGTATGAAACACACATTGTACTCTCCAATTTACATCTGTAAGTCTGGATTTATTCTCTTAACTGTGAAAAAAACTGCATGGAGGAAGAAAAATTTCCCTTGCTGAGGGGCTGCTTCTTCCAGACCTGTGACTCCACACTTCTGCTCTTACCCTTAGGATTCCTACCTTTTCCAGCTGAGAGAGGGTGACAGTAGTATTTCTATATTTTTATCTCTACATTTTACCTTCTATAAGTAATATTTCCTTCGTGTTCCCTGGCAAAGGAGTCCCTGGGAGTGTATTTGAATCCCACACTGGCACCTGCATTTTTGTGCAAAGCAGGTGTGGTGGCTGATGCTCAGTCACATTCCTCACACAATTCCTAACTTTTTGTCTCAGGTATGGTATGAAGGTATCTCACACATTTTTCCAGGTTAGAAAACAAAACAGCAAGAACAAGGGGTCTGTCTCCAGTGCTGCACAAAGAAGGGTACAGCCAATTAAATTAAATTGCCATTGTGTGGCAAGGTGGGAAAAGACAGAGGTGGGGTATGAATGGGGAATCCACTCTCCCCACCACTGGAGAAAGGAACTGAATCCCATCTTCGCAGGGAGGAGCAGAGAGAAGCAGGTGTCACCTCAGAGTAGTTAATGCCATAATGTCCTCCTGCTCTTCATCCCCTTCTGCAATGGCAGCACAGCTACAGCCAGTAGGGTCATCGATTTTATCACAGTTTTATGTGTAACACACATAGGAAAAACCTTGGGCAGACCTTGTGTCCAGAGACTGGTCAGTGCTTTGAGAGGGACCAGGTATTCTCTTGGAGGTACCTCTCTCTGTCATCTTTCTCCCCCACCATCTCCTTTCATCTTCCCTACTCTTCTCCCACTCCTGCTGGGGGATTGGTGCCTCTAAAGGGCTCTGCTCTGCAGAGACAGATTCTGGCAACAGCTGCATCTGTAACAAGGGCTGCATGAAAAACTGAAAGAGCTGAGAGGGAGCTGGAAGCTGAGGATGTGAGGAGGAAAGGCATCAGGTGACAATGGGGGTGGTTTGTACCTTGTCCTGCTGCAGAGCCTGTTTTCCTGCTGTCGTGTAATTCTTCTGGAGCTGGTGAAGGCAAACATGAATGGATGCTGCAGTGCCTTTCTCTGGGGCTAGAGCATGCACTCGGGGAAATTACAGCCCTTTAGTTACTTAGCAGGAACTTCCCTCTGCTTTGCCAGAACACTTGTGTGTCCATCACCCTGAGAGTCAGGGAGAGAAAGGCAAGAACTTGTTTTGTGCTCAGAGCATGAGCCCGAGGCTGGGCTGGGGCCAGGAGGCTGACCCTGTCATTAACAGAATGTAATTTAATCACCAGATTTTCAATACTGATCAATGATTGTGAATATTTCAACTCAGACTCCACCACAACTATGGGTGAAAGCACTCCACTCACATCCCCAGGCTATAAACTTGAAATCCAAGCTCATGGAATCACAGAATTGTAAAATGGTTTGATTGGAAGGAGCCTGAGAGTTTGTCCAGCTCCAACAGGAGATTTAGAAGATCTGGAGGGGTCATTTGGGTGGATGATTGGATCTAGATGATCCCTACCAGATAATCTCTGCAGCCTTCCACTATCCTGGGTTGTTCCAAGCCCCATCCAAGCTGGCCTAGAACACTTCCAGGGATGGGGCATCCACAGCTTCTCTGGGCACCCTGTGCCAGGGCCTCCCCACCCTCACAGTCAAGAATTTCTTCCTAGAATCCAATCTAACCCTGTCTTCTGTCAGTTTAAAGCCATTTCCCTTGTCCTATCACTCCATGTCCTTGTAAAAACATCTTCCTCATGGACATTAATCAGGCAGTGCTCATTAATCCACCCGATCGTGGAGGCCAAGGCTGCCATCAGAGGGCCCTTTTCAGAGAACCTGATAGAGACTGATAAAATTTACAGTTCCTGGTGCCAGCAAAGCCTTTTGCACTGGTGAGGCAAGAGCTCCTGCTTAGAAGCAGCTCCTTAACTGTCTTTGGGATTTTTTTTTCTTCCTTTTCCTTTAAATTGCTCAAGTCGAGCACTCTGCTGAGCAAAGAGAGGACAGTCCCCCAGAAGCAAAAACTGCCACCTAATTTCAGCAGCAGCACTTCTCCCATCTGCCTGGCCATTCTTCTTAAATTGCTGTCTAATTTTCAGTATAAAGAGTGTCTAAGGTACACACTTCCCATGATCGCAGCTTTATTACAAACCTGTGAGAAGAAAAAAGAGCTTTTGTTGGGTTAATTCCTTGGAACTTCTGAATTGAGCTTCCCCAAAACACATGCACAGAAAATGAAGAAAAAAAGGTGCTCTTTGAAAGAGTGCAAGGAATAAACAGCGGAACACATTTTCTTGTCATTTTTTAAAAATAAAAAACCCAAGCAAATAATCCCGTATCTGCAATTAGAACATTCATCAAATACCCCGTATTTTGAATTAGCTGTTGGAATAAAAACTAAAATGAAAACAAATGTATTTCTAGAGTGACTGATGGGTGTAAACTGGGGGTGGTAATTCTCAAACACAGATCCATCCTCGGAACAACACGGACCTTCACAAATACAGCTAATGGCTGATCAGTGGGTGAAAAATAACAGCAAAAATAAGAGTAAAACAAAGCAGGGTAAACACTTGCTGTTTGGTTGACTTCTGCCACTACAAATCTAGGCCAGATGCAGCCCTGGGTTTCCAGTCATTGAAGAAAGGGCCTCGTATAAAGAAAATCTATTTTGCAAAATACACAAGTGAAAGAGCTTGGAAGGTCACCAAACCTAAACAGTTAAAAGCAATCACGTTTCAATTAAGATGAATTGAAACAAACAGGGTTTAGAGAGGACGGTAAACACAGCAATGTCTCACTGGGCATTAAGAGGAACAAAGAGCAGACATCCCCTGAAATGCCTTTTAAGAGCCATCTCATCCCAGCCCCGCCACGAGATGCTGCACCACCCAACTTCTCTCCACCGAGCAAAGCACAAAAATGAAACAGTTTTCATCCTCCCCGCTCGAGATTAAATAACGTCGGGAGAACCATGTGAAGCAAAAGGGGGAGAAATGGCCGCACGGTATTAAGAGAGTTAATTATAGATGCAGATTAAAAGGCAAGACTGAGTGGTGGAAGAAAAGGGAAGAGTAACCTCCGGCACAGAGATAGTGACATGCAGCAGTTGTCAGTCACCTAGCAACAAGTTTCCTATCCCTGCTGTGCTCTTTAATTCAGCAAATCTGCTCAGGATGTTGGGCTGTTCTCCTGACAAAACGCATTATGTAGTAGACTAAAGGATACAAAAATCCACTGTACACAACACTCTGCTCCCTATTGACCACTGATCCTTTCTCTCAACCCACAAAAGAGCCTTGCATAATGCTCTGAAAAGAGAAAAGTCTCAACAGAGAAAACATTTGCTTGTAATTGAGATTGACTACATAACGAAAATGATGTTCTTTTTTAAATTCAGCTTGTTGAGGCCATGCTTTTTGTCTCCTGGCTCTCAAAACCCATCCCTGCTGGGAAAAGGGGCAAACATTGTACAAACTCAAACCTGTGGGTTCTTTTCCCTTCTTTTCACTGGAAGCACACACGCGCACGCATGCACGCACACGCATTTTGTGGCTAAATGGGCAAGACGGGCTCCTGAAGACTTAAACAAGTTTGGGAAAAAAAAAATAAAGAAGAGACAAATAAGAAAATCGTGGAGTGTTTCTGTGCTGAAGGGAAGCTGACTTACTTCTGAATGGAAGCTGAGGTGTGGAGGGTAAAATGTATTTTATAATTGTCCTGTCTGAGAAAGTGAGTTATTTTATTCTCAAATCCACGCAGTAAATTATCAGCAAACTCAAGTATCACCGAATCACAGAATGGTCTGGGTTTGAAGGGATCTTAAGGATATTTTCCTTTCCAACCCCCCTGCCAAGGGTAGGGATGTCACCCACTTGTTCAGGTTGCTCCAAGCCCCATCCAGGCTGGCCTGGAACCACCCCAGGGATGGGGCAGCCACAGCTTCTCTGAGTAACCTTTGCCAGTGTCTCACCACCCTCACAGTCAAGAACTTTTTCCTCCTATCCAAGCTAAATCTACTCTGCATCCCCAGACACACCCATCCCCACCTCTGCACCCAAGTTAGGACCATACTCTGAGGCAATAATTATCTAAATGCAAAGAATAAAAAAGGGAGTGAGTTTAAAAGACCTGAATTTTGACACAATGAACTTTTCTGTGGCCCGTGGCAGAAGTTTGGGTGAGTGCTCCACACAGAGTGGCTGCTCCAGCATTGGAGCTGAGGGAGCTGGGCCAGCAGTGCCTTCCTTAGACTAATTGTTAGGTCTCATCTGGAGTCTGGAGGGAAGCAGAACGAGGCAAGGTAATGACAGAGAAACTAAAGCCCCCTGCAGCTCACACAGAAGCCCACAGCAAGCTCAGCAGAAGGAAACAAGCCCCTGAGGAAGGGTCTGAGCCCCACTGGCACACTCAGCTCTTTGGAGTAGGAGTGGGTGCAGTTTGTCCAGTCTGTAAGGCACCTTCACCCAGCCAGCTCCTAGCACCCTGGGAGCTCCACAAGTGCAGAAAATGGCAATAACTCATGTCAAGCTTTTCTGCTGACATCAACCAGCTGAGTCTGCAACTGTGTAACTCCAGATGAACCAGTGGTAATCCCCAAAATCATCTGGAGTTCTTCCCCCTTCCTTCCAGACCAGTTTGCTCTGAGCTGCATTCAACTTGGCCTTGAGAGCTCCCAGGGATGGGGCATCCACAGCTCCTCAGAGCAGCCTGTGCCAGTGTTTTACCATCCTCATTGTAAAAACTTCTTCCTTATATCCACTCTCACTTGACCCTCTTTTAGATTAAAACCATCACTGCTAAAAATTTTGGCCCCATCCTATGGTTCACAGTACCAAAAGAAAGGGAGGTGACTGAGCAGGAAATGCAGCAGTGCAACTTCTCCTCCAAAAAAGCCACACAAAAGACTGAAAAAAGCACCTTGGTGCCCCAGCTGAGAGGAAAGAGAAAGATTGTGTGATTTATGACACCAGGCTCACAGAACAGCATCACTCGGTGATTGCAGCAGGCCGAGGTAAGGCTGGTGGGTACAAAACTTCATCCCAGGAAAACAAACTCACTTGGATTTTGCTCAAGCTCAGCAGTTTCCACCCTCAACTCTCCTAGGAAGGGAAGGGATGAAGGGCAAAAAAAATAATTTACCCAATGCATGTTTCCAGGGATGGTAAAACATTCCCCACTTGTACCTACAACCCCCTGAACATAACACAGGGTATAACAAAGCCTGTTAAAGTTAAAGGATTGGGAAGGTCTGACATGAATGTGTTATTCAGCCACAACCAAGAAAAAACAGACTTTTATTTTTAAAGTTCTCTCTCTTAAATTATTTTGTTCCTTTGGAAACAATCAGATTGCTTTCAGGTTTTTTCCTCCTCTTTTTAAACAAAACAAAAAGATATTTTCAATCAGAGAATACAAATTAAGCAAGAATTGATTTCAACTGATGAATATGAACTTAAGGGAGGTCTTCAGGAGCTGGGAATGTTTGGAAGATAATGTGCAGCAATAGGAAAGGAGGTTTTGTGAACCCCCTCAAGAGATGTTAAAAATAAAAACCTGAAATAGTAGAAGGTTTAGAGGAATACAATAGGGGGAAAAATGATGTGAATAATTGTGGTGCAGAGGAAATGCATCTTGTTTTCTCCATATAGTGTTGGTTACTACAGAATTTAAGGCTGATATTCAGAGAGTGCTTCAGACAGATTTCATAGACCTGACAAAGAAAATTCCCTGTGAGGGAGCTGGATCACTCACAGAATATGCAAAAGTCCAAACCACTGAAAAAAGAAAAAAGTAAAAAATCCCTAAGCAGTAACTCCTAGTAATAAATAAAGAACACACAAAAATGTATTCCCATCCAGTTTCTGGAGCTTTTAAAATATGGTCTGCAGGGATATTTGTTGAAATCCATCTCCAGTAACAACCAGTGTAAAATCTTGCCCTGGCTTAGCCCTGGGTAGCCCGAGCACACAAGCTGTGAAGGGGATCTTGTCTCCTAAAAGCAGAATTTCTGCTGAGCAGGATATTAATTTTCAGGTATAGTTTTTCGAGAAATTTTCTCTCAGAAAAGCTAAAATTAAAGTGGACACCAAGGTCAACCCAGAATAGTTGGATCACGTCCTACCAAAAATAGGAATCGCGGGGGATTCTCCCGCTGATATTTCAAACTTTTGTTCATGCAAGTTTTAATCAATTAAAATGCATTATCTACCCTCTTAACTTTCTCAGAGAGGATTATCTGACATTTACTATTCACCAGTTTTGCTGAAAAGGTTAATAGTTCACGGGCTGGAGTTAGGGGGTAAACAGAATTGATCATTCCAAATGCCTTGGCTGGAACGGAGGGGCTTTGTGTTGACAGGCTGGGAGATGTAATGAGCCTCTAGTACATTCTCAAGGCTTGTTTCATTTGCTCTGTGAATGGGGAAAGTAAAATTATAGTCTATAGGTGTTTCCCATGGTTCTTTCATAAGCAGGCCTCCTGACACCAATTAAAGAGATTATGTCATCAACTGAAAAGAAAGCTATAACCTTGTATGTTAATGCTGTGATTACTTAAGACAGGGTCACTGGACCCAATAGAACAGGGAATGACCTTGGTGAAATTAACTTCAGAGCTCAATTCCTAATTAACTGTTTTCAATGAAAGAATGTGTGATTTCAGGCTATTGGTTAAAATAGTCACTTTTTTCTGTACAAGGACTTTGCCACCAGAAGTTAGTCTCCAGCAGTATTAAAAAAAAAAAACAACCAAAAACCCCAGGAATAAGATTAGGAAATGGCAAACAGCATGTTCAGAGCTTTATGAAAGCAGATATTGTCCCCTGTATATTTTGCCTGAAAAACTTCATTCTTTTGAGGCTTCTTTGCCCACAGTGTAAAATTTACAAACCTCGGGAGGAAATGACACATTTGAATACACATTCAGGACAGGAGAAAAAAAAAAAAAGTATTGAAAACACAGCAATACTAAAAAGTAGCTATGTATAAAATATAAGCCAGCATTTTAAATTTAAATTTTTAAAAATGAAATTACAGCACATATAATATTTTGGGCAGGGAAGATGTATTTTGTAGCATTGGAGGAATATAAAAAGAAGACAAGGAAGGGTTTTAAGCAGCTGTCTCTCAGGTAAGGGCAGTAGTGAGGTTCCAGAAGGATGGCAGATTGCCAGGGCATGCCTGGACTTTGAGCTCTTTGGAGATGCTCACTCAGACAAGCACTCTCGGTTCTGGTGAAGGCACTGGCAGGGGGTGTGCAGTCCTCTTGAAAACTTTTTTTGGCACTGAACCTGCCCTGGAGCTCTGACCAGGTATGCTAAAGTCACAGCTGTACCTGCTTAACCTTCCCAGGAAGAAATACACACCTGAAAACATTTTCAACACTAATATCCAGCTGATCTAGTGGTTTAAAAAAATAGGTTGAACCTGTCAGCCTTTTTCTACTTTCTTAAATAACGTTTATAGGTGTGGTCCAAGTCGGACAGTCCTGATGGTGTTGTTAATCCAACACTCCAGAAAACAGCAAATTCCCTTTCAGGATAGTTGCAAAGTTAATGGTAATTACTTCATGTGTAGGAAGATTTCAGACCTGAAACCCTTCTGAACAGGTTCCACTCCCACAAGGTTGGGTCTCACAGAATCATTGAATAGTTTGGGTTGGAAGGAACTTTTAAAGGTCCAATGCCACCCTCAGCTGTGGTTTACAGGGTTCAGTGTTATGTCTGAAGAGGGTAGAGGTTCCTTTCTCTGAAGGCTGTGAGCAAGGCAAGCAGAGTGGATTTCCAGGCTGTCCCTCTGTCTAGGGTGTCCCTCTGTCCAGGGTGTCACTCTGTCCAACGTGTCTCTCTGCCCAGGNTGTCAGACCTGAAACCCTTCTGAACAGGTTCCACTCCCACAAGGTTGGGTCTCACAGAATCATTGAATAGTTTGGGTTGGAAGGAACCTTTAAAGGTCCAATGCCACCCTCAGCTGTGGTTTACAGGGTTCAGTGTTATGTCTGAAGAGGGTAGAGGTTCCTTTCTCTGAAGGCTGTGAGCAAGGCAAGCAGAGTGGATTTCCAGGCTGTCCCTCTGTCCAGGGTGTCCCTCTGTCCAGGGTGTCACTCTGTCCAAGGTGTCACTCTGTCCAGGGTGTCCCTCTTTCCAGGGTGTCCCTCTGTCCAGGGTGTCTCTCTGTCCAGGGTGTCACTCTGTCCAAGGTGTCCCTCTGTCCAGGGTGTCCCTCTGTCCCCAACCCAGGACAAGCTGCAGGGCTCTGGATCTGCTTCTGCTGCAGAGCTGGGAGATGGAGCTCACTCCCCCCTGGTGTCTGTGATGGGATAAACACCAGAGGAGGTCATGAAGGGGAAGCAGGAGCCTCTCCCATCTACCCACATCTTATTCTAAAGCCGTGATCACACAAAATGTCCCGGAGAAGGCTGGAGCCCCTGATGCTCAGAGACAGTGGAGGTACCTCTGTGCCACGGGCAAGACCCCAAAGGGAGCCTGCAGCAAAGCCAAGGATGAACCAGCTTCCTCAAACTCCATCTCTGTTCCCAATCCACATCTGTGCCAACCACAGAGCATCACTGGTTGGCCACTGGGCCAGCTGCTCCTCTCCTCACGTGGAGCCAAATTCCGCCTGGGCTTGGGCACAGACATTCACTGTTCAGGGGAACACTCTGAAATATCAGAGCACAAAAAGGACTTTTCCCACGGCCCCCAGGTCAGCCAGCAGCGTGTTCCAGTGGGGATCCAGCTCTAGGGGACAGCTAAAGGGGCTGGCACTGGGAATATCACCGGTGTGATCACTGATACCTGCCTGGAGATACGGCCTGTGGATGGGAAGGCATCAATTGAACATAAAGGTCTGTGAACCTGTGACCTTGTATTGCAGGCACAAAACACTCCATTCCCTTCAAACCCAACCAAATGTGGGCAGCTGCTTTCTCCAAGAACCAAGGAAGCAAAACCTCATATGGCTTCCTGGCTTTATTTTCATTCCAGGGCTAAAACATCCCTCTTAGACAGGGCATGGATGTAATCAAACAAATCTCAGGGTTGGATGTCACCACCCTCCCAGAGCACACTTTGGATAACCACCTTTCACCCCCCAGCTCCTGGCGAATAAATGGCAAAGGAGCAGTTGGTAAATTTGCTGAAAGGTGCAATTAAAAGCAAATAGGGACATTCTGCCTTCTGAAGGCAGCGTATTCTTTACTGCTTGTTTGTGGAGGAGGGAAAAGAAAAAGAAAGGAAAAGATTCCTCCCTTCCATGTGGACCACCCATGGAACTGTTTTGTCCCCTAATTCTGACACCAGAAGAAAAAGAGGTACTTGTTGCTCACAGCTCCCATGCACACTCCTTCCCATACAGTAAGGCTTTGGGAAGTTAATTGCATTAATGTGTTCCCTGAGTAAAAACAGGTGTTGTAACACCTGCATTTTCTAAAGCTGGATTTCGCTAAGAATGTGAATTTTCAGAGGGTTGGAGCAAGTGGCTTTCACAGAGGTGATATTTAAGAGACTTGGGACTGCCCAGAACCACTAAATTGGGAAGGTTCATAGCTCGAGCTATGAAATCCTGCCAATTATTAATGATCAGAGCTAAGCCTGGACAATGCTGAGCAGTCTGCAGGAATTCAGCATGGGCATGATTTTCAGGGAGTGGCACTGGAGTCCCTGTGTGTGATTCCCCTTTTGGCCCATGCTTTAGCCCCTGCCTGGACCTGATAAAGTTGTTCAGCACTTTACAGGATGCAGCTCCTTAGACAAAGCCCCAAGCCCAGGGGTCTGTACCCTGCAGGCTCCGTGCCACCATCTCCATGGAAGAGCCAGAGTGGATGGGATAAGGCAGCTTTTAGGGAATAAATATTACAGTTGTAAAGAACATGACAGCAACAACACCACGGCTGGAAAGCCTCCTGGCACTGAGGATTTTCTAGCAACAGGGAGCAGCTTACAGGCTACAAGGGCTGAAGTGGAAGATCTGCTTACTCACATGAGTAAGGGCTACTAGCAGTAGGAAGGATTGCAAGATTAAGCTCTTAAGGAATGAAGTGCTAATGGGTCTGACGGTGAAGTGGCTCTGCAGTTGCTTACACAGCTGAGGAGATGGCCTGTAACACGCTCAGCCATGCAAGCTCCATGTGTACATGTCCATGTCATAATACCAGCAACCTGCTAAGTGCACGTCGTGCCTCCCACCAGACACACGGGGCTTGCCTCCTTGTAAAAAGCGTGTTAGAATCCCGAGAATATCCACTGCAGAGTGCCAACACTCATCTGTACACTGAACCATGTCAGGGGGTGCACCTGGGGTGAGAGGCCCTTCCCTCAGCTCTCCCCCCCCACACTTCTCTGGGTTTTTCTGTGCACTAAAGGGTCAGAGCCACAGCAAAGGGTTTGGGAAGCTCTGGGAAGCTCATTCAAATAAAAGTGGAATTGGGGATTTCCTCATGGTTGAGAATAATCAGAAAGTATTTAACATCTGTGTTGCCTCAAATGCAACAGTGAGAATGAGTCCAACTCTGTGTCCTTCTAAGTACCATGGCCATGTTTCATGCAGTGCTTCAAATTAATAATTAATGCCTAATTCTATTATTATCATCATTATTATTATTATTATCCCTGCTCACATCCAGCCTTATCATACTCTCATGATCTGTAAATGAAGTGCTGTAAGATTTCATTCCAACTCACCACAGATTTTAGCCCAAGCAAACCTTTTGCAGACAGCTGTCAGTTGCCAGCAAACACAGAGGGAAATGCTGCTTTTTTCCCCACTGGGTGCACTGCGTTTCCTGGCTGGAATGCAGCACTTCCATGGGATGTTTGTTGTCCTGGACACACAGTTTAGAAACACACTACAAGGGAAATAGTTTAAAAGCTGATATCAACCAAAACATTTAGTTCAAATGCTTTAGAGCACAGAAGAGCAGTGGAAGGCTCTAGATATCTCCTCCAGAAACCAGATTTACCTTGCAGTGAATGTGGAATAAAATCTTCCAAGGGGAGATGAGAGATGAGCAGCAGAAATGACTGACATCCGTTTCCTTCTTTCTGTTGTAGGCTATTTTCAGACATGGATGACAATGTCTTTCCTTGCTTCCTCTGAAGTCCACTTTGGTAAATTCAGAACCACAGAACTGCAGGATTGTTTTGGTTGGTAAAGACCTCTAAGACCACTGAGCCCAGCCATGAACCTAGCATTGCCAAGGCCACCACTAACCCGTGTCCCCAGGTGCCACACACACACAAGTTTTAAATCCCTCCAGGGATGGTGACTCCACCACTGCCCTGGGCAGCCTGTGTTGACAAACCCTTCAGTGAAAAAATTACTCCTAATCTCCAAAGTGAAACTATCCTGGTGCAACTTGAGGCTGTTTTCTCTTGTCCTGTCGTTTGTTCCCTGGGACCAGAGCCCGACCCCCACCTGGCTCCAGCCTCCTGTCAGGGGAGTTGTGGAGTGAGAAGGTCCCTTTTCTCCAGGCTGAGCTCCCACACATCCCCCAGCTCCAGACCCTTCCCCAGCTCCATTCCCTTCTCTGGACACGCTCCAGCCCCTCCAGTTCTTGTACTGGGGAGCCCAGGACTGACCAGTGCCCAGCCCAGGGGGACGGTCCCCGCCCTGCTCCTGCTGCCACACCAGTCCTGACCCAGGCCAGGTGCCAGTGACCTTCTCGCCCACCTGGGCACACCTGGGCTCGCATTCAGCCACTGCTGGCCAGCAGCCCCGGTTTGACAGAGGGATTCTGCATCTTCCTGAGCTGGGAACCTGGTCCCAGAGAGCTTTAAAGTCGCTGCTGTCCTGCCCTGGGACAGGTCTGCTGGCACCACACCCATCCCGGGGCTGGAGTGTGGGGGAGACACGGAGCTGGGTCAGGCTGCGGCAGCCGGGCCGAGCTCCTCTTGACCTCTGGAGCACAAAACCCGCGGCTTTCACACGCTTTCATCCAGCCCCATGGATGCTTTCATTGAACCCCACGGATATTTTCATCCAGCCCCACGGATGCTTTCATTGAACCCCACGGATATTTTCATCCAGCCCCACGGATGCTTTCACGCCGCGGTGGTTCCAGATTTCCCTGCTCCCGTCCCTGCAGAGCCGGGCACACACACAGCATCTCTGCCAGCTCCAGGAGCGCTCCTCTCAGCCTCGCTGAGCTCCTCTCAGCAGCTGGGAGGGTTTTTTCCCTGACAAAAGGAGCTGGAGCCCTCTTGTGTTGAGTTCTGCTGCTTGCAAGGATCCCTTCGGAAATCCCTTCGGATGGAGCAGCCCCAGCTTCACCGGGATGCTGCAGGCGAGCTGCTATTAATAGGAACCCATCTGCACCGCTTGTCTTTGCTTCTGTAGCAACGTTGTACATAATAACGGGAGGAAATGGATTGCAGCTTCAAAAGCCAAGTGTTTAATTATAAAAAGATAAATAAAAGTCTTATGATAGAGTCCTACTCTAATCTCAGCTTCTGAAAAATGTGCCTTTTTCATAGACGCAGAGAATCACAGGATGGTTTGGGTTGGAAGAAACATTAAACATCATCTTGTTCCACCCCCTGCCAAGGGCAGGGACACCTTCTGCCATCCCAGGTTGCTCCCAGTCTCATCCAATGTGGCATGGAACACTGCCAGGGATGGGGCAGCCACAGCTTCTCTGGGCACCCTGTGCCAGGGCCTCCCCACCCTCACAGAGAATTTCTTCCTGAAACCTAACTCTGCCCTCTGGCAGTCTGAAGCCATTCCATGCCATTGTCCAAAGTCCCTCCATCTCTCCTGGAGCCCCTTTAGGCACTGGAAGGGGCTTTAAGGTCTCCCCAGAGCCTTCTCTTCCCCAGGCTGAACATCCCCAGCTCTCCCAGCCTGTCTGCAGAGCAGAGGAGCTCCAGCCCTCTGTGCATCTTCGTGGCCTCCTCTGGATTTGCTCCAGCAGTTCCACTTTTTAAGCCCCTGCTGTTCAATGAACAGGACACAGTATGTACCAAACAGGTAGGAAGTGTGTGTTAGAAAGATGACTCCAGGGTTCACAATTTCACTCGAATTTCAAAGATGCATGGGACAAATCACAATCTGCTCACACTCACTGCAGAGCTGTGCAATGTGACTGATTTCCACTGATTTCCACTCAGTTTGCCTAAAGCTGATCTCCCAGCTGGTGGCTACAGTAGGACAGCACAAACACTTGGGAAGGGGCAGCACCTAATGGCTGAGAATTTCAAAGATAGTTGGAAACCGATGCAAATTTGGTGTTACTTTTCATTATTTTTATGCATAAATAAAGGTTTTCTGCCTCATTTGGTAATACCAGGTTGATAGTGAAAGCTGATACTGAAACCACTTTGAATAGAAGCATCAGGATTTTATTTTGAGAAGCCATTACTTAAGCAACAAGAATCATGTCATTTGTTCAAAATTGGGGAAAACCTCCTCTGGTTTGTATGTTTGGAGATACTGATATTTGTTGTAATACCCTTCTGAGAAAAGATTCCTTGCAGCAGTTGGAGCTTTCTGAGCTGATAGGACCACACAGGGATGTGGCTTTCTGTGACCTCTCCTCCCAAAATTCAAGCCTTTTAAGACGCTTCCAGTTGTTTATTTGCGGGGAAAAAAAAAAAAAAAAAAAAAAGATAAAAATGCCTGCAAATATTAATCACTAAGATAAAATCTGTCTGCATTTGGTTGGAAACACAGATAAATTCAATACAGGTGAAGGTCATATTTGATCTTTCTCCATTTTGCCTCCTGGTTCTCACCCCACGTCAAAGCCCTTGATTATAATCTGCCACAAAAGCATCTTTGGCAGGTGATGCATTTCCTCTGCTCGTGGTCAAACACAACACCTACAGGCAAAATGATCTTTTAAGGTTCAGGACTGCCTTGGCAACAGCTGGAAGAGGTGACTGGTTGGTGTTTCAGCTTTTGTGGTCTGGGTGTCAGAGCCATCAGGGCCTGAACCACAGCGAGCAGTGGCTGAGTCCCACCCCAGCACAGCTGAAATGGAAATAATTGATGCTGATGGTACCTTTAACCGAGAGAGAGTCTCTAATACCTCCTGCCACCAGCAGCTGAGTGTCTGAGCCAAAGCAAGGAGGGAAGGCTCTGACAGAAGACATTATGGTAATGTACTCTAATGGGACTTGCTGATTTGAATAAAGTAGCATGTTAAACACTCCACAGTCTCCTTGCTGTGTGCTGTGACCCTATTTACAACTCTATATTTAAGATATTTGCTCTCAATACAGCTTGAGACAAGCCAACACGCCCACATTACAGTATTTTTCCATTTATTTTATTCTTTAAAATTTAAAAAGGGTGCATAGAAACTTTGTCCCTTGGTGGAAACCAGACAGCTCAGAACAAGCTTTGCAGCAGCATTCCTATCATTTACCTCCTGCATGCATCTTTTGCAGTGAAATGCTTGTCCCAAAGCCCAAGGTCAGCACAAAGTCACCTGTCACTTGTAGGCAGCACTGCTGATCTCAGGGAAGAGCTGACCCTTGGGTTTGTAGTTGTTAGAGCAATCAACGTGCATTATTAGCCATTCATGATGGGAAGAAAGGAGCTGATATTAATAACTGTGCATACTAATGGCTGCAGAGGGCCATAACCTGTGTTACACAGGCCCTGGGGAGCACTCGTGCTCCAGCTGAGTCAGAGCAGCAGCCTGAGATGGGTGTGATGATAATGTACACATTAAATGTACACACTCTGCTGCTCCCCTGACCTCTGCAGCGCTTTGTTCTTCCAGCTCCCTTTGGAATCCAGCCTCTCCTTTCACATCCCAATCAGAGCATCCATTCTCCCTCCTGCTGCTGCACAGCCCCTGTCCCAAATACCTCCCTCCACCACCTTCACTTTCTTACATCGTGACTGACTGTCACTGTGGGTCACTCACAATGACACACACGACACATGTTTGCAAGAGAAGGCTGACAAAACTTTATTAATTATTTGACTTTATATTATATAGTATTTTTACACAGACCAGGGATTGGAGGAGAAGTTGGACACTTCTGTCACCTTACTGGTTAAGGCAATTGTTTATGAGTTGCTTTTCTACTCTCAAGAGAAGGAATTTTTCGCAACTTTGTCTTAACATAAACAAACTTCTAATTACAGCATTTTTACATGAGAAACGAACTAGAAGCTACAAAAACATTGAGTTATAAAGTATATTAGAAAACTTGAAAGAATCAGAGGGACAATTGACATCCTCACCCATGGGCCAGGGGCTGTAGGTGCCCATCCTGTGGGAAGCTGATGGAGCCACTCCTGCCCAGCCCCTGCACTGCTGGTCTTGGACCAGAGGAGAATTAGGGCCTGATCCTCTTCCCATCCCTGCCATCCACTCAGATTGCAGCTTGCATTTATAAAAGGTCAGGGTTTCTTTAAGCTGCAAATGTCATTTGTAGTTTTAATTTAATCTTGTAGTTAACGTGAAATGGGAAGCCTTTGTTTTCTTTGAAGTTCCTTGATGCAATTTTCCTTAAAATCAGGAATTTAAAATGAAAAATTCTCATAGGAATCAAAATGTTTTACATTACTAATGGCAAAATGGCTTTTACAAACAGTTTAATTGCATCAATATGATTCTCAGCTTTCTAAAATATTTGATATCCTCTTGGCCAAGACATTTTGAAGCTAAACCTTTCTCCCTATTTTACCTGGGGATGCTGCTGAGCTCTCGTGCTCAGAGCTGTGTGTCACACAATGATAGAATGGTTTGGGTTGGAAGGAACCTTAAAGATCATTTCCCTGGGGCAGGGACACCTTCCAGCAGGCTGCCCACAGAAGCTGTGGCTGCTCCACTCCTGGGAGCATCCCAGGCCAGGCTGGATGGGACTTGGAGCAGCCTGGGATAGTGGAAGGTGTCCCTGCCCAAGGCAGGGGGGCTGGAACAAGATGATCTTTAAGGTCCTTTCCAACCCAAACCCTCTGAGTCTGTGATTCTAATTTGGTGGCTGAGGGCTGTCTCTGGTGACAGCAAATGAGAAGATCAGTGTTGATGAACAGGCTGCTGGAAGCTGCTGGCCGTGGCAGACCAAGAGGGGCTCTGTGTGCAGTTTCCTGCCCCTTTGGAGAGGTGCAGGTGGTCAAGGGCCGACAGCACCCACCACAGGATGCCATGCCAGGGGATGTGAAGCTGAACAGGACACCCACTCCCAGGGCCCGTGGTGGGGCAGTGCCCAGCTTCTCCCAACTTTATACTGCTCCAGGAGCCTCCTGCAATGGGAATGGTGGGGTGGGAAGGCAGGCAGGGGCTGGAGTGGGGCCAGGGGCAGCTGTGACATTGCACTGCAATGTCAGAGGCTGCTGCTGCTGCTGCTCATGGGGCCCTGGAGAATTCATGAGAATTGACAGTGAGGTCAGGGAGATAATCTGAAGGAGCTAAAGCAGCTGGAAACCTGGAGAGAAAAATGACAAATTCTTTTGCACTTTTTGAAGCTGAACCTTATTTACTTCTGGGGACAGATCATCAGAAAGACTGAAACACAGCAGTGGCTAAGGCAGAAATTCCAGGAGAGTAGGAGAACATCCCTTTAGAAACATGTGGGTAATGAGTAGCAGAGGAAAAAGAGGCAAGGAAAATTTTAGATCCATGATCAATGCTACTGGGATTTTTCTTCTGATTTAAGAAAATTTGCAGAAGATATCTCATTGTTCAAAAACCCCAACAATACAGCCAGATGCATTCAAGCATGACCAGATCTGAAGTGTAATTCTCTCAGTGACACGACCATCACCCTGGGGTTTTTTAGCATATATGGGGCAGGGAAGAGACAGCAGTCAGGAAGAAGCATCCCTGAAAAGGTAAATATTTCATTTTGCATAAACCTAAGGTCATTCCTTTCTTGCCACTGAATTCCTAGTTCTGTGAGCAGGTGTTTTAGGGCACAGGTTAGTTCAACAGAGAGAGGACTCGCTGAGGGTCCCAAGTTTGAGTGTATCATATTTTAGGTTCTGTAAAGGAAGGAATACAAACTGCCCGACAAATTTTTGTGAATTGGACCATAAGTCATGATTAATTTATCAAGCTGTTCTAAATGCATCAGCTAAAATAAGGGAAATATAAACAGGAGTTATGTAATTCCTCCTTGCCTGTGCTTGGGCCTTGCTTGTGATGGTGGAAATATAAACTGAACTAGAGCGTATAAAAAGATTTCCAAGAAAAAGCCTTTGTTTAATGTTTCCTATGCATCAGATATTCCACTTGCCTCCCAGACGCTTATATTCCAAATCATGCTTTTGCTGTCCACAGAAAATTCCTCCATCTATTTATACTTTCAAATCTATGATCTTGTACATTAATAAATAGTAATGAAGTCCCGAAGTAAATACCAATGTGACGGTTTCACTGCAGATCCTGCTGACATTTATAAATATCTGCAGCTTTCATGGTTCAGGACACTGGCAGAGCTCACAGATTCTGTTAAACTTTATCATATAATTGTACATATGGTCCCTCTTTTGAAAGTATAATGCATGGGGTTGATGGAATATTTCTGTTAGGCAGCACTGTGTGTGTTTGCCTGCTTTTTGAAAAGCCATGTTCCTGTGCAGATGTATTTTAGCTAAACCCACCATTTTTCATCTCAGCTGACACCAAACAGCACACACACAGTCTGGACTTCCCCAAGCTATGGAAATATTGCTGTCTTGTGCTTACTCACTGCTCTGAGTCATCCATTTATGTGTCTGTGCATTTATACTCAGGAGATAATCCTACGAGGCTAAAAGCCATTGCACTCCTTGTGTGTGCCTTTGTCTGTCAAAGGGATTACAGGACTTGGGTCCCCGTGGTGGAAAGTTTAGCTCAGTGACCCAAGAAACACTTTCCAATCAAATTCTATCATTGCCTTGCTCCAAAAGGTAAGACAGAGGAATTTCACAGGACAGCCCAGAACTGAACCTGGCATGGGACAGTCCTGGGCCAGGGATTTTGTTGCTGGGAAAAGGCCAAGGTGAAGAGCTGTAAAGCATCAGTAGCAATGAGTTTGAGCCCAGCTTTTCCAGGAGATGTTTAAGTGACCAAGAGCAAAGGACATGAGATGGGAATTCATTTCAGCCTCAGATTCAGGGGTGGCACATGGATTTCTGAGATAGTTTCTTGCTGGAAATGTTCAGTACTGCCTAACTGAGCAAAAAGACAAATTTCTCAATAGACAGAGCCCTGCATACTCAGTATGTCCCAATTATATAATGAGATGGGGAAGTGGGAGGGAATTCTCCACTCCTGAGAACTCTGTCAAAGTAGGACTTTGCTCCTCACACAACAGGGAAGGTCCTCACTGGCTTTAGTCCCCCAAAAGTCCTGTCACCTGAGCAGGAACCACATCAAATCCATCCCTGATGTCTGCTACAACTGGCAGGAGATTGTTAACTTCCAGATAAAATAATGGCTAAAACTCCTTTTTTGCACAGTTAAACTTTCTCACTCTGAGGGAGTTCCATGCTCAGTCACCCCCATCTGACATTTGATGGAGGCCTTGGGACAGCCAGAACGAGGGGAACTGTTCAGAAAAACCCTCTCAGTCTGTGTGCAGGTGAGACACAGAGCTGCTCCCAGTAACTCTGTACTGGGATGGTGAAAGGAATTTCCTTCACCTGCTAGATAGATTCTCCCAGCACTTCTGAAACACTGCTCACATTTAAAGTCAGTTAAAAGTGTTATGTGCTATCTCTCTGGGAAACTTCTTCGAAATGAACTTCTGGAAACAGTTGCTTTAATCCTCTGTCTGGTCACTGAGGGACATGAGACCTATGTTTGCCACTGCTGCTGCTGAGGATGAGACTGGAAGAGAGCAGCCAAGGCAAATGGGGTGGGCTGCTGTTGAAGTCAGCCCCAAATCCCAGATCAGGTGGGATTTCTGCTGGCAGGCTGCAGGATGGCTGCTCTGAGCACGGTACACGAACCCAGCTTTTTCAGAGGACGCACAAAGCACCTTTAGACTCTCCCCAGATCTCCAGAGATGTATTTATACTGGCCTAAAATAAATGTAACACAGAGGAAAGGAGAAGGGCTTGCTGCATATGCCACAATACAGATCAAGTCAAGCGAAAAAGCCAGTGTTGGTGGCACATGAAAAATTAGCTCCCTGGAGCAAAGCAGGCAACGACTTATTTATGCTGGCTGGAAAAACTGCTTGTTCTACACACTTGTTTTCTCCTTACCTACAGCTCTCCCCAGGTAAGTGTAACCTGGTAACTTTGCATATCAGATCCTTTTGCTGGTAATGTTTGTTGGTGCTGGATGTGTGAGTTAACCAATGAGTCACTGCCAGGGGATTTAAGGCACGTAACCCATCCCCAATTATCGTTCTGATAAAGGGAGGAAAAGCAGTGACAAAGAGTGTGTGCCTAAAGAGAGGTTGTAAAGTCGTGTTCTGATCCATATCTCACAGAGTCACAGAACCAGAGTATCCTGAATTGGAAGGGACCCACAAGGATCATCAAAGTCCAGTTCCTGGCCTCACCTCTGCTTTGTCTCCTCTGTGGGTGAAGACTTTGTCCAACTTGCAGATGTGTGTGACTCCAACAAATGCTTCATGCCAGCACTTGAGACCCAGGGGCTGTGCAGGGCAGGCACAGTCCTTGCTGTGAAGACCAACTGGTTGGTGTAAAACCTGCAGAACTGAAGTGCAGGGTAACCTGGGGCAGGAGGGAAGGGCGAGGGCAGCAGGATGTGCCCCCTCTGTGTGCTACTAAGGGAAAGGTAACCAGAGGCAGGAGGAAAGGAAGAGGCCTCAGCTTCCACCAGGGGAGGTTTGAAAGACATATTAAGAAAAAATTAATGGCTGAGAGGGAAGCTGGGCATTGAAAGAGGCTTCTCAGGGCAGTGGTAGAATCACCATCCCTAGAAGGACTCAAAAAAATGTGTGGATGTGGCACTTGGATGTGGCACTTGGGGACACGGTTTTGTGGTGAACATGGTGGTGCTGTGTTAACGGTTGGACTCAATAACTTTAAAGGTCTTTTCCAACCTTAATTACTCCATGATTCTATGAATGTTGCTCAAAATGACAGCAGCAAAAATGAAGTTTAAACATCCTTAGTGAACTCACCAAATTATTGCTCTGGTTGCCTCATGGGATGGATCATGCAACTTCTCAAGCTGTTCTCTTGCTAACATGGATAATTAATCCCAGCTCAGATAAGCCCAAAGGTACCAAAACAACATCCTTCCCACTATATACATATATATATATTTAATTTTGATTCTCCGAAGACGAGGTCTTTTAAAGGTCACATCTTGACAGAATTCCCCTTCCTACCCCCCCTGTTGTGCTAAAATAGATCAGTATTATTGACCTTGACAACAATGCCTGAAAGGTTTAGCGACAATCCATTCTGTATCAACGAGCACATAAAGCTGCTGTTTGTGGGCTGGGGCGCTCTCCGTGCTGAGAGATCAGCTTCTCCTGACAAGGCACGGAGTAAAAAGATTTAATGTACCCATCTGAATGTGAATTGGATCGTAGCCTCCTGACATGAGATCCCCAGCCCCAGGGAGAGCCCTGCCCGGCGCTGTGGTGCCGCATTAGTCGCTCGTAATGGCCACGAGAAGAAACAGAGCATGACAAGAGCTAAATAACATCAGAGCAGGGAAATGGCCAGGGCTCTCCCAGCCCCTCCGCTCTCCCAGACTTTTTGAAACGTGGGAAGCAGTGAAATGAGTTTAAAGGGGGTTGATTTTGTCTTTGAAATAGTTATATTTTTTTTGAAATAAGCATTATGGAGGTGGATGTGTCACGATGAGAAAAAGCAGCCACGGGTGGCTCATGTTTAGCTGCTCTCCCATGTTTCACTCCAGTCCTCAGCCTGTGTACACTCTTACACCTGCTCTGGGGCAGGAGGTCCCTGTTAATTGAATTCTCCTTTTCCTCCTTTCTTTCCTGATACCCTCTCCAAAATTATCAACAAAAACAAGAGTTGAAACTCCAGCCTCAGCAAGGGCAAATTGAATGTGCCCGTGGTGTCAGTGGGGGCAGGATTTCACTTGTTCACTCAGAAACAGGTTTTGCCAGAATCCTGACTCTTTCCCCTCGAGTTATGGTGATTACTGGGGGAGAGGGGAAGGGGGAAGGGAGAGGGAAGAACTATAACAGATAAAGAGATGAATAAAAAAAATTCCACACAGTGGTAGAATGTACACTGGCTATTGTTATTCTTGTGGTTTATAATAAAATTTGGATAACAAGGCATAAGAAGAAGACAAGATAAAAATTAAAGGTTTTGTTTCAGAGTTTACCTTTCTCTGGTTTGTGGAGTTATAAATAATCCCTCCTAAAGGGCTGAGCTACCTCCCATCATTAGCCTTATCTCCACAATGCCTGTTCTATCATGTTCATTTCAGGGTCAAAAAATTCACCTTGAAAAGCCAGCAGCGCACAGCAGATTTCCCTGAGATCCAAGCAGGGTGTTTACTTGTTTACCAGCCCTTACACTATTCCAGCACTGGGAAACCAACTGAGGCTTTGTATGGTTGGCCTCAGGGTGCCTTTCCCTGGATCATTGTGTCTGGAAGTAGCATGGAAGCAAACCAACAGCTCTTCATGGTCACTTCTGGAGATGCAGGATGGTTGCCCAAGGATCAATAGCTCCTGTTTCAGTACATGTATTATTGAATTGGTATGATTGAAAACAAGATTTTGGAAGGAGAGGGGTCGCTCACTGCAGCACAAATCCCAGGACTGGAGACGAGCGTGTGCAGGGACATCATTGTCCAGGAAGGCCACAAAGGTGATCCAAAGGCTGGAGCCCTTCTGCGATGGAGACAGGCTGAGAGAGCTGAGGCTGTCCCACCTGGAGAAGAAAAGGTCCCAGGGAGACCTTAAAGCTCCTTCCAGTGCCTGAAGGGGCTCCAGGAGAGCTGAAGAGGGACTGGAGACAAAGGAGTGGAGAGATAGGACAAGGGGAAATGGCTTCAAACTGACAGAGGACAGGGTTAAACGGGATGTTAGGAAAATATTCTTCCCAGGGAGGGTGGGGAGACCCTGGCACATGTTGCCCAGAGAAGCTGTGGATGATTCCCTCATCTTTTCCCAACTCTCCTGCCATGGACAGAGACACCTTCCACTATACCAGCCCCCTCGCAGCATGGCCTGGAACACTCCCAGGGATGGGGCAGCCACAGCTTCCCTGGCAACCTGTGCCAGCAAATCTTTAAGGTTCCTTCCAACCCAAACCACTCCCTGATTCTGTAATTCTTCCCACCGGTGTGGGGATGAGAGACTGAACTTGGACGAAGATTTGTCTGTGCACACATTTCCGAGCCCCGGTGTCTATGCAGAGACCCCTAGAAACCCCTGAGTCGCCCTCCTTTCCCTCCCACCTTCCTTTCGGGGGAGGTAGCAGAGCCTTCTCAAAAGGAAGAGCATAGTGTTACTCTCCCAGTTAAAGGCGTTTCTCTATTTTATACTGCACTCACATGAGCTTGTTTGATTCCTGCAGTGGCAGAAAGTACAAAGAATTGCCAAAAGAAGGCTTTGACCATGGTAAGCTCAGCCGCACTGCACATCTCTGGTAAGCAGAGAATCACCACCGTCACTCACAGCATTAGTTTAATGCCACACAGCTGCTGTAGGTCCAAGAAATCCAGCTTAGGTGGCTGGTGAAGCAAATTCCTGCTTCAGTCATTCAGTCAGTTTGCAGATCAAAGGGGTCTTGGTGAAAACTGAGGCACAGGTTTCTTGAAATACAATCTCGGCTGGAATAAACCACTGCGGGGTTCCCTACCTCCAGTTGCTGCTCTGGGAATGCAAACAAAGGGGGAGGTAGCAGAGGATGAACAAAAGCCCCCAAAAGTCAAGGAAAGAATGAGGAGAAAAAGAGAAAAGATTAATCATTCCTTCACCAGCAGACTCCTGAGCGGTCCATTTGTTCTTCCCGCAGGAAAAGCCCTTCCTTTGCCATCCACAAAAACCACCTGGCCCCTTGCTTGCCTTCAGCCCTTTCCCCCCGTTTCAAGCCCGTAATTACCGGCTCCAGGTGCATCGCTTCAGCCCAGCCCTGGTGCCGTCCCCATTCACCAGGGCAGGATTGCAATTTGCCAGCCTCCCCTGAGGTGCTTTGTCCCGGCTGCAGCGCCGCGCTGACCGGCGGCCCGGCACAAAGGGAGGGAAATGGGATTTACCGGGGGCACAAAGGGCATCAGCGCTCCCCGCCACTCCTCCAGGTGACCCGCGGAGCTGCCTGCGGGCTCTGTGCCGGGGGGCAGCGGGCTGGGGGCACGGCCCGGCCCGAGCACGGCACGGCACGGCACGGCCCGAGCACGGCACAGCCCAGCCCGGGCACGGCACGGCAC
>VYXF01005075.1:84466-122473 GCA_013397295.1 Polioptila caerulea
AAGACCTTGAAGACATAACTCTGTGCTCCATTTTTGCTCTGTTAACTTAGCATGTAGAATCACTCACGGTCAGTGAGGCTGTAACTGAGATAACAATAAACAACCAAGTCTGAACAAGAATTCTGTCTCTCTCTTGGTTTTAATGCTGACCCTGAAAAGAAGAACCTGGTAAAGCAAAGGGGTTCCCCACAGGGGAGAACCCCATCACTCTCCACAGCTCCTTGAGGGAGGGTGCAGCTAGGTGGGGCCATGTCGAGTGACACCATTCCTAGATGAGAAAACCTAGAAAATGCAGAGAAGATGCAAGAGGGAACACAGTTCCCAGCACTGAGGGGATTTTCAGACTTTTACAGAATAGTCTGGCAGCTTCAGGACAGAGAGAAATATCAAAGGGATTGGGTGCACAGGAGAGGTGGCAGAAGGGATGTGCTTCACTGCATGAAGAGCAAGAGGCAGCCACAGGACAAGACCCAGCTGCTCCCGGGGTAAAGGGAATATCAAAATCAGGCTAAAGGCCACAGCCTATCCAGAAAGCAGATGATAAGGTGGGTACAGCCCCTTATCAAGTGCTAATATGAAAGCTCTGTATGAGCTATTGGACAATCAAAGCTGGGCTGGGGCCTGGGGCAGGTTTATTCTGGCACTGAACTCCTGCCTACGCTGAGGTTTTTGGGTGCAGGCAAACTGAGACCCTCTGTCTAACATCTGAAACAGGGCAAGCTTCAGCCCACCAGGCTGGCACCTATCAAAATTCCCTTACAGAATAATAAAGTGTTCATACTGGAATTCCAGTGAGCTTTAAGAGTGTAGAAGCCTTTAAGTTAATATATTTCTGCAATTAAATATTTACATTTTTTAAATTCATGCTGCACATTTAATTGATATTACTATCACTAAAAGCCTTCTAAATCAGCTCTCTGCTTTGGTGTTTGGTGCTCCCTGAAACTGATCCTTGACATCTGACCAGTCTCCAGTTCTTTACTGGGGGTTAACAACAACCAGCTAGGGGGAATGACTTCATTTGTTTTCCTATTCCAGTTGAACATAGTCTGCCAAGACAGCTGAAGGTGAGCATTAAAATCCTCCAAATAAAAAAAAAAAACCACAAAAAAAAAATAACCCAAAAAAAAACCCCAAAAAACCAAAACTTTGTAACAACTGCAAATACAAAGATCCAAGAACCACTCTGAAGTGCACACTTCCAGACACTTACAACATGAACTAAAACATTCTCAGGATTAAGACTGATTAAAGTTGATGGTGTCACTTCATATTCTTCAGGTAACAGACTCCTACTGTACCCCTGACAGGGATGATCACCAGAAGAATAAATTACTCTTCTAAAAGAATACTTCAAAAGGCTTCTGGCATTTTGGAAAAGGTAATTTGGATAAGCAGGAAATGCAGGGGAAAAAAAAAAATAGCACAGCTCAAAAGACTTGGAGGACAGGCTTGTCCAAATAATCCTATTCCTTTTGGCCCAGAGACTCTACAGGTTGTTTTAAAAACAAACCAGAGAGTTAAAAAAAAGTTAAAAAAAAAATGTTGCATTTAAAAAGCATTTAAAAACTTTTTAAAAAGTTTTATTGCATGCTTGTAATATACCCAGAATTTCTTTCTTACCTTCTTAGAGGATGGGACAGGACCCAAATTTCAGTGGAAGGTGAGTGTTCCCACAAAATTCCACCTGGGGTTCAGGAGCCAGAACACACTGATGTTCTGTTCAGAGTAAGGGGAAGAGCCACGATGCAGCTTCAGCAAATGGTACCCACTAAAGAGACTCAGCAGGACACTGGACAGTGCCACAAACACTTCTACTGCTAAGGAGCAAAGACAAGAAAACACAGAGCTAATTGTATTTTCTTCATATCTGCTCTACTGTACAAATAAACTCCCTGTTTCAAATGTCTGTTCAGCAAACCCTTAATTCCAGACAAGTCTGAGTTGTAGGTCACAAAGTTTCCAGTCCTGTTTAATAGGATTAAAAACCTGTAGCAAGCATTTTCTTCAAGTAGAGCATGTACCCCAGAAAAAGCTGCTAATTGGGAAAAGAGAATAAATCTCTTCCACAACTAAGTAGGACCTTTGAAAGGCTACAGATAATTTTAAGCTCTCCCACTTCCAGTAGAAACACTGGAAAGTTTGCACTAAAATTGGTATGTACAAATTAACTTCATCAATATAGGAATTCTCATGATATTGGTGAACTTCCAGCCCTGCAAGCTCACAAATGAGAGCCAAGCACCACATTCACCCAAGTCCCAGAACCTCTCCTGTGCACGTGTATTTGCAGGGATAATTGTCTTGGTTATTTCTATCACAGAATCCTGAAGGTTGGAAAAGACCTCTGAGATCGAGTCAAACCTTCAGTAAATGTAAGATCTTCTATTTTTTGCCAAATTCATATCTGTTCCTTCAGAACTTGTTAGAATAATCTCCTGTGTTCCTAAAAACTGCTGAAAAATAAAACTGGAACGAGTTAAATGACTTAACCAGGCTTCAGGGTTCTGCCTTTTTAAAATTAGCTCATATAAATGCAGCCTCATGAAATTCAGCCATGATGAACATCTGCAGTTGGCTTAATATTTCTATCTAAACAGCTTGGATGACATTCACATTTGATATTACATGTCAGGATTGAAAAAAACCCATTTAAACAAACCAATAATGCTATTCAGAAATATAGAATACTTTGGCTTTGAGGAAAAATACATTAAAATGCACATTTTCATTAGTTAGGATAAAACAGTCTTTTTATACACTCTGAGCTGGAAAACAAAGGGATAGATTTTGTCTCCCATGTCTGCTCCATTAATATGAAGCAAGGCTAATAGTCAATCTTACCATAGCAATTCCATTTTTAAAACCCATAGAAAATATTCTTTTATTTTGCTAGACAATCCAGTGGTTCGGAGTTTTAATCCTTAAAGGATGGGGCTGAATCTTTAAGTTCTTTTAATTGACAAGTTTGCTCCAGGTCTCAGGTGACAGCAGAATCCCCTCCTGCCCCCTCCCCAGGTTTAATTTATTTAGTCCCTGTCAGAATCCTTTCAGCTCTGTCTATAGATTTCCACAGATGACAAATGTGAGTTGCTTACATAGAGGCTCATTTTTGCTTCAAGTCATAAAGGCTAAAACCATATTAATTTTAGCCTTTAGCATCCTTAAATTCTTAGAAATCATACCAAGGTCTAGTTTTTATTTTACAGTACTGAATCTGAATCAGGGCCAAAGATACAGATGTATTTTGCTCCTGTGTGATGTGGTATTCCAGAAGTTGGGCACCCTAATCCATCCCTAGTTCTCTGAGAGCCCCAGACCAGGCGGCCTCTGGGGAATGCTGGGGCTGGAGCCAAGCACATGCAGCTTTATCTTGGAATTTCAACATGAAAGGAAAAAACAGCAAAAAGGAGAGAGTTTTATAATTGCAACTAAAAGTGATCAAGATAAACCCTCAGTATTTCATTTTAATCTAACTCCCTTGAGCCAGAAAACTGAAGGAGGCCTGGAAAGTTTGTAAATCAGGGACAGTAAAAGAGATGTGAGGATGGTTTGTGTAGCATCGCACTCAAATACACACACATGATGTAATTGCCTGTTTTATTTAGTGGAATCACTTTTGTAGATTAGAAATATTTCCAATTCCCATTTACTCCATTGCAAGCCTCCACCATCGACAGGCGTAACGCAGTTTGATCAACTGATTCCAAACCAAACCAAAAAAAAAAAAAAAAGGAAAAAAATAAAGAAAAAAAGTACAATCTCAAAAGTTAAGTTAGAAACTAAGTTCACACATTTTCTTTGGGACCAGGAATCTGTACATAGTACAAAATATACATTTATTGAACTTTCTGTAAACACACAGTTTGAATTGTGTAAAACTGTAAATAGCGGGTGAACTACGTGGAGAATAATTTATTATATATTGTTATACATTCTACTTAAGGAAAATAGTTATGCTCTTGTATATTACTCTGTTAAATTTATAAATTCCATAATGAAGCTGTGTAATCTGCAAACATGCTTTTCAAGCTTAAATCTCTCCATTCGTAACACACATTTATACAGGTCATCAATGAAAAAAGTTACACTTTCCACAAAATAGATATAAAGAGGTCATGAATTTTCTAAAAAGACAGGCACAGCATGTCACTACAAACGAGACTCTTATGGTACGGTGTGGAGTCAATTCTGTGAGAAGACAGGTGAAAACTCTCTAATTCAGCATGGTTGTACGTGGTCTTAGGAACAAGACAGATGCTAGAACCCAAAATCTCTGCTTATAAAGATTTATAAAATAGCCAGTCCTGGAAGTCAAAGTTCACACTTTTCAGATATCCAGCTCTCCCCAGCTGGGAGAACCTCAGCTTTTGTCTCCTATCAACTCTTGGTCACGAGTAATTGAGTTTTCTGAGCAGTGAAGTATCCGGCACCATTTGCCAAGAACATTTGCATAATTCAGCACTTTCTCCAAAAACTGGATTCCTGGCACCAAAGAGTTAGATCTGGTTAATAAATGCAATTTAACTCTTGGTGCCTGAGGTCACCAGCAAGAACAGGCTGGGAAAACCCAATTCCCAAATCCCACAGGCTGCAGGGCATTAACCTGCAGAATGTGGGGTGACAGCATCCCAACACTGGGGACTGGTGTGCAATGCCCAACTCTGGGTGTGCAGCCCAATTTCCAGGCTGGAAATTCCAAAATCCAGCAGACTCCTCAGTCTGGCATCACTCAGCAAGAATAAAAAGTTCCCCTATAAACACTGTCAAAGATCCTTTCATAGAATGGTCCAAAGAATGGTCAGGGTTGGAAGAGCCTTAAAGATCATCTAGCTCCAACCTTTCAGGAGTCCACCACTGGACATGGATATAATTCTGTGTAAATTCAGGACTTTTATTCCTACATTTTCAGGGTCTCATTGTCCTTCCATCCTGGATACGTTATTTTGGATTTCATTCATTTGCAGCTAAAAGCACTGCAACAAAGATCACACCTCTTCAACTGTGCTCTTCTGAGGTTTTACAAGCAAAAAAAAATTCTTAGACATTTAAAGAACTAAGAAATTATCTCAGATTAATTAAACATTTTGCTTTAACATTACCACTGTCTTCCCTTTGGCTTTCAAAAGCTTTTTCAAAACCTAAACTGAATAAAGATTACATTTGTTTTTCATTCCAAGAGAAGTGGGACAGTTAAGGCTCCAACAACACATGCAAGGTTTGTATGTAAAAGCTCCATCAACATCAGCAGGATATAAAGTTAAGTTTGTGCCTGATTTTCCCAAGCCTATCTGACTCTAATTTTCCCCGTAGTGTGAACAAAAATACTGTGATCCAGCCTGAAACCCCAAGAAATTGGTTACCCAGTATTTACACTGCTCAGACTGGCTGGAATTCAGCAACAGCTGAAATGAAACTCTGGAACTTACTCCACAGGCATTGATAGAATAAAAGTATTGAATTTTTTAGGACCTGCCAGTCTGTTTTCTCATTTTTCTTAAAGGTACTTCTCAAAATAAATAACAATGGCAGCTCCTTTAACTCCAGAGGCCTCCTCCCAACACACATGGGAGGTCCTGTGCACTTGGAAAAACCCCACACTCCCACCAAGCTCTTCAGAGGAAGCCAGAAGGAATTTCAGCTGTGCCTCAACATTACTGGGCAAGCTGAGGAGTGCAGATGTCATGCTCCTAAAGGACAATGGTACTGGTCTGACACAGCACTCACCCTTCAGATAAATGGCTGGTTACACAGCAGTAAGGACCATTGGTTTTATTCTTCCCATTTTGGAAAAAAAGGGGAAAAATAAAAAGAAAAAAGAAGAAAGCAGGTGCCTAGTGATGCTTTAAAAAGCATTTGGGCAGGAATCAGCTCAAGTTATGTGTAAAAATCTGGCAATTTATAAACCACTCTAGAAATCTGACCCGCCATCCCACTTCTACCCAAGTTTTGATACTTTCAGATTTTCTTGGTTCTGTAAAAGGCATTTTTGAAGTTAAGCCCACTTTTCCAACTTTTGTGGTGCAAAAGTTAGGGGTTTTTGTGGTCATTGCATTTAAAGCAAGCCTTTCCCCAAACACTTTGCTAAGACATCATTATCACTCCTGTTCCCTTAGCCTGGAAGCAAAAACTTTAGAAGAATGTGTACAAGAGATGAGGAAAAGAAAGATCTGTTTTACTGCTACTCAAAAGGAACATCAAACAAAAACACAGAGAAAATGTGGAATATGCACAAAGCCTAAGTAATACAGGTCAACAATTCTGACACAATCAGGAGATTAAAGCTCCAGATATTTTTTTCACATATTAAGTAAGTGGTAGAAATATTTGTCATTTTTCTAGAAACAAATTGTCAGTGGGAGACAACGTAAACTCAACTTTTAACATGTCTATTTTTTTTCTACTTGAATGTATTTAGTGGTCCATAATACTAAAGAGAAGTTTCAAGTTTTCCTACAGCTTCCTGACCTCCTGTGAACACAGCCCAGGTGGTTGCTACTTCATTTACAAAGCAGTATTAGGCAAAATAAGGCCACAGAGTGCTTCAGATGTGCACACCTGGGTCTGCAGAAAGCTGCAGACTGTGCAAGCACTCCACAGAAAAAGCTCACAAAAGATTGGATTCTCTGATCAGTATTTCAGACATGTCAGTCAAAATTATTTAGCCACAGAGTAATACTTTTAAATTCTGCTCCTTTTTTACAGCTTATAGCAGGAGTCACACTTATTTTTGTGTGATACAGCACCCTGGAAATTCATGTCTGGAGCCTCTTTTCACCACTTAGAGAGTCAAACAACCTCTCCAGCCAGAGGGAGAGTTTACACCCTGAACTGGTCTACAAAGGCTCAGGTATGATCACCTCAGACACAGGCAAGTGTAGTGACAAAGAGCTACACTCGTTATCTAGAAGACATTACTTTCACATCTGGTGAACCTTGGCACCAAGTAACAATTCATTTGCTACACAAGAATATCAGGTACAGCCTTGTAGCTCTACAGTTTTGCTGTTTCTGAACCTATGCAAGGTACATCAGGTTTGTATCAAATATTGTATTTGCCAAAGGATGAGGAAAAGGGTACTGCTTTCCTAAAGATTCCTTAAAGATTCTTTAGATTCCTAAAGATTCCTTTAGGAATTATTTGATAAATAATTCCTAAAGATTAGCCCCTTTCAGACATGGCCAAGTTTAAATGCCAAGGAATTGAAACACACCAAGTCATTTGTGCACAACAGCAGTTCAAGAAGGTGCAGGTAGAGATGGAGGTGAACATCTTGGCATGATGAAATCCTGATGTACACTGAACTAAGGTCAATTGTAACAAACACATCATTGACCTCACTGTGGCAGCCGTGCTGTGTCTCCCACAGGACACAGCTCCAAACCTCGACAGAATGTGAACACAGAGGAAGGCTGTCAGCACAGAACTCACACACAAGACATTGATGATTCTTTTAAAGAAAAGAAACGTTTATCAAAGCAAAATGTTTGTCTTAAGTGGGGAAAGATCTGCAAAGGCTTCGACGTTCCCTACACAGGCCATCATTTATCTGGGTGTGGTTTCCCAAACTGCAGGAGGGATGGGACATTCCCTTGCTCTCAGTCCTGTCTCCCTACTCTCCATTTCTCCCTAGCACCAGCACCCCACAGCTGGTTTATCAATTAACCCAGCTCAAGAGGATTTTTTTTTCTTTTTTCTAACTGCACACCCACGTAAGGACAAACACTGGCACAAAAAAAGGCAGTAGGGGCAAACTAGGAGCAATGGTTTAGTCTTGGCATAAGATCATGAAACCATATTCTAAGACCATCAACTACTAAAAATGGAATGCAATGGGAAGTGTCTCCTATCCCAGTGTATAAAATTAAGGCGGGATTCTTATCAGGGGATCAACTGAAGTGAAAACTGATCCCTAATTTTGTTAAATCATCTTAAGCTTCCAACTCTTGAACTGAGCAAAATGGCTCAGACATGAACCTATACAGTGACAGCACTAGCTTTGCAATAAATAATGTAATGGACATTGAAGTCAGTTTGCTACAAGTGAATGTTGAAAAGATCAGCTTTGGCACCTGCAGGGACTCAAGGTAAGCACTACCATGACTCATCTGCTGCTCAGTATTCACCAGGCACTCACTGACACAACCCCAGACTGCCGCAGCTCAGAGCAGTTTAACACCAGCTCATGAGGTTCCTCTCTCCAATTCTGACTCCAGCTCAAGTTTAAGTGAGTGATGGCTGTGCCTCAAGGTCGTGGTGGTGCAGTTCCTGGGCCGGCTGAGAGCCAGCCCAGCTGAAAGGCTCAGGCTCTGTTTCTGCCCCAGCACAAGTACTCGGGACTCTACGGATACAAAGGATTTACAAAGCCTTGCAAACCTAGGATCCTACTTAATGTCCCTGCATTTAGTTCATCCAACATTGCTTTAAAAGCACATTTTAGAAGCCTCTGTCTTGAACATATTTTCAATGCTGAATTAGTGAGAATTATTTGGAACAGTTGTCTACAAAGCAGTTACAGGTATTCTCCCAGAACGATCAGCGAAACATTTAATCTGACTATAACAAAACTCACAGAAACTGTAGCCAGTGAAGCTGTCAAATGTAGAAGGAAAACAAAGTTGCATGGCATAGGAAGCAAAGTAGCTTTACAAATGTCATTTCCTTTTAAAAACAAGCAAATCGGGACCATCCTATTTGAACATGTATTTAAAAATACATCTGTTAACATCACACAATTTTCATTTTTGTCACACAGGAATCTTTTTCCAAGAGGGAAATAAATAGCACACAATATTTCAAAATAAAAATTGCTGCCTTGCCCCTGAGGTGCTAATGTTTTTAGCATTTAAAAAAAAAAAAGTTTCTGGTGCAAGAAGGAGATGCACAAAGGTGCAAAAGTGCCTTTTTTTTTTTTTTTTTTCCAGAGCAGTGAAAAAAGTACAGCTTGCCTCTTTTCTAGGATGCTTTATACACTTAACTGGTTTATTCTGTAATCAAAGTCTGTATCTAAAATGGCAGTGTTTATGCATACATCATAATTCAGTGCTCTGAGCTCACCAAAACGCTGAACGTAGGCGGGAGAGAGAAAGGCCTGAAAGGGCCTTTCTGCCACTACCCTCAAACCTACTCACATCACCTGGAGCAACAGCAGAGTTCTCTCCTTTCTAACCTTCAGGAGACCTCGTCAGCAGAGGCTTCCAAAATCTCCTTTGTCACTGAGACAGTTTAAGTGATTATGGTTTGAAGTATGGCTTTTCACACCACAGTTTTGCTGCCGATTTTTAAAGTTTAAAACTCAAAGGTTCCACAGTCCAGTTCAAGGTTTTGCAGTTTCCAAAACTAAACTTTAGTCTCTATGAAAAAAAGGACAGAACTTTATCTGCCTAGTCCTAAATTAAGTTTAGCTTTCCGCACTAATACGCCATGTATTATTAAATATACTCGTTAATTAGGTGCCTGTGAAGCTATAACTTAACATCATTATAGTTTTGCACTCTACAACAAAATTAGACATTTTAAGCATTTATTCATAGGTAGGTAAGGAACTGGTTCTTTAAGCAAAAATTGCTATAAATTTATAAATACAAATAGTGCTTATGTTTTCTTCATTCATGCTTGAACAGATTACAAACTGAATACAATGAAGTTACGTTTAAGCACCCCACATAGACAAGAGGGATAAAAGAAAAGTTTGCTGGTATATACTATACTTAGTTCCAAGACACTATAAGTTACTTTTTCACTGTTCAGTGTTCCCTAACTCTGCATTAGTTTTAAGGCTATATATACAAATATGTATATGTCAAAGTTAGGGAAAGACAAATATAGCAAAATGCATTGTACTACATTTTCCTATCAAAAAGTAATTATACACCAAGTTCTGATTCTGTTTAACTGCAGTAAATGTTACAATCTACTTGTTTTACTGATTTTCCTTTTGAGGAATCTGCCTACTGAGTAAACTACATATTAAATACAATATTCTCAACCAAAAAGACAATACAAGGTGCACAAAACAGCAGTTTTGCAAACACGACTGACTTGAAAACTTAATTTTTGTATGCTCAATGGGAGAAAGCTAAGCTTAAATCAAATTAGTTTATTATCTTATAAAATTTTAAATTAGAATTTTAAACAACAAACAGTTAAATATTGTCAACATGCTATACCTCAAATCACAAGTACTGTTTAACCACTAGTCTCTCATTCTAAGTAAGTGGGTCAATTAAAAACACACACCATAAAATGTTAAAGATTGTCAGGCTTTGACAAATGTATTTTTATCAAACAGTAGGCAAATTCAAACCAATGCACATCTTCAGTAGGGAGGGGGGGAAAAAAAAACAACACCAAAAAGCCTGAAAAAACCCACATTTGTAAAAAATAGGGTAGCAGATTAATCCCACATCATCCTCTAGCATATGGCTATGTCTTGGGCAATAATCAAAATCCTTCCCATTTTAAAAATGGGCTACCAATTAAGAAAAATATTCTTCCACAAGTAAAATATCATTTACAATGGCACTAACATTTTAAAAGGCAGGAAAAGAAGGAATTACACATTTATGGGTAAATGTCTGGTTTGTTAAATCAAGCTTTATTGATAAAATGGAATTCAGAGTATTTTTCTTGGAACAGCAGCAGACCCAGCCAATCAGGATTGTAAAAATGCTGCAGACTCCTACTTTATGTAGAAAGTTGTCTTCGTGCTCAGTGATTAGTAGTTTCAGGTAAGGGTTAATGAAAACAGAGGTGCAAAGAACCAAGGTGTTCTAATCCCAAGATTGGTACATGTATGAACAGGATACTGTTAACAGGGCATGATTTAACTCCCACTGAACTCAAAATCACAAATCCCTTCCACTCAACGTGAGAGCAGGAGTGCATCCAAGAAAATGATACACGTTTGTTGAAGAATGTGCACTACTCCTAAGTTATTTTTCCATTGCCAAGCAAAATTCACACACTGCAATTTCTGGTAGATTGCCCATGAGTTCAGCTTTCATATAAACCAAAAAGTTATCTTTAACAGTTTTGTGCACCTCTTGAGCACCTAGCTGGCTAGGCTGCTGCTCCTTGCAATCCAAAACCACAACATGATTTTTAAAAGGGATATATATTGTTGCATCACACAAGCCAAAACATTTCTTCTAACCTTTATAGTGATTTAAAGCGGATCATAATTAAATATGAGCATTTTGTACAAAGACAATTGCACTTTACAAAAACAAAATCATACAACATAAATTGCTGGAGTCTGATTTACAACATGAATTTATGGTTTGAAATCACGTTTACAGAAGTCTGTTTTACAAAAAAAGATCAGTTCCTGGGCTAGATGTCGTACTGCTGTAGTCACTCTCACCAACACATCATATTCCCTTCTTTAATTAAGGTTGAGGATGGATGTTAAGAAGGGTCACTGAGGTTGGGCTGCACTTTCCTTTGCAGGATGAAACGTGAACTCCACAGCTAGATGAGCAGTTTTACCACATATCATCAGTTGAGGCTGAATCCTTAAAGAAAAAAGAAGGAACCCTTTAAAGTCTGGAGTGCCCATTCTTGCGGCAGTCTCTGGATAATCCAGACTGAAAAGGGTAAAGACTTAAATCATTTCAGGAGTCTGTTTTCTATCCCCTTTCAAAAATAGCTTTCAAAAAAGATCTAAACCCCACATATTCTTAATTAACAAAACATTAGAACCAAGAAATTTCAAAATATGACCAAATGTTCCATTAATCCCAAAAATAAAATCCTAGGAATCCAAAGGCATTTCCAGAGCCTTTCCAGCTATTTCCTGAGTAGTTAGAAGTAACATAAAATGGATACAGTCAGCTCACAGGTGCGAGAAATGAGCAGGATGTGCTCATGCCATGTGTTATCACCATTATCATCTTTTGTGTTCTCAGCCCTCCCCCGCTGCATGGGAAGATACAGACATCAACTGACACCCTGTTATAACTCAGAGCTATTTTAACACTTTTAATTTAAGGTTACAGAACTGTAGTTTAGGAAACTGAAGGAGATCGTAATTTTGGATGGTAATAAAACTGCAAGGGAAAAGAAAAATTGAAAGTAGAGACATGCTGTGCTCCAAACAATTGTATGGCCACACAACTTGGTATTTCAACCTATCCAATACCTGAGTGTCCCAGCAATTTGTTCCATTTAGGCCCCACAGGCAACAGCAGATTTTGTATCACTACCACAAGCCTGACAAATGTTTAACCAATTCCTGGCTTAACCAGTATTTAATTTTACCAAGTGTTTGTTAATCCATTTCCTTTATGTCAGGCCTGTTTCTTTTTCCCTTGCTTTGACTGCTCTATATTCAGCTTTCTCTACCAGTTTCATCAGGTGGGCTCACAGGTTAACCATGAGCAAGTGGGGCCACAACTCTGCAGCTGAAGTACCAGCTGAATGAGCAGCACAGGAATCAGAGCAAACTGCTCCTGGGCACCACCTTTGGTGGTTTCAGCATCACCTGCTCCTTTTCCCTAAGCAATTACGGGGCAGCACGGGCTTTTACAACAGCACACACTGGTGCTTCCACAGCTACACCTCCCCATCATTACTGAGGCTGCAGGAGGTAGAAATATTACTCCTCTTCAAAAGCACTGCTTTTGTGACTCCTTGGAGAGGAAAGAGGCTAATTAAGTCTCTAGCAATGCCACACATGATAATTTCTTAGCACTGAAGTTCTGCACCCTTCATTCAAACTTGCGCGCAGAATCCATTACAAACCAGAGAGGAACAGTTGGCACGGAGGTGTAGTTAAAAAAAACACAAACTGAAATTGCCCTTTGCAAAAGTACCACCTCCAGCTTTTCCTTCAAGACCAGAAGTAGCAAAGGACAGCAATTATATGAAAGAGCAAAATGGTTGTTTCAAGAATGAAGAATAAAAGCAGCATGAGTAAAAATGCAGGAGCTGCTTGCCAACTATTCCATATGCAAATTTCTGTATCCCAGTCGCCAACATGATCACAAAGTTTGTGTACTGTACATTTGTAGAACAGCAACACACTACAGAATGTATTTGGAAGGTAAAGCATCCTCTTTCAGCCCCTATTTCGGAATTTTAATGCTAAAAATAGAACAAAGGCTGCCAAATAAAACTAGTGCACAGCTGTAAAGCCAACGCATAATCTTTATGTCTGGCTGCATTTCACTTATGTCACATCCAAGCATGTAAGTAATTTCTGCTGATAGTTAAAGGCTCAGTTTAACAGCTCTATGAGATACTGCACTTTCAGTGACAGAATGTTGTTTCTGGTGATCAAACTGCCACTGGAATCATGCTCATGTTCACTCCTTGGTTTTTCTCCCCCCCATCCTGACAGGGATTTATGCCTCTCTCAGCACTGATGTATAAGAACCCCAAGTGTTTGCTTGCTGAAAGATGCTCTATGCTTAAGAATAGGTGTCCATTTGGTAAACTAATATATTCTTAACACATCTGTTTAACCTTTAGATATAGCATTTTTCTTCTTCATATTTAGGGGAAAATGTCTCCTATAAAGAACGGGGGGGAAAAGCCCCTCATGACTCTTTCCACCATTTGGCAGCACTTGGAAACCCAAGCAGGATTGAAATAATGAAATTCCAGAGGACAAATTAATCAACTCTGCTGGAGTTTTGAGACAATGATCAGCACAAGGCAGCAAAAAACAATTACAAAACACAGTCCAAAGAGCACAACAGTGTTATTCCATTGTTGGGGGAATCTTTAACAGGAATTAGCAGTATCTTGCTTTACAAAGCAGCTCAAATAACTGGGGTGGGGGAAAGGGAATGTAAAAGATACTTACAGCATCATCGTTCCTGTAGGGGTTCAGTCTGTTATACACAGCTTCAATCACACTCCTCCTAGAGCAAAAAAGAAAAACAAAAACCCACAGGATTTTAAGGCTGCGTTCTTCTTTTTTTTTTTTTTTTTTTCCCAAGTCAAATTCCTGATTTTAATGTAAATGCAAACTTTAGAAGATTCCAAATTCACAGAAGCATGCTTACTGCAAGTTAGCACTAAGTGTCCTTAATCATTCCACATCCTGTAAAACCTTTAGGCTCAAGACAAACAAGGCAGAAAATCCCTCAAAGTTCAGCAGGAGAAGAGCACAACCTGACAGTCAGGTCTTCACTTTGAAAAAGGGCAGCAGAAACCTCAGTGGACATCAAATGTTCTGGTCATTTGTGTGCCCAAAAACCACTGCAGTGGTGCCTCTGTATCATGGCATGTATTATATATTACTTCCATAGTGCAACAGTGTTATTTTCTGGACACACAAAAACCATATTCTGAAGTACATTTTTGTTTGTGCTATGTCCTAAAATTGGTCCTTTCCATGTGCAAACGTGAAAAAAATAATTCTAGAATAGTACTCTTCTATAATGCCCAATAGTCTCCTGCAATTTTTTCTCAAAAAAGAAAAAAAAAAAAGGCAAATTGTAGTTTTGTGTATAGTATCTCTAGACTGACATAAATTTTGCTTGGTAAAAAAAAAAAAAATTAAAAAATTGATTCAAGCATTTTAACAGTTACCTCCTTTTAAAAAGGCCTATGCTTAGCATATTTAAGATAGCTTGAAATTACCCTTCATCACTGGGATTCTTGACTTTGCTAATACTGATAGAAAATTTATAAGAAATATATTGATAAAATATGNGCATTTTAACAGTTACCTCTTTTTAAAAAGGCCTATGCTTAGCATATTTAAGATAGCTTGAAATTACCCTTCATCACTGGGATTCTTGACTTTGCTAATACTGATAGAAAATTTATAAGAAATATATTGATAAAATATGAATACAACATTTGCAATCAACATGCAAATGAGCAACACGATTTTTATTTATTTTAACAAAGAGTAAAAAACTGAGAGTAAAAAAACCCTTGAAAACTGGTAAAAAAAAAAGAAAAACAAAAAACCAAAATACAACCCAATGTGAGGCTGAAGGAAGAAGCTGTCTTCGCCTTTCTCAGTATATAAGGAAAAAACTTTGAAGGTAAGAGTAAAAAAAAGAAGTTACAGATTGGACTTAAAATGCAACTTTCTTTTGGATGCCCTTCTGCAGAACCAAGTAGGATGAAGTAGCAGACTGTGATACAAACCCAACTTCAAAGAACAACCTTTAAACTGCTGATGAATGCATGCAGAGCAATCACAAAGGAGTGCAAGAGAAGAGAAAAAGCAGATGACAAGCTTTGTAATCATCCTGCAACACTGAAGAGTCAGGAACTACCACGTATAAACATCCCAGTGAATGATTACAGGGCATGAAAGAAGAGGCTGGATTTCAAGCAATAAAATCAAGCAATTACACACAAAGTACACTGCATATATGGATTGGAAAGTTTCCCATATCTTTCAAGAAATAGGTGTCTCTGATTCTAAATACAGGCAGGTTTCTTGGAAAGCATTATTTTCCTTCCAAATTTGCAACAGTGCTTTAAGTTATGTCAGCGTCCAATTAAATCAATAAATTCTCTACGCCCTATTCCAACAAGCATCACTGAGACACAAAATCCCTCTGAAGTCACATCACTTCTGCATTTCTTCACAAACATGCTACTTCCAGCCAAAGGAGATGAAGAAAAATCAATTTGTATGCTGCATTTCATGAGTAAGTGACCCACTCATCTTCAACACTACAGCAGCCCATCCTAAGAGATGCTATTATACTTTAAATTGCCATCTCTTCTTCTCCTAGGCATACAGTTCCTATAGGAACAATATTGTTTTCTAGGAGCCATCTTTACAGTTATCAGTTTATAATTTATTCAATTTATTAATTTATAATTTATTCAATTACGTGTTTAAAGCCCTGATGTTTTGGTGTAATAATACAAAAATCATAGTCTGAAAGGTCAAAAATAATCTGTATCATATGTGCCCAGTCCATTTTAACACAGCAAAGACTCATGAAGAATCTTTTGAACTAAAAAGCACTTGGTCTGGGGTGCTAACAAGCTCAGCACATTGCTTCCTTAAGCACTGAATATTTGAGAAACCACAGAGCATCACCACTGAACCCTTCAAGGACAAAGTCAGCTATATAAAGCTACAAATTTAACTTCCCACTTCTCTTTTTTGATAGACCTTTATCTTGCTTTCAGATTTGTCACAAGCAGAGAGGAACAAAAGCAAATTTTTAAGCAATTACAACATGGCTGCAGACAAGAAAAGAAAGCTGCCAAGCAAAACATCTTATGCATATCACTTCTTGCTGAAGTGTGTAACACTTCAAGTAATTAAAGTCAGGGCATTATTTTCACATGCTCAAATGTAACATCCCCCCAGAAACCCCAGTTAATTGCAAAAAACACACTCAGGCCACCCTTAAAAACCCCTCATTCCTTCCCAAAACTACAGTTTGACATTTAATTTTTGCAATGATTCAGAGTCAACTCCATTCTTAGGCTTGTCCTTTTCACCCAGAACAACTGAGTAATAAAAACTGCAGAACAGATCACGTCCTTTTGTCCTGTGCCCTTCCTCCCTCCCTGCCCCCCAACTTTTAAGAGTGGCCTTGCAGTTAAGATGTGATTTCAAGCAAACCCCACATGGACACTGATGTGAACTCACTTGCTTGCCAACTCCCCCCCCGGCGGGAGGTTTGGGATGCTCTCAGTTGCTAACGTACGCATCACGTGGACTAAGTCTGGCACTCCTTCACCCTGCTTCTTTATGATCTCTGGGAATCAGAAGTACTTTTTTTGTAAGTGCAGTCCAAATTTAACTTAAAAAGATTGAAACACTCAGTTTTATAAAAAGGCAGCTTAACATTAAAAAAAAAATTAAAAAATAAAAAAAAAAATTAAAGCGACAGACCGTACTCAACATGGTAATTGTTAACTTTGGTTCCATAAGGAAAAACCTGTAACAGATTGGACACAGATTTACTACTGGTAACATGCTGGCTTGGTTTTAGAAACACACAGCTACCTAGTAACAGTGGGGAAAAAAAAATCTTTAATGGCTTTCCTGCTATACATTAGATAGAAGATGTAATATCTTCCCACAACATGCCCAAGGCATGGGGCAGATATTAACATCAACTTTATTGCTGCAACACAAGATAAAATATTATTGCCACCACAGAAAACATAATATTTTCAAGAAATAAAAGGTTACACATGTCAGAAGTAATTCCCATGGCTGTATGTGTATTAACCAATACTGGTACCTCACTGCATTACACCAACATGCAAATTTTAAGAACTATTACACATAATTAAAAGCCAGGGACATCACATCTAATTGACAGTTTCATACTCAGCTCAGGAGACATTTAAATACAGGGTATAAACTTAAAGCTGATCCACTCCAGCTTCTGGGTGAAGAGAATCTGTATTGTAGCCACAGCCATGTTTGCCAAGACATTCATTCTTTAACTTTATTCTTAGGCCTGGTTGGTTAGGTTGGGGTTTTTTTGGTTTTTGTTTTGTTTTGGGGTTTTTTTTTGTGTTTGCTTTTTTCACTTTTCTCCTCAAGTCAAAAGCACACAATTTTATTTGAATTCAACACATTTCAGACCATACCACCACAATGAAGAGTCCTTCTTTAAACAGCGATTTTATGAAGTTTAAAGAACATTTTTAAAACTGCATCTCAGTCATCTCTCTGTAAACATGAGCTCTCAGAAATTGCAAAACACATGAATTATTAAGACCTGGTGCTGTTCATCTTCAAGTGAATACTGCAACATGCATACAATAATGTGTACATATGTGCACATCTATACATGCATGTATGTACATGCACACTACTCTTCATGTAATAAAGCATTTACACAGTTTGAAAGTAGTTGGAATTCATCAGTACCACTTTTGAAAAATACTCAAGCATTCATATTTGGCCCTAAATTCCCAAAGAACATACCAAGTTTCCATTTTATAATTTGTGAGATAAGGCACATTGAAAGCTTTTAAAACCAACATGTATCCAGTCCTTTGTAGTTAAAACAAAACAAAACCTAAAAAACAACAATTGTGAATTACTTTTTGTGTATGTAATGGTTTTTCAGGGCTGTGTGTGTTTACAAAAAACATCAGCTCTGCTTTGCTGTCAGGCTGTGTAAATTATTTGCAAGGTATAGTGGAAACACTGCCTAGTCCTCAACCAGCATCAAATTCTGCAGCTCAAAGCTTTAAGCTGTTTACTCCAAAACCTAAATTTTAAATACATGACACCGCACACCACAGACACCTCAAAAACTTGCCATTTCCTCAAAAATCTACAGCCAAAGTTCATTTTACCATCTAACATTTAGTAAAGAAATAATCTATGAATCTTAAATCTGAATAAGAAGCCAAGATCTCAGATTTGGTTTGCCAAGTTCCTTTATTGTGCAATTTTGAACAACTAGAATATGCTACATTGTGCTAGTGCTAAAGTTCTGCTGTACAAAAATAAGGAATTTATAGTTGACCTATGCTACACAGTTTCACAACCTGTAACTGCAGTACATTTAACATACAGTCTCCACTAAATGAATACATTTATATTTTGATAAAACTATAGATACAGACTGAATGAACACTGAAGACACAACAAATGGAGTCGGTCTGCTAGCTGTGTTTAATTTATTGGAATGATCTTGTTTCAATACACCTTCAACCCTCCCCCCAGTCTTTAATTTACTTTTAAACCTTCCATACATTTTCATGGCATCAAGTACCGGAAAAATGTACTTACAACCCTAAAATAAAGGATTCAAAAATGGGAATTCCATACAAAGTTTAAGGAAAAAGCCAGAACTTTGTTTATGTGGAAATTAGGGAAGGAACATATAACAGCTAACTTAAAATTATTTATCTCTACATAGGTATAAATATTGCAGGGATTATCTATTATGGGGTGGATTTATGTAAAAAAAAATGAGAACAGTAAAAAAAAAAAGCTTAGACAAGTTTCCTTTTAGAGTCAACACATCAATAACACATAGTAGTGCAAATAATAGCAGCACATTTTGGAATGACTGATTACTTCTACCATGAAGTTCACATGATACTTTAGGAGTAACATTGATTTATTGCAAGTAATGGCACAAGGATGCTTCTCCACACTTGCTGCTTCCTCCATTATTTGTTGCAGCTACAAATCTGGACCACAAACACATCAGGAGAGTCTTAAGTCACATGGTAAGTAGAAAAGTTTCTACATTTTTAAAATTCTGAATCATCTCTCCTTATTCAAGATGACCATCATTATTAAATCTTATTCAGTCTTAAAATTTGTACTAGTTTATAACAGTATAAAGATATATTCTGGGCCAAGGGGATAAAAATACAACCAGAAAAAAAAAATGCACATTAGAAAGGATCGACTCTCGTTACTTGTTGGACTTCACTGAGTACTGAAGTGCATAAAAATATGTAATATGCATTTTGACCAAGTTTCCATTTTAATGAATTTTAAATTTAAATTTATATTACAGATTAGTAAGATCATTCTAAAAGTACTCCTTATATTTTTTAGTTCCTTCAGCCAAAAATCAGGCTTTTAAAGTTAAGCACTGCCACTCTTATGTATCCTAAGACAAGAGCAAGATTATTCACTGTAGTGTATAAAGTTTCAGATGCTGCAGTAGTCCTATCTTACTGGTCAATAAGGCATTATCCATTTACTTCAGAAACAATGCAATGGCACAGGAATTAAGTTAAATACAACAAAATTATCAATTCCTGTTCATGAAATTCTACTTTAGTTCAGGCCTTTCAACTTTCCTCATGCATAAGTCCTAAAAGGCCAAATTCTGCAAACAGCTTATACAAATCACTGCTGGGTTGAGTAGTGTTTACTAAATATTCAGTAATTTAAATAATATTTTTGTGCAACAATAGACAAAAGATTGAGGATAACTCTAAAAATTAAGCAAAGACCCTCGAGGGGAAGTACAATATATTTCCTCAAGTTGTTCAGACATCATCCCATTAAATTAGTATTAAAGTGCTTTATAACTACATACAGAATCCTTCTGTCTCTATGCAATCACCACACTTTGCTCATTCCTGCAAATTTCCTATTTGTATAAATGCAAAGTACCAGCAGCCAAATTCCTTGTATGTACCATAATCACATGCAGGTCCAGTGTTTAGGCTCTTCCTTTATAAAGTGAAGGAGCTGTACAAAAATGCCAGCTTTCCTCACTGTAATATTCCTGGGGTATGATGAGGCCAGCTGAAGATGCAGCCTTGGCTTCACTGTATTTTCATCATCTAGATCACGGGTTTGTCTGAACTCAGACACAATTTCTAAGATAAGGAGGCAGCACTTGCCCAGATAAGGACATTTACCACGCTGTGAATCAACGTGTGAATGCACAGCACACTTGTTCTTCACCCAGTCTGTGGGTGGGCACACACAGCGAGCTCCTCACACGCCTGGTGCAAGCCTGCTCTGCACGGGGGGAGCCATCTGACACTTCCCTCCTGTGGTGGGACTGCTCTGGGATATTCCTGCCACGCTGTCAGGGAGATTCACACCAGCACTGACTGTGCACCAACCTCTCCCTCTCAGGCAAGAGTACAGATTAGAACACAGAAGTGTCTGCCTGGGCATTTGTTCAGGGGCAGAACAGATGCAGTTTGCTGAGACCTGGTGAGCAAGCCCTTTGAAAAACGTGGTGCTTTCTGCAGGAGCACCAACACAGGCTGTAAGTGCTTTAAAAATTGCACATGGATTTGTCTGAGCCCACAATTCCCATGCAGGCAAGTTCTCTGTGAAATTTCTGGAGCTGCACTGTGTTACCTCTGTGCAAGCTAAGGAGGAAGAAAGTGCATCATGTACTCCTCTAACTTACTAATCACTGCTACCACAGTTGTGGAGAACTCTGCCTCTCGTGCCCTGTGTGCTATTAAGGATTCTTGGGGGTATACACACACATAACCAGACTTGTAACATATAGAGGAGTCCACTTCCAAAATAGACTTAACCTATGCAAATAATGCATACAGCGTGTCTTAGATTTCAGAAACAAACTCCAAGCTGTAGTTGGTTTTAAATATCAAAAGGCACTATAAATGCAGTCTTAATCAGAAATTATTTGAATCAAATTGATTTAAATATAATTCTTATGTGATCCAAAAAGCCCCAGACTCACAGTTTCAATTTAAAGTTTAAGAACTCCCGAAATACAAAATTAAAAAAAAAAATTTAAGTTACTATCAGAGTAAGATGAGTTCCCAGCTTTTGTTTGTCATGAATGCTTAAAGATTAGCTTTGACAAATTTCTGACGTACTTTCAAATAAGTAAATATGTAAGCAGGTGCTTAAAGATTACAGTAATCAAATTGTAACCCTACTATTACTGGATAATAAAATATTACAGCTAACTGATTTGTACTTAACTATATGGAAAAATGGCACTCAAATTACCATCTTCACAGACACTTTGTAAGATATTCTGATTATTTCATTTCACTCCATGAAACAGGAACCAGGATTCACTGGTCTGAAGATAGTGCTGTTAATAGACTCAGGAAAAACGCTGAGCATAACTGAATTCTTTGCCATCCTGAATAACTTTCAGGGCTACAGGCTGCTGCACTTTCATGGCAGAACTTTTTCAGGACATACATGAGTGCCTTTTTCAGAGGTACACAGGATGGCCAATGGCACTTGAAGGTCTATTAAAAAGCCTGTGTTAAGGGTTTAGTTGTTGGAAGGGGAAGGGGGCCAGGGGTCTGTTTAGAAACAAAGTTACTTATTTTTTTTTAAATGATCCACCTTCTACTCTGCTTTCCAGGTACTTGTCCAACTCTGCCTCTCTTTTCACCGCCTCTGGTGATACCTTTGGTGCATTCGGAAAACAGATCAATATCACACTCATGTTGTCTCGACTTCCCTGGTGGAAAAGAAAAAATGATTTGAGAAATGTATACACACCAGGCTAAACACACATCAAAGCATTTTAAACACAGAAATTCACAAATCATATGGTATCAGAATCTCACTTTCACTATTAAGGATTAATATTATCATTAGAATTAATCTCCCTGTACCCCTTACAGAATTCCAGGCCCATTCATTTGGCACAATTTTAAGTCATTGTTTTTTCCTCTTTCATGGTCAGAAGACTCCATGGAGCCAGTTCCACACACCCCATGGTTGCCTAAAAACTGACATTAGTAGTGAGCAATGCATAATTACAAAGTTGTGTTCCATCTTGTTTTAAGTACCATCCAATCATTCTGGGAAAACAGCTGAATGGGTGAACAAAACCATTACTGCTCAAAAGCTCTAATCAGGAAGGTGATGAATTCAGACAGTGCTTCCACCAAAAATCACAGCTATTACGTTTTTTCTTCTCCTTCTCATTTAAAACAAGAAAAGTTGCAAGTGAGGGAATTTGTTAGAAAACCAGCTGTAAGGTGCTCAGGTCTTTGCAAAAAAATGTTTATATTTAAAACTCCAAATAAAGGAACACCAGTACTTGAATATTTAAAAATACAAACAAGTTCTGCTTATGCAAAGTAACTGTCTGGTTTACTTTCAATACCCCTGTGTTTTGTCCTACAAACATGCATCCATAGGCTTAACTTTTAACACTAATTAACTCCACTGATGTCAGCAAGATCAAGAACAAGCCAGTGTGCAGAACAACAGTATATGGGTACAGGGAGCTGCTGACAGTTGGCTCCTGCAAAGCTTACAGCATCCACAAGCCACTGTTCCTTTCCTGGTATCTGGTTTAAGGATTACCAAACAAAAATGGCAAACAAAAATATAACCATTATCAATCTGCCAAGGTGCTGGAAAGCAATTGCAGTTTTCCAGATTGGACACAACAATCCTGTTAGCCATGTGGGAAGAGCAAGGATGTTGTCTTGTTTCTTTAGAAAAAAGTTGGCCTTTTTACACTCTGACTTCTGGTTTGCCTTTGCAAAATTAGTATCAAGCTATGAAACTCAGTAACTGCATCACACTGCAACTTATTAATACAAAGTAGAAGTTAATGCAGACAAAGTTACATAAAAGTTTTGTCAAACCCAAGAGTTTCATCTTCTACTGGAGCTGATTTCAGAGCTGTATCACACAACAGTGAATAAGAAGTACAGTAATTAAACCAAAATAAAAACTAACTTAGGAAGCCAGGTCTTCAAAATATGAAGTCAAGGTTCATTGATTCTGTATTTATCTTGATGTAAATATGACAGTAATGTTACTACTATGTGCCCAAGAAAGCAGAGGATTAGGAAGGGGAAAAATACTTCCTAGCCTGATTAAGTCTTAAGGTTTTGTAAAGTATGTTATGAAATAGAAAAGGGCAGTTATTGTCTTTAGCTTGCCCCAAAATTCCCATCAGCTTCTAGTTTTCCACTAATCACAGTGTATCTGTACATGATTAAAACCTGTCAATTAACCAAAACCACCCAGAAAAACACTGTTTTTGTTGTGTGTTCGTTCCCCCTCTGTCACCACTTTTGTAGGAAACATGGTCATCACTGTCAAAATCATGTTACCATGAACCACTGAATATTTATAGACTGGAAGCAAAGTTATTATTAACTTGTTCATTAACTTCTAATAGTGAAAACACAGTAAACTCCTTCTCTCAAGTCTGGCTACCTTGTACAAGCAGGTGTCAACTATCTCATTGCAAACTTTCTCAAGGTCATCAGTGACTTCAAGTCTGGATCTTACAAAGTCACACAGCTCTTCATTTCCCATAACATCCCAGATACCGTCGCAAGCCAGGATGATGAACTGATCATCTTCTTCTGATCTCTCAATTTCATAAACTTCAGGCTCAGGTGAGACCAGCTGTTCTGTAGGACCTTTCCCATGGACACATTTGTAATCAAAGTCCCCAAGTGCCCTTGAAACAGCAAGGGAGCCATTCACACGCTGAATCATTACGGAGCCACCTGCATTCTGTATGCGCTCCTTCTCCAGCGGGTTACTTGGTTTGTGATCCTGTGTGAAGAAGTGAACCTTCCTGTTCCGACAGAGCAAACCTCTCGAGTCTCCACAGTTGATGAAGTACGTGTGCTGGGGAGAAATCATGACACCCACAGCTGTTGACCCACTTCTGTCTGCGCCATGCTTCTTCTCAGAGATGACTCTCATGTGTTCATCAATCTGCAGAAAACCTGTTCTGATGCCGCTCTTTACACTTTCCACAGATGGTGGCCCATCTGGCCCTTTAAAATCCTGGTTGCTCGTGATGTGATCTAATAAATGCTCACAGCAGTACTTGGCAACCTGTGATCCAGCGTGCCCATCATAGACAGCAAAAAACGACCATCCATCAAGTCCATTTGGCAAACCAATCACAGCCGTGTGCGCATCCTCCATCTCCACGCGCCAGCCTTGCATACTGCTCAGCCCGTAACGCAGCCCATTCCCCTGCCCCTGGGCATTATGCTTCTCCATCTTTGGCTTGTCTAAAAATGCTCCCATGGTGACCTCCCTTCAGTTCTACAAAGGAAAAAAAATAAAAAAAAGATTATTAAGATATTTCTTAAAAGCCTTGCTTAAAAATCCCGTTGGAAGATATTAAATAATGGTAAAAGGAATGTTAAGATGACCAAAACACACAGCTATAAAGCTGATTTTTCTGTGTCTCCAGTCAAATTTGCATTGCTTTCATCTAATTTAAACAAGGACTCTACTACTAGCTGAACTGCACTTTTCATATTTTTGTATTTTCAGCTGTTTTACTTGAAAAATTTATATTCACTGTCATTCATGGTTCTGACAAAAGCCTCTAATAGAACTATGTATGAAACCAGTTTCAAAGAGGACTTGTTAACTGGCACACATCTGAATGGCTGTTCCCTGCAACTACTGAGCCATGAAAGAGTTCAATGTTTCCAGGACACTGGCATTCCCTAGATCCCTACCTGCTGGCCACAAATTCCTGCTAACACTGCTCTTCTGGTAGCAATGGGGAAATGAAAGCAAACTGATTAGGTTTTCTTTTTTCCAAGAAGGGGGTTTCAGGGTTTTTTGAGTTTGGTTGTTATTTGGGGTTTTTTTTAATAGATAAGTTATCTGAATGACCAAGAGGATGCCAGAGTCTGCATCAAGGAAAAAGCAACGCTGGATAAACCAGGAGCAGGACTGGGAAGGAACAGAGCAGCTGTCCCTTTAGGCAGCAGCAAGCCATTAGTTTGGCTCAGCCATCTTGTGAAAGCTCAGCCTTAGATTTTCGGTTAAATTACACAGCAGCTTCTCAGATTTACTTAAAACCCTCATGTATTCAGGCTTCACTGAAAGACAACTGCCCCTGACAAGTCTGAGGAAATCTGTTTGGAAATAAAATCACACATACTGTAGATTCTTGTGTTAATCAAGATTCAAGCCAGACCCATACACTGCACACCCTCTCCTCCCTCACCTCCTCCTTGGGATGTGATGCAGCAAATATTCATGCTTAAGAGAATAAGAGTTATATTTGCAGGCAGTGTAAACTGACTGGTTTATCTTCATGGTTTTCACACCCTAACCATCCAACCCACCCTTCTAATCCACATCACTTTATTTGTGCATTCATTATTAAAAAATCGTACAAAATAGGTCACACATTTTACATACTTGCAAATTATGCCTTGGGAAGCATTGAAGAGTCTGCAAATCACTGTTATACAATACAAGGGAATGGAACAAAACTATGAGCTTTTTTATTTGAAGACTGTGGACAAAAATTAGCTGTGAAAACAACCTCAGAAACAGATTTTACCTGAGGCCCCAACTAACTGCTGCACCAGCAGAAAAATCAGTACAGCAGAGGTTTTAGAAATGTTTAATTCAACCATGGAACGTATTTGACCACTTTTCTAAGTGACAACATCCTGTTTTTATACCATGCTTTTATTGTAATACAGCATCAGCCATCAGTGACACCATATATCCAACAAAGCTCCTCACTCTGTCTCCTGCAGCCACTGTCAACCTTTCTGAAAAATCAGTGTTAGAATAAACAGCCAAGAAATGTTTATATTTGATCTCACCACAACAGTGATTCAAATGTGAGGCACGGGGCCTGGTTATGCACTCTTTGGCTCACATGCTTTGCTAACAAAAACTAAACACATACTTCAGCTGTATGGGGATGGCAGCAGTGATTCACCTCTGCTTCCCCTCACCCCAAACCTGCTCTGGAGTTCTGTCTCTTCTCAAGTGAACACAAAATATTGATGCCCAAGCAAGCTGTAACTAACCAACGAGAGCATGCACAGTGTGTGCCTTGTGTCCCAAGCACATGCAAGAGGTTCACATTACTGCAGTTGCTAGGAAAAAAATACGACTTAAGACTTTTTTATCTTCACATGCAACTCTGGTGAAGTCAGAGTGATCAAAATAATTACAGAATGCTACTATAAATCACATGGGGAATTATTTTGCTGAATAATACTTTTTATTCATTCTATGACAGGAGCAGAGTTTAATGTTGAATGTTCTCTTTGCTGAGATCATTTAACAGAATGCAGATATTCAACTTTTTCACCTTAATTTAGAGCTCAAAAAGCTGAAACTGCCCTGGCAAATATACTTTTGTGAGGTATTTGATATTAATTCTGTATTTAAAATAAAACAGGAAAACATTAAGAACAGGGTAGTTACACTGACCACAAACACTGTCAAAATCTGGCCTAAAAAGGGCCATTTTTCTTCTAATCTCTCACCTTAGTATGTACACAACATTGAGAGCTGTGCTTTGTAAACTGTCATGCTCAGCAGTTTATCATGTAAATTAGAAATACACACAGTCTGTGTGAAGCTCTAAGACAGAACTGCTAGCATACCTTCTAAATTAACAAATCACTCTCATTTAAATATCTAATTGCCTTCTCCCTTCCCAAAAGGCAGCCTGAAAGCTGGTGGTCTTTTAAGCTAAGCTTTGTAGGTAAGATGTTGATCCAGGATTGTTCAGGGGTGAGAGTTGCCCACCATGGATGAGAATACAGCCAGGCAAAAGGAAAACTACATGGCCATGGAACTACTCCATGAGAAATTGCCCAGAGCAGGAAGTGATTCCCCTCTGAAAACTGTAATAACAGACTGCAGTTGTCTCCCCTGCCACACTCCACAATAGCAGTCTAAACCTGCAGAAGAGTAGGCCAGGTTTTCAAAACCCTCACTGTATCTGCAGAAAAAGCATTGTTTACTTGTGGATAGGATGAATGTGCTAGACCTTTAGGTTTTTTCCAGAATTTCAATTCTCATTCAGGAAAATTTCAGTTAAAACTGACCAATCTGTGAATTCTGATGAATTGGACACTACCTGCTACTTCTCCCCTCATGCTCTTGATGTGTAGCTAAAACCTGAAGAATTTCAAGAGTCTTAGCTATGAACAAAAAGAATCTTAGTTTTACAGGAAGGGATGGACACAAGCAGAGAAATGCTGACATAAGAAAGCCATGCCTCCTTCCTACTAAAAATACCTTTTAGACCTGTTTTTGAGTCCATATCTACGGAAACATCTTTCACACACCAGTGCCTACCCAAATTATGAGCACATTTGTCATTCTTTGATGAAGTGCTGTGTGCACTACAGTGACTGAGTTGGAATGACACCTTTAGTTAAGCACATAACTCTGTATGCAAATCTGATTAACCTATAGCAGTGCAAGTGCCCAAGTTACAGCATGACTTTGTTATGTAAAAACACAGACCAAGAACAGACTGCATGCAATACAGAGAACAGATTCTAAACACGGCTTGACTCAGCCTCCCTTTATGTCTTTAGTCATCTTTCTTAAGAGGAGCCCTCATTTTATGCACTTTATTCTCCAAATAATTTTACTATCTTAATCCAGTCACACATTTCCACAATCATGTCAGAAAACTGCAGTCTCCTGGCAGGAGACAGAACCAGCCCTCTACTCAGAGAGATTCAACTTTTGGGATGTTTGAATGTTGTACATATGTACTGAAGGAGATAGACATTCTTTCTCTTCCTATTAAAGGCAAAGGAAGAGAAAAGGCACTTTAATAATGAAGTTTAGTGGCAAACATTCATCACCTTTTTTTTTCCTTACAGAAGGACCATTCTGAACAGTACTGTAAGGGTGGTGCCTCGTTAAAAGCTCAGAGATGAAATATTTTCTTCATAAATGGTGACTCTCACACATATCTGGTGCTACAACTGCACAGGTATCAGCCAAGCAAGCTTCAATTTTAGTCTAAGATGATTCTTGGATCACCATTTCCATATCAATGACTTGCACTAGTCTTAGGTCCTAAAAGAGAAGAATTCCTGCAGTCAAAGTTCCTGGATTTTGGCTCTGAAGAACACAGAGGCATCTGAACAAAACTAGATGTGAAAATGGACCCCTGTGAAGAGAAATGAATGTGCAGGGGGTGCATCTCTGCATCTACAAGTGCATTTTAACCACCATTTCTGAAGCAGAGATTTTGTGGAGGTCAAACTGAAGGACAGCCTCTCCAGCAAGTGCACAGAAAATTCAAGTTGTGGTTTGCACACAGAAAAGTAGGAATACTGTACACAGCCTAGAAAAATCAACACAAATAACAAGACCTTGGATAAAACACAAGAGTGCCAAAATTCAAAGGACTGCAGCATTAGGAACAAAACTGAAATAATGAATGGAGCATGCCAAAGAGTCAGTAGCTAAACTCCTTGAAAGTAGATGCAACTGGAGAACAGAGTGGCAAAGAAAAAGGAGGGTAATTAGTATACCAGGCCATGGACAACCATGGACAACCAGAGATACATCACTGGAATGCATGAAATCTCTTTGCCCCTTCATTTGTTCCTCAAATTGTGCTATCCAGGCAGCACAACTGTAATGCTTTCTGCTACACAGGAAAATAAATTTTACTTGCTATTCGCTTGTTCATTTGCCTGAAGGTTCAAATAAAGATAAGCCCTAAATTGTTCACAAAGGGCAGTTCATGCAACTCCATGTACCCCTACAAAAATACACATTTATTTTTCCAAGGAATTTGGACAAAGATTTGACCATTTTGCCCAAGAAAACTACTCACCCCCATCTGAAACTTTCACTTGAACAATATGTAAATTAATAATCCTTTTTAAACAATGTTCAAGTTGTATTCCTTCCACTAGGATAAGCTGCTTACATGAACCACACTGAAGTCACAGGCACTTGCTCTAACTAAGCTGAGAAATACCCCCACGCTCCAATTTTCTGGAACAATTCTCTCAGTGACATTACACCCCGTGTGTTGTAATGAGGACTAGAGAGAAAGATTACAACCTGTACTTGAACTACAGGACACAGAGCAAGTCACCAAATTATAGAGACTGCTACTGACTAGAGAAAGGGCATTTGTTCACTGAACTCCAGCCTGAGCCGCAGTCCTTTTCCCTCTGCCTCAAGCAGGCTGGGTGCAGTAGCAGACAGCATGTAATTGTGCAAACGTGGAAACATTTTCAGAAGTTACAGCCTCTTGAATAAAAACCTGACAGTACATACTGGATGCCCCAAATCAATTAATTTTCACAAACAACATGTCAGAGAACATCCCAGGGATCGGAAGAATGACTAAAATAAAACAGAACACGCAGATGAGGAGACATAATTACACCACAGTCATGGGCTGAATGAAGTCATGAAAAAGCTTCTTGCCAATGAAACTATTTAAAAACTATTGGAGCCTATATGACTGAGTTCTGGCACTCACGGTTTGAAGCCTCAATAAAACACCAAAAAATTACAGTTGATGTTTCTGAATGTGTACTTTCAGACACAGGAATACATGGCCAGCTCGGAGACGTGAACTGTTTATGAAAAAGAAGCAAAAGAAATAAAACAGAGAGTGGGCCTATTTCAATAAACACAGACTAACCCATCATTTCCCCACCAGAACATTTGTTTCTTGGGGATGCAACTGAAGTCTGTGTTGTATTTCAGCAAGACAACTGCCAAAGGAAGAACATAAACTACCCATATGGTAAGAAAATTTCTAGTAACATTAAAAACTTTTGGTTTAGGACAGATGTAGGAGGTATGGCTTGTGGCAGACAAAAAAGAAACAAGGGAAGCAAGTTAATAACTCCCTGTGTATGAAGGAAAGTATGAACTGGTCCCAACTTACCCTCCCTCTCTCCCAGTAATTAATATGCAAAAGTGATGGCTATTACAACTTTACAGCACAGCAGAAAATACTCAGTCACTGCACCTCTGATACAAACACCTATGAGCGCTGACCTCTTCATAGCTGGTCCACAGGCACTGCCATTTCACTGAGCTAACTTGTTTGGAGAGTTGTTTTTTTTTAAATATAACTTCTGCTTAAAATCCCTTCTCCTTGCTAGGAGCTGACAGCCTTTCCAAATGCCTCCCTGTACTAAGCAGCAAAATATTTGATCCCACGTGGTGTGTATGGCAGGGCAGGTAGGATTTAGGAGAGGATTATTAAAACCTTCTGGAACACAGAAGGTAACCATTTTGGAGTTAACACCCTCCCTCCAACAACATGTTTCAGCTTCTTAAAACATTATTTTCTGCTCCTACCTACCTTTCCTGCAGACAACTAAACCTGTTCCAAGGTTAAATGAGAAGCTTCTCAATATGAGTGTATTTTGGCTGAGGTTCAAGCCCTCTCCAGCCCAGACATGTGTAATCTGATTTTTGCAAAAGGAAGCCCCGGACATTGAAATAGATAATTCACCTCTAACAAATTGTTCCTTCAGAAGTTTGAAAGATGGTGATGCAATTTCAAGAATTCTTTAAGGAGTTAATTTTGCAATCTGGTCAGTTACGGAAGAAACTCAGTTCTCTCCAGAATCACCAAGATCACTGCTGGAATGAAAAATCACTACATTGGTTCTGAGAGAACACAACTTGCATCCACAAATGCCAGTCACTCATCATGACTAGCACCCTCAGAACACGACTGAGTGAGTATTTCTTGGCCCAGACAGAATTCTGGCTTCTTTCTAAATATCTGTGCTACAAATTAGAAGTGGGAAGGAGCAAGAGAAAAAAACACAGCAGCATCAAAGTATGAGCAGCCCAATCACTATGAAAAACTATGTAGACAACCAAAATGGCACTAACAAGAACGATGAAAATCAATGAGGTAGCTCTGCATAAATTCATGTGCTGCTGTCTGAACAGCATGAGAATGCAAACGCCAAGGTCCTTGCTTGAAAGCATTAATAAGCAAAAAACCTGCCCATGCTGGTGTTGAGTTCAGCACCTTTCTGGTTATACTTCATTTTCCAAAGGTTTCCTACTTAGAAGTGTTGGAAGATAAACAAAGACACCCATTTTCGACAAAAAGCTTAGATAACTGCTTTGTTACCAGTGCAGAAATTCCTGCAGGCTCCAGCCAAAATTCAGAGTCCCATTGAAGCAACAGAAAAAAAGAACTGGAAGATCCAATGAAGCTGCAGTCTGTGTAGGCAGAATTTGGGAGAAAGAAAGGCCTTGCTTCAGTTTATATATCAATGAGATGCAATAAGATTCAATTTTTTTGAAAAAGCAAGGCAAACAAGTGAATTTAAGGATTCCAACCAAGCTGCTCGTGACAGAAGGAGTACAGAGTGCTACACAGTCATTCCAACAGAACTCCACACAGCAACAATTTCACCACAAAGAAAACATGGGTGAAAAGGAAACAGAAAGAGACAACCCAGAAGAATGGAGCTATAGTAAGCCATAAAAGCTGAATTACAATTTTTTCCAGTATTTGTAATACCATAAGTGCTCTGCCACTGTCATTTCTCATCATAGCAGATCATTTTCCCACTCCTAAACATTGTGGGCTTAACCAAAAATTCCTACTTGAGTACAAGTCACTTATAGTGCAAGAATTTAAGAATATAATTCAAATGATAGCTAAAACCCCACTTTCTCTAAATTTCTTTTTTTTTTAAATCTCTTATTTACAGCTTGAAGCCTTAATATCTTAGTTCACTGTCAGTTTTACCAACCAAACAATACTTGCCACAAAAAAAAGCTAAAGATTCACAGAGGAATGTTTTATTTTGAGGAAGGCTCACATAATGCCACAGCCATTTCTGTGTCAAAGGAAAAAAATAAACCTAACCAAACAAAAAGCATTTACTTTTTTTTAAAATCAAGTTTAGCTAAACCTATTCAGAAAAATCAAGACAACTGGGGACTTCTAGCCCATCCTTCCCTACCCAAGAGACTGCAGTTATTGGGTAAAGAGCCTCTAGACCAGAATGGCTTTTGTCCACGACTGTTCTGGTTGTTCAAATGCAACTGGAGTGAAGTCAAGCTACTGCCAATTTGTCAGTGTTTTAGCTGAGTGTTAAAATAAACCAGGAAGAAGATGCTCCATGGAAAAAGGTCCCAATGGGATTATTTGCTGAGACTCCAAAAACAAAGGGAGGCTCGAATAACAATAATTTAAAAATCAACAAAACAGCAACTGTATTAACTGAACTATTCCTGAAATATGGGGGAAAATTTACACTCACATAGCCACACTCAGTTCAGGAAACTGTCATTTTTTTTTTACAGTCAATGTTGTTTGTTGCCTGTAGTAATGTGTGTAAATTCTTAGAGAACCCCACCATCTCTCTGTTGTACTGGTTCACTGATAACCTCACCACAAACATCTTAAAAATTTAGTTAATACAGTCCTATAGATTTCAAGAAAACTGAACACACAGAATCATCCCTCTAGCTGCTCTTTAATTTCTCCTCTCAGTGTTTCTAGTTGCTCACCAATGTCGCTCCTTTTAAAAACTAATTATTTAAGGCTTTCAAACTTCAGATCTTCCTAACTTCAACAAGAAGCACCAGCCAACTGTTCATGGTTTGTCTTATGAGCAATTTATTTTAACAATATGGCAGAATGAAACCCAAGTGAAAATAAAATTTATACAGATAGAGCTTGGGAGTAAAATAAAAATAAATTGTTTTGAGGAAACAATCAGTATGCATGTGCCCAATAATTACAAGATGAAGTTTGCATGAAGGTCCCAAAACTTCCTGTTTAGTCAAGCACTCAATATTATGAAATAATACACAAGCAATTTCCCAGACCCTTCACTTTACATTAAAACATTTGTGGGGTTCTAATCTCAGCAACATTAACACAATTCTGGTGAGGATATAGGAAAAGCAGCATACAGGAGAGACTTGAAACCTGATGACTACACATGGGAATAAAATGGCAATAAAATAGGAAATGTTCTGAAGTTACAGCTGTAACCTGGCTTTGCTTGCAAGGAAATGACATCAAAACTATGCCAGAAGCACATTAAGACCTGGAAGTCAAATCCTCAAAGCTTAGGAAAAGCTGGAGTTTGCTCATTTGTACACACACGGAGCTTTTATTTACAAAGCCATTTTGCCCTCACATCCCCAGCATTCCTATCTCATTAGAAGAACAAGGACAGAGGATGACTGCTGCAATAAAATAGATTTTTCACCCAAGACTACATAAAAATATAAAAAAGAAACCAATGAAAAACCAACCCTATTGTTCTTAGCCCTTTATGCAGACAGAAGCTCTCAGGACAGAAGGCTTTCCTCTGAGGGGCACGCTGATTGCCAAGTTCACTTCTATCAATTCCAGCAAGGAGGTGATTTGCCCATGACAAACAAGGCACTAAAGGTGTTCCTCTCACTCCAAACCAGAGTTCATGGCACCTCTGAACATTCTGGTCACTTAATGAATGAGGACATGGTCAAATTCACCTGTTCTTCAGAAATCAAAGCAGTGCTACTGCCAGCACCTCCTAAGCTCACAGGGCCTGGCTCTGCAGCCTCAGAATGGTTTCTTACAGAGAGCAGCAACAGTTGATTTTTAAGGGTCTGTCCAAATACTTACTGTAATTGACTGAGGGAACTAGAAAATTATTTACTGACAGCAACTGATTCTTTCTTCATTAAATTTTCCTACAATTTAATGCTAGCTTCTTAACCGCCCACATTTTTCCACATTCTGCACTCCTTTCCAAAGACTGGGTTTTACTTAACAGCTGGAGAATTCCTTCAGCTCATCTCCAAACACAAAGAGCTCAGGCACAGCTCACACAGTTCTTGTGGCTACTGCATTTTAGGGCACTTCTAAGGAAAAAATACCACAGAACTTAATGGACAAATAGCTTTGATATACGGGCAAGAAGAATACAGGCTATCATTCAAATTTCAGATGACAAGGACAGTTGGCAGTAAAAATGAATTGCACACATAAATACAGAAAATCCTTCCAGTTACAGCTGAGACCCAAACATGAGAGCACATTTCATTCTCTAGGCCACAATCCAGCAAGGCATTTAAGATGAGAGCAACATCACAAATCTGAGTAGTCCCACATAATTCAGCTGCACGTGGCGTATCACCATAAGCACACTGAAGTGCTTTGCTTTATTTAAACTGCAGCTATCAAAATACAAGTCATGTTACACTTGAGTTTGTTGGGTTTGTGAATCATTATCTTGGAAGACTTTAGAGACCTTTTTATCTACTGAAATATTCTTACTTTTGAGAACTAACCTGTTAGCACTGAAGAGGCTAATGTACTTTCTCCTCTCTCTGTAAACTGCATTTCTCTACATTTCAATATTGAAACATGGTTTGCCAGTTTTGCTTTTTCCTTTGTAGCACTCTTAGGTGCTTTTTTGATACACAAAGATGTATACTGGTTTAAATTTACACTCTAAACAGTAGAAATTTCATTGGAACTATCTGCCAGTGAAAGAAGTTTTTATTCTGTTGTTTTAGTCACATATAAACACCTTTTGAGAAGAGCTGCTAAAAAAATCTGAGCAACTGTTTCATGTATTTATAAACACACTCTGTTCTGTAGACTCCAACAGGCAGCTGAAATATCCATTAGCGGATTGTACTGGTATTTGTGTTTAAACACAAACAAAATAAATAAGAAGAAAGATAGCAACTTGACAGAAAGCTGTAACTCAGTACGTGGTTTAACAGAGAGCAGAGTTTAGCAGACAAGTACAGAAAAGCAGATCTTGCAGCAGTGGTTTAACACCAGTAACACCCTGCCTCTACCCAGGAACAAAAATCAGCCTATTCACCCCCATGGTATCACACTTGCTTTCTCCTCCCACCCTGATTACAACTCCCTTGGTCTAAACATTCTTCCCAGTCTTAAGAGTCAAGTGATTTACTCTAGAAATATTAAATCTTAATAAATGCTAAATTGTTCCTTCTCAGAGAGAGAGCAACATAAAGAAGCTACAAGTAGAAAACGTTATCTCCACTGTGATCTGCACCACATCATAGCTCAAATATATGAACCCTCCTTTAAAAATATGCTTTAGCTCTGGTGAATGGAATGCAAATAAAATGCTATAAAATGAACATTTAAGCACATTCTCTGGATCTTCTAAATATCCTAACACTGTCATTTTTTCAGGGATTACATATTGTATACACAGACCTGATACTTTGCATTTGCCATTCATTCAACGAAGAGGATTGTAGTTAAGCAAGTGTAAATGCTACAGAAGTTTATTTCTTATCCTAGTATTCTAAACTGAAATTTGGATCATGTGATTAAAACTACAGAGATCAGTAAGAGTTCAGCTACCAAGTATTATCCAAAAAGAGATTAATTTCCAAAAGAACAAATGAGACTACAAGTTGCATCATTTAGAAACAGAAGATACAACAACCTTTTTTAATAAAAAACTAAAAGTCAAGTATGATTTATGAGAAAAGAGAAGCAAAAATTACAGAGGTCCACATGCTACAGTAAGAATAAGTGCAGTTTGGCTCAGGTTAAACTATGATAAACCACTATTGTCTTGACTTCAAACATTACTACTATTCAAGTCTTTAAAGCGTCTCTGGTTTGCAGAGGCAAAATGAAAACAGTTATTTTACAGGACTTCTCATTCTAAAACTTGTTTGTTTATTAGCACAACCTGCATCATTCCATTACTCAATTGCAATGCTGTTCTGCTTAGGCAATTACGTAAGTATTTTGTACATCAGAATAGTCCTGAACATGTAAAAATTAAGCCAATAGCAATGTCAGTATTTTAGTAAGAAACATGCTATTCTTAAATTATTTATATTTAGGTCATCTTGTAAAAGCAGCTGCTTTACATTCTCTAGTTCCCCATAAAACATAAAGTGCAATAAGATCTCTTATTGACAGCTGCATTCAAAAACATACCAGTTACATAAGTTTGCAAATCACACTGTGCCAGAGTTAAATATCTAAGCATTTTAACGACAGTTCTCAAAATGCTACCTCAGCAAGAATGACTCAACTCCTCTGTATAAGCTGCACTCCAGATAAGAAGCAACCAGCTTGATTCTACAGAAAAAAACCCCAACTTTTTAGTATTCTGCTTTAATTCAAATTGCTCTGAGTGAGTTCTGCTTGTTTGGACCTGCAAGCTTTGCCAGTCATTTGGCATTTCCATCTCTCCTCGCTTTCAAAAAAAGTATCCCAAGCACACCTATAGACAGTTAAGGAAATACTTGGAAAACAGGTATGGTTTTCTACTGTACCTCCAGGGAAGAGATTTACCTGACAACCACCAAGCACAGGACTAAACCTGGAAACCAGACTAGGCCTTGCTTGCATATGAGAAGAACATGGCTATGCCAGAAGTTAGTGAGAGGACACACTAACTCTCTCCAGGTTTATCTGAGGATTTTAACAAAGATTTCTGTGAGGAAAACATTAATAACTGGCATGATGCACCAGCAAGTCTTTTAGCCCAGTCTCATATACAAAAGGGAGACCTAGAAGGGCCTGGGAGTGAAAACTTTAGGAATAGTTAATGCTGGCACACCAATCCAAGCTGCTGTCCTTTGACACCTTCCCTTTGAACACAACTGTGGTTGGTTAGGTAGAGTCCAAAACTTCCCTGGCCCACGTTTTCTCTGATGTTACTCATAGAACAAACTATGAATAGCAACAGATGGGAAGCTATCAAAGAAGAAATGTGGCTAGAAATTGCACAATTCTTGGTCATTTGGCAACTCACTCAGGGTCCTAAGTAACAGTAGCCATCCAGCCTTAATTCCACCAGTACTTCACAAAACCTGTTTCAGCCCTCTAATCGCTGAATCGGCTCAGGAAAGTGCTACAAGAGTTCATATTTGGAAATTAATTTCCTAGAATCACAAGAGTTAGAACTACTTTATAAATCGATTCTGCTTACTCTGATGCTAAATATCACAATCTAAGGAAAACATATCACCTACCTCCTTTCTATTTACTGCTCTCATGATCTAAAACTGTCCTCTGCTTAAAAAAAATAAAATAAAATAAATTTCCTTGGATGAAATACCTTAAGGACCTTAAACCTTAAGGTTACCACAGAGGCCAGCCCAATGCACAGCACTTTCCCATTTGACAGAAGGCACAGCTCAAAAAAATTTAGTTCTTCCGAAGTGCTACTATAAACTTAAAACATTTAGTTCTGTAACCACAAAATTTTGCTATCCACATGGCAACACCAAGAAATATTTCAATCGTACCAAATAAATACAAATACATATCGAACAGATGTCTGCAAAATCAATTCTCCTGAAACTGTCAACCTCCAGCCTGTCTTAACGTTGTATCACAGCTACTAGAATACAATCTAATGTAACAAAAAGGTTATGCTCAGAAGCTCTGGCATTTCACAGGCAAGCCCAGCTACCCAGCACATCACCGCACAACTTTCTCACTGAGGACAGCATTTTCTTCCACGGACTTTTACCACGCACTCTGTGACAGATCACAGATCGTCAGCGCAACCTTTGCTCACGACATTGTTTTCAAAGGCACCGAAATCTCTCACAAACTTTAAACGCCCGAAAGGCGTTGGCGAGGGAAAGCCGCCCGCTGCATCACAGTGTCACTATTTGGGGAGCGCTTAATGCTCCGACCCTCGCCAGGGTGGGGTGCTTTATAAATAGATGCGTGTTGTTGTTTTTTTCTTTTTTTCTTTTCCTCCCCCCCCTCAGTCAGCGCCGTGCCCCGAGCGTTTGGGTGGCGATGGGAGAGGAGGCTGTTTATAGCCTTTATTAAATGAACTCTGGGCGAGGAAAGGAGGGGGCAGGGAGAAAAGGAAAGCTGCTGCTCCTACCTGAGCCAGGCCCAGACCCC
>VYXF01005075.1:123547-138864 GCA_013397295.1 Polioptila caerulea
GCCGAGCGTTCCCCGTCCCGATCCCAATCGCGAGCCCGTCTCGAGCCAAATCGCGATCCAGATCGCGATCCAGATCCCCATCCCGGTCCTGTTCCGATTCCAGTCCGGATCCCGGTCCCGGTGCGGTGGCGGCAGCAGCTTAGCCCACCTGAGGATGATGGAGCGCGCAGTGGGTGCCGAGGCACTGGCGGGATCAGCCCCGTCTCCCTGAATCGCAGAATCATTTTGGTTGGGAAAGATTTCTGGGATCATCGAGGCCAGCTTGTGACCCAACACCACCGTGTCAACCGGACCGTGGCACTGAGTGCCATGTCCAGTCGTTCCCTAAACACCTCCAGAGACGGTGATTCCATGGCCTCCCTGGGCAGCCCGTTCCAGTGTCTAATCACCCTTCATGTGAAGAAATTCCTCCGATGTCCAACCCGAACGTCCCCTGGCACAGCTTGTGACTATGTCCTCTCCCGAGGGACACCTACTCGCNGCTTGAGACCCAACACCACCGTGTCAACCGGACCGTGGCACTGAGTGCCATGTCCAGTCGTTCCCTAAACACCTCCAGAGACGGTGATTCCATGGCCTCCCTGGGCAGCCCGTTCCAGTGTCTAATCACCCTTCATGTGAAGAAATTCCTCCGATGTCCAACCCGAACGTCCCCTGGCACAGCTTGTGACTATGTCCTCTCCCGAGGGACACCTACTCGCCTGAATCGGAGCGCTGCGGGATTTCCCGTTGGAAGCACAACCGCTGGCAAAATGAGCAGCGGATTACCTGTAATGAACGCAAAATGGGTTTGATAATCCCACAAATTAAAGCCCCCTTTGATGAAGGCTGGCCTGTGGACAAAAGACATGGGAGCATGTTCATGAAGCGACTCCCTCACCAGTCAGCGGGGAACAAACTGAAAGGAGAAGCTTTTAGACAAACCTCTCTTTTGTCTCAAGGAGGGGAGGAGGATGCTGAAGGAGGCTGCAATGGGAGAGGGGTGATTCTGTGAAGAATGGCTTATTCCAGCAAGCCAGGGTTAAACCTCGTGGCTGGGGATTTCTGAGGTGGAGTGAGTGCCAGGAGGAGTGCCTCAAGGGGAGGATTAGGAATGCACGGTAGCTCTGAGGATGTGAAGAAGGAATTGAATAAAGAGGGAGAGATGCTGAGGTCTGGGAAAAGTGAAGCGAGTACTTGGCAAGGTTGTCTAGATAGTTTCCATCTTTAACAGTAATAGCAGCAAACAGCCATATGTTAATAGCTTTAAACTGAGAGTAGATTTAGATTGAAAATTATGGAGAAATTCTTTACTGTGAGGGTGGTGACACCCTGACACAGAGTGTCCAGAGAAGCTGAGGCTGCCCCATCCCTGGCAGTGTCCCAGACCAGGCTGGATGGGGCTTGAAGCAACCTGGTGTAGTGGAAGGTGTCCCTGCCCATGGCAGGAGGTTGGAACTGGACGGTCTTTAAGGTCCTTTCCAAACCAAAGCATTCCCTAAACTGAATGTTCTGAGAAGCCTCCAATTGTAGGTTATGTTCCCACTGTCAACAACCATTCATCAGTGACTGAGGGCAAAACCCTGCTGGAGAGAGCTAAATGAGCTGGGAAAAATACAACAAAACCCCATTGCTGTATGGCTTTCCTGTGACAGATGAACTGGCCATGTTTTGGAGCGGTCGCAGAATCTCCATTTCCCGTTGCTGCCTGTGGCTGGATGGAATGTTTGGGCCCAATCTCCTTGCATTCAACCTAAACACGATCCTTGTCACAATACTGAGCACTGCTCAGTCTGCTCAGTGTTCTGGTAACTATTAAGGGCCTTTAGTTTAGAAATTTTGGGCCTTTGCAGTTAAATGAAATAAAATTTGTTGGTGGAAAGATACCTCTAGATTTAAATGCAAGCCCTAACCCTTTCCTTCCCAAGATTACACAGAATTGTTCCTGCAGGCATGTGCCATGTTTCTTTACCCTCTCCATTTAAAAATAAATTTATTTTTTTCACCACCTTTTCCACTTTAATAAAGCTCTCCTGGCACTTCAAATTATATACAATCATGGATTTAATTTAGATTCCATGTTGCCTACATCCGTGTTTTTGAGTGTTTGGTTGTTTTTTTTTAATAAAACTGAATGGAAACATGGCCCTGTATCTTTCTGGTGACACCCTCATTTTAGGCTGCAAGGATGTAATGACAGCAGAGAGCTTGCTGCTCTCATTTGCTATTTATACATTTTTCAGGGGAAATTGGACTAAATCAAATTACTACAGTATTTTCTTAAAGCATGACTTTTATTTCGTTCCCTAGATTTGCTTGGCCTGTTTCGCTGACAATGGCAATAAATATTTACAAGAAATTCAAGCATCACTTTGAATTAGGATAAAACACCTGTGTATATCATATCCCTTTACTAAATGTATTTGTGGTTGAGGAGACTACATCTCCCAGCATACAACTCTTTGTTTTGTCTTTAGCTGTACATCAAGTTGTGGTACAGATGGCTGGGACCTGTAGTCACCACGTTCATTAGCACCACAGTAACAAGAACCATTGTGAAACTCAACTCTGCATCATAAATCATTTATGAGTTATTGAGAAGGATGATATTTCACTGTTTGGAACAAGAAAATTCTTTTAGCATTATAGTCATATTTTACATGATGTGCTGCTCCCCAGCCTATTTTTAGAAAATATTCTTTTGGACAACTTTAATTCTGTTTCCTGCTACAGCTTTTTAAAAGTCTTTGGATGGATGGTAATTGCCAAGAGTATTTCTAAAAAAGAATTTCAAAACCTGTGTATCTAAATAAACAGCTTTTAGTCACCAATGCACACTCAGTTATTGCAGGCAGGAGGATCACTTTGTCCAGTCTATTCATTAAACCTCAATTTAGAAAATTCCACACTTAGCCTGATGAAGCTGTTCCCAATGACATCATTCCCATAAAAAGAGAAAATGGGACTGCAGTTGCTACTGGGATCACATGGCAATTTAACTGCACTTTGGAATCAGCTCCCGTCACTTTGGCCATGTTCTGTGGGAGCCTGCTGTAATCTCTGCACGCTCTATTGCCCAACACCCCTTTTAACTCTTTCTGGTTCAACACCGGTGCTTAACCTGCTTTTATTATAAGGTACATCATGAAGTATCAGAGTTTTGTCTGTGTTCTCCTCAAATAAAGGGCTTTTAGTACCAAAATCACAGGATCACAGGATCACAGAACAGCCAGTTTAGAAAGAACCTCTGGAGATCACCAAGCCCAACTCCTGCCAAGGCAGGGGCACCTGGAGCAGTGACACAGGAATGCATCCAGGTGGGTTAGGAACATCTCCAGAGAGGGACACTCCACAACCTTCCTGGGCAGCCTGTTCCAGTGCTCTCCCACTGTCAAGGTAAAAAGTTCTTCCTCGTGTGGTGGTGAGCCTTGTTGTGTTTTAGTTCATGGTCTTTTATCCTCATCCTTTCTCTGGGCACCACCAAAAAGAATCTGGTGCCATCCTCATGGCATGCAAATTCTTGATATTTGTATGCATTGATGGGATCCCCTCTCAGACTCCTGTGGAATAAGCAGGTCCAGCTCCCTCATCTCTCCTCATAAGAAGGATGCTGCAGACTCCTGATCATCTTTGTGGCCTCTGCTGGACCCTCTCCAGTAGCTCCTTGTCTTTCTTGAACTGAGGAGACCAGAATTGAGCACAGGGCTCCACATGTGGCCTCACTAGGGCAGAGTAGATGTGGAGGATCACTGTTGTAACTGTGAACTGTTGCATTGCACCATTTACATTTCTTGACTACTCAGAGAAAAAATCTGAACTTCTCCCATCTGAAACCTTAGTTTCAGCTTCCCTTGCTTCCTGTCCCTGTTCCTCCTCTCTTTTGTGGTCTCCCATGGATATCTGATGTAGGTGGGAAATAATACATTTCAAGTATTGCAGCCTGGGAAGTTGGTAAACTCTGGGGTTTTGTTTTGTTTGGAAAAGGATTTTTATCACCAGGTAATCCTCATCTAAATATTAGATGTAAAATCAAGCTGCTGTCCAGGCTGCCTTGATTTGGTGGAAGGAGACAGGTGATCATTACTGCCATGTTTTCACCAGTGTCTGGAGCAGGTTGGGTGAGTCCTTTGAAGGTGACTTTCTTCTGTAGTTTCTGTAAGTTCAGAAGAAGCTGAGATGACTACTTAGACTAGATCCTTGATTTTTAGATAGCCAAAATTAATTCATTGCCTTTGACCTTAGAAATGCTTGGAGGTTATCCACAGAAATCTTCATATTAATGATATATGTGACCTGTAATTGTGGGATGTTGCCATAACTTCATGTTTGGCTTTGGAAGTACTGATGCCCTGCCCCATCCCTTCTCCAGGGGGCTGCACCTATTTCTGGAATCCCAAAGCCAGATGGATTATCCTGCTTTCCATCTTCCTGGTGCTATTCCTGCAGCACCCTGGTGTGATGACACCTGTAGGAATCCGCTCAGCTGTGCCCTTGGGAACTCCGGGAAACGCCGGTACTGTTGCCATGATTAATAATCACACGACATTTAAATCATCGAAAGCACACACCCAGAGTGTATCCTGCATCCAAACTGAATTTATCTGAAGGATGTCACAAAGATTTTGGTCAGCACATGCAAGCATCCTGCATTCTTGAAATGCAGAACTTTTGGTTTAATTCCCTTTCTGCTGGACTCTTGAAAAAGCGCTTCCCAGCCTGCCATACTTCATTGCCTCTGAGACCAGACCTATGCTCTGCTGATCACTCTAAAAAACACCAGTTATGATCTCATTTAAAAACCAAATGCTGGTAATTTTCAAATTACAAAATTAGGTACAAAATCATTAGGGCATCACAATGTGGTTTTCTTATTTTAGCCATAAGAGAAAGCAAGCGATGCTCAGTCATGAGTTTTATTTTTCCAGGGAGAATTTGCTGATGGAAGTAACCTATAATTCAAGAATATCAGGAAAAGTAAAGTACAGTAAAGACCAAAATATCAACAGAAACAAAATCCTTTAATGCTGAAAATTAGCATAAAACATATTCAATGTAGAAACATAATAAAAATACAAAGCTTGTAAAAATAAGCACAATAAAAATTTAAAAATGTAGTAAATATAAGCATAATACAAAATAAAGCATGTAAAATGCAAGCATATAAAATCTATATTGTAAAATAATAAATATAAAAAGGAGAATAAAGGTAACATATTTACCTTTTAAAAAGTAATGGAAATAAGTATATAAAAATATTAATAATATTCTAAATTTGGTGAGGGGTCATCCCTCCATTTTTCCCTTTCTTGTATATGAAATATGGGAAAAGCATAGCATCTCCCAATTTCTCCAAAAGCCCAAAGATGACAAAAATCCAGGCAGCTCTGGAAGACAAATGCAGTTTAAACTGAAAACTGAGGTTTTCAGAGCTCATCTGCAAAGCACCTGCATTTCCCATGATTCCTTCTATCTGTAGCAAAATGTCACTGAAGACCCAGTGGCTAGGAAAATTTGCTTTTCCTGTGACACTGGGAAATTAAAAAATAATATCAATATAGTCTATGTGAATTTTAAAGAAAATTAAAAATGAGGGGATAGAAGAAAAACATTTAAACAGTGACTTTTCCCCCTTCCCTTTAGAATCCCTGCTGCCTTGGGAGTTGAAATGGGAAAGTCTTGCTAGAAAGCCTGAGTGTCCTGAACTTGTTGTGGAGAAAGGGACAAAATAACCGTGTTTGATGTCTGAAGCAGCGCTGGCATGGCTCGCCTGGCTGTGCCAATTCATTTTGGCCCCTGTCCCTGAGCTCTCCACCAGTTTCTCGGCAGTACAATGCATATGGTCTCTTTGGGACCATCTGTGCTTCTCGGCAGCACACAAACCATCAATCAGCTTAAAGCCACATTGATTGGAAGTTTTTGAAAGGCTGGGGCAGATTAATACACACCAGGATGCCAACAGGGATACCTTCCAGTTCTTTCCAGGATGGAGGGGTACAATTCATTAAATCTTCATCACTGCACACCAAGAAATGCCCACATCTTGGTACTCAGTTTTTCAAAGTCTGATTCTCTTGACAAGATACTCTTTTGCTACAAGACAAGCTGTGAAATGGAGAACACCCAGAATATTTTATCAGCCAAGCTTCCGCCTATTCCGTTCATAAAACGCTCTTTTTTTTCAAAATGTGAGGGTACGTGGAAGTTGCTGGTTTTGTTTGCTCTCGGTCCATGCAGGGAGGCCTCACCGTGTCCTCACTGGAGCCGGTGACAAAGCTGCCACTGACCTCAGCGTGCAGGATCAATCCCCCAGTCATTAGCGCGCTGTAAAAACCGCTCTTACCCAGCCAATTGTAATGGGCCTGCCCACAATTGCCGGTTGTTTAACCTAAGAATTAGCTTAGCAATCACAGCCGAAATTACATGAGAGACTGGCGGTGCAGAAGAATACTTCATCCTGAGTCATCAGGAGTCGTATGATGCTCTTAAGGGGTTTATAGTTATTAACATCCGGGCAAGAGACTCTGAAATTTGATAAAGACTGGAATTTCCAGATGTGAGGGAGATTAGTTCGGATGAGAGGATAAGGTTTATATTCTGTAAACTCCCTTTTTCCCCCTTTTGTCTTACCAGTCCTTCTCTTCTTCCAATAGTCGCATCTTCTTTGTACAACCACACACGACTTCTGCTTTGCTACATTCCTTCACATAAATGTGTTTAATCAGTCGTCTCCCTTAACACACTGTTAGCTGGGATACAGCTGCGCAGATGATCTTTTTGTGTGTCAATTAAACAGTTAAATTAAGCCAAAAGCACCATGTCAGAATCAAATAACCAAGGCATGGAGATATTTAAAATCTAAACATGACTCAGTATTTTGCAAAATAAGTTTTCCACAGTACCAAGGATTCTGGAGAGTCCCAGATTTACAGGATAATCCTGGTCTGGAGCTGGATTTTTTCCACCTATGCCTTTTTTTATTTGACAGGATAACCAAAGTTTAAATTTAGTTTCATTACATAGGTGCTGATGGGGTATGACTAAGAAGTAAAGACATTGTTTCATGTTTGCTGGCATAAGGGACATGGTAAAAATGGATATGAGATCACAAGTTCCGTGTGTTGGCTTTCTTAGGAAAGCAAAACAAGCAGCACTTTAGATTTTTAGCATTTTATGACAACCCTCACTCTGCAATGATGATGTTCCATTTCGTTGGGGATGGTGCAGAACAAAATATTAACAAAACAACAGGGGCCATTATGAAAAGAAAGTGCTCGTTGTGCTGTTCAAGCCCAGAGTCTGTGGAGAAGGAACGGATCAGGAAAGGGAAATCTCGTACTGCAGGTCACATTAGCATACATGTTCTTCTGGAGAACATTTAAGTGCAAGCAATGTGGTGCAGCTCCGCATCAGGATTACTCAAAACGTGGATGCTACTTGGAGATAATCCAAGCCTCCACCCTAACCAGAAAGGTATCCTTCATTCTCAGGAAATTTCAGTTAATCCAAGGGATTAGGACAGCTACTTCTTGGGGGATTATGAATGTGATTTCTTTTAAGGATTGGAAACATGTTTGTTTCCTTGCTTGTTTTCTTTCTTTGTAGTAGATGACTCTCATATTTATTAAGAGAATCTGTTTCCATTCTCTTTGTGTGTGTAAAGACATTCACTATGTTTTTACAAAGTTATGGTGTTTTGGTTTTTTTGGTTTTTTTTTTTTCATTTTTTAACCTTGATAGGAATAATCAAAATAATTGGCCAGTACTTGACATTTCTTGTGTTGTAATTAGTCCCTCGTGTTGTTTTACTCTGTTTCATGTTGAAGATAAATGATAGGATCCCCTGTAAGAGACAAGATAAGGAAGAGGGGGAAAGCTTGTCTTACAAAGAAAAGTGATGAGGTGAAAAAGGGAAAGCAGTGGCCGTGTTAATTCACAGCAGTCTGCTGAAAACAGGGTCGGAACCATTATCTCACTCTACAGAGGTCACAGGATCGCCATTCTGTGATATAAATTTCAATTACTATAGACAGTGTCTCAACACGAAAGCAGCAGTTGACCTGAGCTGAACCCACGTTGGACAAGAGGCTCATTACCAGAAACACTTGGCAAATGGGAATTTTCCTGCAAGCGCAAACTGAAAAGTGGAGTTACACTCCCCCAGAGCACAGAGCAAACTCCTGCTCTGCTGGTGACCCTCTGGGCAGGGTTTGGGACTACTCAAAAGAGAGCAACTCTCATGCAGCTGCAGAGACAACCTATTGGGAAACTCATCATTAAAAAAAAAAAAAAAAGCTATTTCTAGTGTCACCTAAAAATCCAAAGTTTAGTATCTTTTCTGAACATGAATCCTAAAAGCATTGAAGTTGATCCAGTGCCTTTCAAGTTAAGCTCAAGATTCCCACTGACTTCAGTGAACCTGGATTGGGTTTAAGTTTCTTATTTGGTCGGAGAAGCATTAGAACTGTCAAAGTAACTTCCATCAGGTTAAGATGGATTAATGATCCAGTAGTCACTTACCATAAAATCATGGAATAATTTTGGTTGGAAGGGACTTCTGAAGGTCACCTACTTCAATTCCTGGCTCAAAGCAGGTCCAATGAGGAGTTGCTTAGTTTTTTTGTCCAGCTGAGCCACAGAATCATGGAGTACCTGAGTGGGAAGGATCATGGAATCCAGATCCTGGCCCTGCAGAGAACAACCCCAGGAATCCCACCCTGTGCCTGAGAGCATTGCCTGAACACCCCCTGAGCTCTGTCAGGCTTGGTGCTGTGACTGCTGCCCTGGGGAACCAGTCCCAGTGCCAAGGACTCTCTGGGTAAAGAACCTTTTCCTAAAATCCAACCCAAATACCTTTGAGAATGGAAATCTCACCTGGCTGGGCACTTGTTTTTGTGTTTCTCAAAGGAATTTCTGGTGTTATAATTTGTGTTGTCTCTTGTCACTGTGTATCTCTGAAAAGAGTCTGTGATTGAAGGCAGCAATAAAACCTTCCCTTATCCTTCTCCCCTTACAGCTGAGCAAAGACAGGTCTCTGAGTCTCTCTCCACCTTGGTTGCCCTCCACTGCACTTTCTCCAGTACCTTCAAGAATTTACTTACCCAGGCCAGGGAACAGGAAGCTGCTTACAGAGCTTTGGTTTAAATACCCATGGCCAGGATCATGCCTGTTGCTGTGCATGTGAAATGTTTTTTAACACCATTAAAAATCCCACCCATGCAAAATAAACCATTATTCTCTTTAGTGACTCTCCTGAACATCTTTGGATTGACACCTGTGCTACCACCCTTTTCTGCCTGATCCTGGGCAATGCAGGGAACATTTTTAGGTGTTGGTATAAGATGGAGCACTCTTGGAGCTTCTTTTTCTTAGTTTTGGATAGCAGAAAGGAACTCCTGGAGTAGCAGGTGCACCAAACTTCCCTTCTTTCAATGCCAGCATGTCCTGTCCTTCACCTGGTTAAGAAAGCAGAGTGCTTTAATTCAGTTCTCTGACATCCAGAGAGTTTCCCAGATAATTAGATCTCTGTTTTACAGTGTTTCTGGAATGGGTGCTAATATTTAGCCACTGTACCTCCTTACCTGTTTATCTCCTTCAGCCATGGGCTGTCTGAGCAGGACTACTGCCTCTGGATTTTGTTAGCTGAGATACACAGAAAAACCTCATCCCCAGGAGCCGATACTTCTCGAGCTCCTTACATAATATCTTCATTAAAATGCCAATCACAGGGTGCTGCTAAGAGCCAGATCAAGCTGGGATCAGCTTTTTAGGCCATATTCACTTTTGGACTTTTTGCCTGAGAAATTCCACAGGTTCACATGCTTGATTATGCAATTATTTTCTTGAATTCGTTTTAAAAACTGCCCCTATCCTGAGTTCACAGCCCCAAAGCTGATCTTCCTTGTGATTTATATACTGATAGTAAAAGATTAAGAAAGACAAATCTGGGTTTTTCCCTTAGAAAGGTTTGTTGGCAATGAGAAATCCCTGGTATTTTGTGTTTTGCTTTGGGAAAACCAGCAGAGGGGGCCTAAGCCAGAGAGCAAACCCCGTCCCAGATTTCGAGTTGTGAACAATATCAGTGCAAAAAACCCAAAACAGCCCAGCTTTATTTTAGTTCTCTATTAAAACCAGAGAAGGATGCATCTACGAAAAGGAAGGGAAAGTAGCTGCCTTAGGAAAACTGCACTATTAAGAGGCTGTCCAAAAAGTAGTTCTAATTATTAAGGGGAAAAAAAATTGGCAATTAGGAAGGAAATTTTAATTATGTGATTCTGTCATTGGCTAACAGCTACTAAAAGACCAATTCCTTGGAGTATATTTTCATGGGTTTTGGAAGACATTCCCTCCACAAACTACTCCTTAAGTTACCTCTGTGTCAGGAGATGGAGGAAGAGCAATTCTTTCAGTGCAGGATTTGGAGCAGACTCCCAACTTATGTTCCCTGGCCACCCCCATGGTGGAGTTTGTTTCTGCTGACTATTGCAGAGCCCAGAGAGGCAAAGCTCTGAGAATCAGCCTTTTGGAAATACTCCTTTTCCTCCTCCTGCCCCTCACTCACAATATTCAGTGTTGCAAGAGAGAAAGTTTTCCCTGTTCTCTTTGAGTAATCCTTTCAGTTCTAGTGCACTGAGAGAGCCCACACAGAAATAAACCCTTTTAGATTAATCACAGCAGATTTAAATGGAATAAATATTGTATATATACACATATGTAGAGATATATAAATATAGAAAATTCCAGATGTGGAAAGGGAATGCAAATCTTTCCATTGAATTTGGTGACCTTGGGAAAAACCACCCCAAGGTGATAGAGACAAAACAGGGATCTAAGAATCAGAATGTAGATAACAATGATATTGTCTGCCTCTTCACCATGAGAAGATGGTTGGTTCTGCAGCAAGAATTCAATAAATCTGTTCTTTTAAAGCAAACCAGAATCAACAACTTCTATCTTGACTTATTCTAAAGTTTCATTTGAATAATCATAAAGAATTATGTGGAAGTAAGGTCACACAAACAAAATGCCATTATCATCAAATGGGATTTTCTTCAATTTACCTGAACATGCTCTTTATTTATGTTATTTAAATAAACACAGGTGATTTAGTCACACCCCTAATGTAAACTAAAAAAGTATGTTATGAAAAGGAAATGGATAGTATGACTCAAGGACTCTGGGTTCCATCACTGTCCCATCATAACAAACAAATCTTATCTTCATAGAGACAGCTCATCTCCTGCAAAAACAGTTGAAGTTTTTCTGGATTTCTCTTTTTATTATTTCTCTGAGTAAAAGTGCTTTTAATGTCAATAAACAGGAAGAGAAGTCAAAATAGAGTGGTCTGGAGGAATGTGCAGGTCTCAGGCAGACCTGACTGGAGTTCACCCTTTTGTGAAGGACACATCTGGATCACTTCAGTCACAATAAAATATCCAGGTAGGTCGGGGGGGAGATTTGATGTGTGGGAGTTCTTTGTTTGGAGGCAAACGTTGTCCTTTAAAAGTAATGTTCTTTTAAACAAATACAGTTAATGCAGGTGTCAGTGAATGCTCACAGAGCACTTTGCAAACAAACCCCAAAGCCAAGCAGTTTATAATCAAACTGAGAAGTCATGGGTGTGAAATTGGGAAGAAAGGCAGGGCCAAGTGGATCTGCAGGTGGCTGGGATCACTGCAGAGTTTTACTGCTTCAAACTAGGTACAGGGTGGAAAATGGCTCCTGCTTCTTTTATTGAGGAAATCCTGCCCAGGGTATGCCACAAAAAGTCACGGACCAACAACCAGGAATCATCTTCTGTGCCTGAAGAGGCTCTTATTTTTGTCCTGGCTGTCTGAATAAGCATTGTCTTAGCCCTGTGTATTTTATATTGCTATTTTGTATTTTTCTGTGATGCTCTGTTGCTATAAGACATTTTTATACATATTTCTCTGTTTTTTTGTGGGTTTTTTTTTTTTTTTGAAGGCGCAAATAGTGAGGTGTAAGGAGGGGAGAGGAGGAGGGAATGATTTACTCACAGTTACACTTTGCTTAACTGAACAGTTGCAAAGACTTGTACAATCACCTTTGCTCTGTCTTTGCTAGCAAGCAAAGCAATCTTTGAGGTTGCTTGTACTGAGATCAACTGGGCTGACCTGGCCTGTGTGTGCAGCTGATGTCCCTCAGATATGCCCCACATTCCTGGGGACAGTGTCTGTCTGTGCAAAGCCATACCAGGAACCTCAGTAAGAGACTGAAAGGATGGGTGACCAGTGAACAACTGCACACCCTGGCCCTGTTTGACTACAGATTTGGTACAGATGTAGCTTACTCTGGCAAAAAACAAGTGTAATGTCTCTAGTTTACCATCTACTGCTTGGGAACAGGCTGTATTAAACAATAAAACAGTGGCTCACAGCTGTATTTACTGTTTTACAAATGGATGGAAGACACAGTATTTCATCTTTCCTAATTGTTCAGCCTGGAGAAGGGAAGGCTTCAGGGAGTCCTCAGAGCACCTTCCAGTGCCTAAAGAGGCTCCAAGAGGGCTGGAGAGGAACTTTGGACAAGGGCCGGGAGTGACAGGATAAAGGGGAATGGCTTTAAACTGACTGAGGTCAGATTAGAATTTAGGAAGAAATTCTTCCCTGTGAGGGTGGGCAGGCCCTGGCACAGGGTGCCCAGAGGAGCTGTGGCTGCCCCTGGATCCCTGGAAGTCTTCCAAGCTCTGGGATAATGGAAGGTGTCCCTGCCCAGGGCAATGGGGTTGGAACTGGATGATCTTTTAGATCCTTTCCAACTCAAACTATTCTATGATCTATAATAATTGGAATTAGACTTCAAGTTTTAAATTGATGGGAGCTCACACACTAAAATTTTAACTAAAAGCAAAATAAAGGAGTGATTTGAAGGAAGAAAAGATGGGAGTTATTTTCTTCAAGTCTCTAAATTGCCTGAAAAAGGCAGCAGGCAGAATGGGCTATGTGTGAAAAAACATGAAGGTGGAACAACATGCTGCTAAAAGCTGAAATGAGAGGCAATTAGGGAAGATAGGAATGCAGAGGCTTAAGTGCTGAAAACCTCAGAGACTCGAACTCGAGAAGGTGACTTGGATGCAGAAAGCAGAGGAGCTTGTGCTATTTGTAAGCAAGAGGAAAAACTTCATTGACATAGTGCCAGCAGAATTGTACCTTGAGTGGACACCAGGTCACAATGATTGCTGCATTTAAAGGGCTCAAATGGGTGCTTCTTACCTAGGATACAGCTTCAGATTTTCTGGAAATGCTATTACAAAAGAGATGACACTTCCTGAAATAGTAATTTGTGGTTAAACAAGGTGTAAAATGAAATCAATAGAAGGAAGGTACATATCAATTGTCTAATCAGACAGATGTATGAACTATTTTTGACACTCTGTTACATTTACATGAGACTCTCTTTGCCTGGATGTGTGTTTGTCTCCTTTTCAGGCAACACTAAACCATACAGCACAGATAACATTCTGAAGCAGATAGGATGGAGACATGGCCTTGCATTCATTTCATGACAGATTCTCCCTGAGGTTTTGTTTTCCTAACCAAAGCAAAGGGCATTTCTCCTTATAAAGTATTCTGTTTTGCTCATGGTGAAAGAGAAAATAGAGGAAGAGGGTGCTCTACTTACTGTTGTTCATTTTAGTGTTATTGTACTCTCATAAATAATTGAGTGAACTAAGAGCATTTTTCAAATCTATGTGTTACACAGACAATGAAATAATCTCAGATAATTGCTCTGGAGCTTTATTCACTCTAATGTGGATCAAAGAAATTGCATCATAGCACTGTGGGAAATACTCACACCCATGTTGTCACAGTAGTATTAGGGCTGGCAGCAAGTCATGTGAGGCCCACCTTGTGAACATTCCCAGAGGAAGCTCTTCACCCACAAATCTGTGCAAATTTAGTAATTTTATAGAATCACAGAATGGTTTGGGTTGGAATGGACCTGAATGACCACCTCATTTCAACCCCCTGCCATGGGCAGGGGCACCTTCCAGCAGACCAGGCTGGTCCAACCCAGCCTGGAATACTTCCAAAGCAGGGGCAGCCACAGCTTCTCTGGGCAACCTCACCTTCCTCACAAGGAAGAATTTCTTATTATCTAATCTAGCCCTGCCCTCTTTCAGTTTAAAACTGTTGCCCCTTATCCTGTCACTACATCTTTTGTAACCTTTGTGTTTCTTTTAAGTCCCTTTATAAATTAAAAGGTTACAATAAGGTCTCCATGGAGCCTTCTCTTCTCCCAGCTGAACATCTGCAACTCCCTCAGCCTTTTGCCACAGGAGAGGTGCTCCAGCCCACTGACCCATCAGTATTCCCAAGTCTTTCTCTGCAGGACAGCTCTCAGTCCTTCCATCCCCCAGCTCTACTTCTGCACAAAGTCTCCTCAATACTGCACAGCTGGAGAAAAATAAATATATATAGAAAGAGCAATTCAATCAAATATATATTTCTGCCATATTGCATTAGAGACAGAAGGCAGCTTATCTTGCTTTTATTTACACTAAATGTGTCAATATAATTTGTGTAACTCTTGAGAATAATGCTTGTTATCATATTGTGTGCTGAGTTTAATTGACCTGTTATCTGCTGCCACCGACACAGCACGGGAACCTCAGCAAGGCTCACGGAAGGTGTGGAGCAAGGCTGTGACCGCCCACATTAGTAACTGCTTGTGATTTTGTTTTCAGAGCCTTGCACAACAGCTTTACATTGGCTCTTGCACTTCCCAGCTGCTGTTAAGCATGTCGTGCAGATATCAGGATGTGTTTGCTGAACTCCAAAGCGCCACCTGCATCAGCCACAGGGCAAAGTGCAGCAGAGCTGTCATGCTGCTGATGTTCAGGTTGACTTTGGCTGACTTTTAAAAGCTGTTAGCAGTGATGGCCCCTTCACAAAGTGAAAGTTAGCTTCTCATGTGGAAACTAAGTTCAGGCTTTATAAGGAGAAATTTTTTTTGGTCTTCTTTGGAAACTAAGATGTTGGTCAAATCCAAGGGCTCCATTATGATGTGATCCTTTCAGAAATCATGGAATAGACTTGAATAGAAAATTCCTAAAGTGTAGTTACCTATCATTAAGATAATACCAATTAGTTGAGTGTACTTACATTTTACAAGCTGTAAAACAGCTTATAAAAATGGACATTACCTTGTAAAGGACATTTTAAGTTTTCTGAGCGCTCTCCTTCCCAAGCTCAGGTTGACACTGAGCAGGAACTTCATGCCTGTCTCAGGGGCAGAATATAAAATCTCCACTGATGGAGACTGTGCAGATGTACAAATGCACGAAAACTCCCTGACTAAACCCTCTTTTTTTTTTTTTT
>VYXF01005075.1:146929-209142 GCA_013397295.1 Polioptila caerulea
TGCCTGCCCTCCTCTTTTCACATTGTTTATGCTTTGGGCCTGAAGTTTGAAGATGTTGTCCTTGAGTCCCCAGCTGGAATAGGATTGTTTTGTCTTCACCCCCCTGTGGAAAGATCCCAGTAACCCTTAACAGAAAGCTAAAAGCTGCACACCAGAGCAGAACAGAAAAACTTAAGGCATCATTATCACACCAAGAGTTCAGCCGTGGTAATGCTGACAGAATGTCCACAGTCTGCTTGGAATGTGTGCTAGGGAATAATCAGATGTTTTTCTTGGATTAGCACCTAAACACATCTAGGAAGCTGAAAGTTGCAGGAGCTACTCAGAAAAGCTTTCGAGGAACTTTCAGAAGTGTACAACTCCTTAGTTTTTTTTTCTGAGGGCTCCAAAAAGCAGTCACTTAGAGAGGCTGATATTTAAAAAGAGGCAGGGGACGTGTGGTGACAATGTGGTTAAGTGACAAAACCCCAGTGCTGTGTGATGCAATGGCCAGCAGAAGTCTGCAACACCATTTGCATCCACGTCTGTTTGTTGTGATTGCAAAACTGAGAACACGAGACAGGCTGGCAGCAGCTGCAGTCCTGGATAGGCATTTTCAGGAAATACTTGTGTGATGTGCTAAGGAATATTCAGAAATATTATTTCAAGTAATGTGGACCAAGAGAATTGATTTGTCTGAGATGATTTCTGCCTCTGCCAACTTTCAGTGGCCCAGTGAATGTCTGAGCTGTGCCATGCACATCCTTGAAAGTCTTTTGTAGCCCTGTGCTTTGCAAATATTTGCTACTGAACTTTGCTTTATTAAAGGTCTGATTAGTAGGAATATTGGAAACTCTTCAGTTACACAGAAACATAACCAGGGCAGGAAGTGACAGCACAAGGGGGAATGGCTTTAAACTGGCAGAAACCAGGTTTGGATTAGATAATTGAAAGAAATTCTTGCTTTTGAGGCTGGTGAGGCCTTGGGACAGGTTACCCAGTGGCGGCCCCATCCCTGGAAGTGTCCAAGGCCAGGATCGATGAGGCTTTGAGCAACCTGGAAAAGGGGAAGGTGTCCCTGCCCATGGCAGGGGTTTAGAATGAGGTGATATTTAAGGTGCCTTCCAACCTGAACTATTCTGTGATTCTATGATAGTTCATAATTTCTACAGCCAGCTTGTAATGGAAGGCACTAATTGGACCCTCTTCCACTCTTATCCTTCACTTCTGAAGGCTGTGTAAATTCAGCTTCCACCCCTTTCCTTGACTGCTATGTATGCCAGCCCCCCCAACCAACTTAGTGGCCCTATGCTCCACTATCTCCAGGTTATCAGTATTTGTTTTGAACTAGGGGGTCCAAAATTTGACACAGTGCTCTAGGTGCAGTCTTAGAATGCAGTGCAGAAGCTCTTAAAATCACTTTCTCTCAGTGTGCTTTTCTTAGTGCTGCCCATTAGCATTTGTCATTGCCAGAGTCAGCTGCTGGCTTGCACTCATCTTGCTGCTGTCCTTCCATCAGGACCCAGGTTTTTTTGGGAGATCTGACCCTCTGGATGTTGGCCTGCAGTGCTGCAGAGCAATATCCTGTCCCAGGTGTGGAAATCTGCATTTTAATTTATTGAGTTTAATGAAGTTTGTCAGGCTGTTCTTAGAGCTTGTCAAGGTGCCCCTGCATGGCAGTCCAGCCCTCCAGCAGGACTGCTCCTCTGAACTTGATGTTACATCAAAATTTTATGAAAATCTGTGGGGTTTTTTTCCTATCATCTGGGTCATTAATGAAGATATTCAAACATACTGATCATGGAGGGATGCCACAGCTGATTACAAAAGGCTATTGAGTTGGTCAGGCAGAATATGGCCATGCTAAATCCATGGTGGTTTTTCCCACACACCTCCTTGTCCTTTGCTTGCTTGGAAATTGCTTTCAGGAGGAGTTGCCACATAATTTTCCCAAGGACTGAGGTTAGGCTTTGTTTTCTTGCTGTCCCTGGGGAGCTACTCCACTTAGAAGAGAATTCCAAAAAGGAGTGATGTTGGTCAGCTCTTGTAAATAACGGATGCATACATTGCCCTGCTTGTATGTGCATTTTGTCCCAAGTTTGTCTGACTCAGGTAGTGTTTCTTTCCCCAGAGATTAGCCCCAGGGGTGTGGGAGACCTGAGAGATCATCTTGCCAGAGAAGACTGGGGCAAAGGAGGCATTCAACACATTCATGTTTTGCTGTGCATTTCATCATTTCTTCCTCCCCATCCCTGCCCAGCTGTGAGCTCACTCTGTCTTTGGCCTCCCTTTTGTTGCTGCTGTACCTGTGAAGCTTTTGCTGCCTTTCACATTCCTCAACTCCAGTGGAAATTTCAGTTTCTACTCCACCTGGGCATTGATCTTCCTGGTTCCATCCCTGCATGCTTGTCCAGTGGGTCCATGTGCTTCCTTGCTGGCCTGTCCCTGCTTCCACCTGCTTTCTCTTGGCAGCTGAGTTCAGGAATGTCCTGTAAGGCTTGAGGAGCACGGGGTGGATGAAGTGTGAGCAGCAGTGTGCAACATCAGTGTGAGTTTGGCTGATTTATGGGGCATAATTGGAGCTCATGTGCTGCAGCATGCCTGCTGCAGAGGTTGGACACAGCAGCAACTGAACTGCCAGAGACAAGCACATATATCTTGTTCAAAGTTTAGTGACACCACCCTGTGGCACAGGTTTGTGCATTCTACACTGCTTAAAAGCAGAGGGGGGGAAAGAGAGGGAGGGAAAGGTAATCCCTGCTGAGTCATGCACATGCCAGCTCAACACTTCACTGCACTTGGGCAGGAGGGAGAGAAAACAACTTGTATAACTCACTCAGCTCCTGCAAGAGGCTCCTCTGTTTCCCACAACCACTATTTTGTTGGAAGTGTTGGAGGCTGTTTTCTCTCAAAAGCCCTAAATAGAAAAAAAATAAAGTGTGGGGGGCGGATGTTTCTCAGTTGGCAAAGGTCAAATATGATTTAATTATGGATAGGCCAAATGAGTGACAGGCAATCTATAAGTGCAAGAATTATACAGTAATTGAGGTTGAAATGGACCCCAGGAGGTCACGTTGATCAGCCTCTGCTGAAAGCTCAGCCTCTGTCAAAGGGCATTTATACCATGAGGGACAAATAAAAGACAGAAGAGGAAATGCTGAAGAGCTGGAGGATACTACTCTGAGTGTTTATCATGTTATGAGAAACTGCTACCTGAGATTAACATGTATTGAAAAGAGTTGTTGATCTGAAACTCAAATAATGAACTTTAAACTAAATACTCCCACTTGAGACCAAGTGTTTTTTCTGGATATCATAATTGTTCCCTTAAAAACATCACTTTGTTAGCAGGCAAAAGGGGCAGTGGAATATTAGGGTTTGTTGGTAAAAGCAATGAGGAGCACCATTCTGACAGTGTATAAACTGGGACATACATGTGCCTTTACCCTGGGCACTGTGCTGGTCATCAGCCAGAAAAACAATGGGATAGTCAATGGGAAAAGGGGTTTGGAAAGGGTAACAGGAATGTTTGGTTTTTGTAAAAGCTGGCTGTGAGGAGTGCCTGAGGTAAGGATCCCTCCCACAGTTTGAATGCTGTGGAGGGTGGAAATCCTGTACAAGGTTTCTGGTTTAAAATTCCCTGATGTCAGACGTTTCTCTTATCTTATAAAAGAGCATTTCCTTCCTTCCCAGCAGTCTGTGTCTCTTCCTCTGCTCTTCCCTTTCTCCCCTGTGTTGCTTTCATGGCTGGGCTGACCCTGTGGTCTTGCCAAACCATGGCAGAACCACCCACACCCCACCAGGTTTCAGCCATGCAAACCTGCTTCAGGCAGCACCAGGCAGAGGTGTGTGCCTGAGAGGACAGCTTAAACTACATTTTACTGCTGTATTTCTGCAAGAAATGGAGGAGAAAATGCACATGGAGGGGTTGGAGGGAGCAATAAATGGAATTACTACTAGCATTAAACCAGACAGTTGGGTTTATTTTAACCAGTGGCTTAAATACTAATGACCTTTGAACAGAGGCAGCTGGTGGGTTTAAGTAACCTCTTTTTTTCTATATCACTGTTAAGACAAAGTTCAACTTTCCCTTTATTTGCAAAAAGTAGTAATTAAAAAGTAAAAGCTGTCTAAAGAGGGCAACTGCTTAAAGGGGAGCAGCCACACTTAGATGTGGCTATGAATTGATTTAGGAAAAAAAAAATAGCACTAAAAAAGTAATAGCAATCATGTAAAAATCCTTGTTAGATGTAGTTAAAAAAAAAAAAGCTTGAAATGATGAGGATTTTGTTTTTATGAGTCATCTGCCCCAAAACCCCAGGGTAACAAATCACTGCTCAAGAAATGCCTTCTATGGAAAAGGTCAGTTGTTCTGAAGAGACAGTGGGGGAAAAACACGACAAAAAGGCTGGAACTTGATGGCAGCTGACTTTTATTTCAGTGCATGGATATGTTAAAAGCTGTCAGTTAAACAAAAGCCTTTTACCTCCTCCCAAAAAAGCCCCAATAATTCAGCTTCTATAGTGTGTGTGTTGTGTTTTGGGTGTGAATTGTATGAGTCCTGCTGTCAGGAATAAACATGCTTGACCTGTTGGCATCCAAGCAAAGTCAGGGCTCTCAATGTGCTGCTGAACCCCTCTGTGAAAAGTTTCAGTTGGATTTTACTCCGAACTATTGCAATTCATTTGGAGAAGTGAAACTTCTATATTGTGCTACACAGCTAATAAACTCAGGCTTTTCACATACAAAAACATAATGAGGGAAACACTTGGTAGGAACAGATTAAAAATAGATTCTGTGTGGGGGTCAAAATGGAAACAAAGCAAGCGTTTTATTTCCAGCTGGATGTTATGGTTTCTTGATGTCTTCTGTGTGAAAATGTGGTGTTTAAAAGCATGATATGTTTCTCACAGTTCTGGCGTGGGGAATCTTATCAGCTCCCATTCCCTTTATGGTTGTTTTTTAGAGATTAGCAGCCTGAGTGAAAATGATGTCCTTGTTCTGCGCCTCGACTTGACTGACAGATCCTCTCATGAAGCTGCAACCAACAGTGTGCTCAAGCATTTTGGCAAGGTAAGATGTGCTCCTGGGGTTGAACTTTTTTTTCATTGTCTCCTAGACCTGCATTTATGCTCATATTTTGCTTTTATTTTACTCTATGATCAATTATTAAACTTGCCAAAAAAGTACCTGCATTTTTATCCCCCCTGTTTCTTGCTTCTGGTTTTCAGCAACAAACAAATGATCACTGGTCCTTCCCAAGGACTAAACACCCACTGAATTGCCTGAGGAAGCACAAATACTGAAGGAAATTGGGTTTGTGTTAATTTATCTTTGTTTCTTTCCCGAGATTGATGTTTTGGTCAACAATGGTGGGCGCTCGCAGCGCTCGCTGTTCGTGGACACAAACCTGGATGTCTACAATGCCATCATTGAGCTCAACTACCTGGGCACCATCTCACTGACCAAGTATGTCCTGAACCACATGATCCAGAGGAGGAGAGGGAAGATTGTCACTGTGAGCAGTGTGATGGGCATCATGGGAGCTCCCCTTGCCACCGGCTACTGTGCCAGCAAGCACGCTCTGCAGGTGAGTTACAGTCTGGGAGTTAATTGAGTTAATTAGCTGCCTGTGTTTTAGCAGAGGGCTTTGTTCTGTGCAGAAAACACAAGTCTCACCTGAAATTTCTGGCTGCATCCTCAGGTATTGAAAGTCCTTTGGAATTGATTTGCTCTGAAAAGTGGAATAGCTGCCACTGTAGATTTTTTTCTTTCCTGACTGGAATTCAAGTGCCAGCTTAGGTGGTTCTAAGCAGTACATGGTTAAATTCCAGTGTGAAACACAAAACCTCAGCCCCTGGCTTCCAGAGGAGGGAATACCTCTATGAGAGGATTATTCTGTTGCATATATAGCCCTAAGGTTCTCAGTTCATTTAGGGAGGAAGAGTCACTGGTGAGAGTTTAAAGACTTGAGGAAATCTTTAGGACAGAGAAGTGAGAACAGTGAGTGGCAAGGCAGACTACTCAGAGAAATGAGAATTCCTGATCCATCTGGGAACAGCTGAATGTCTCTTCCCAAGAGTTCTGTGTCTTTCTGTGGTGTGAAGAACTGGCAGCTCACAGTGCCATAGGAAGTTATCTTCTGCCTAACACTTAGCACTCAGCATTGCCTGGAAGAAGTTTTTGAAAGCAGTGTCACTTGAGTAGAAAAACATAAAAGAGGAGCTCAGAAATGTTTCTGCCTGTATCGTTGAGGAATCTCTTGTTTAATGAGTAAATTTGTTTGGACATATTTGTCTTTCACCACTGTTTGGCCTCCTGCTAATGCACATTTTGATCTCAGTAAAACAAACTTCAGCTGAGCTCACTGATGGTTTAAAAACTGGCATCTTCTTACTCCCTGCTGCATTTCAGCACGTGAACAGAGCAAACAACTGCTTAAGCCAAAGGATCAATGTCTTTTTGGCAATTTGACCAGCAACAACAAAAATGTAACAAGTGGCTGACACTGCAAAGCCCCTTGAAAAGATGAAGCTGTAGGATATGGTGACAGATCTCTGCTAAAAAAAAAATTCAATTAGTGATGGGGAGAGAGCTGCTGCTCTTCATTGGAGTGGCAAGGCTGGAATTGCCCATTACAGGCCAGCTTTTGGGTTAAGCCTGGTGGATTTAAATTAGAAGAATGCAATGAGCAGGAGCCTGACTTCCCTTCATGCTCCTTTATTTATTGAATGTTCTTTCGGTTGAATTATCTTTGGGTGTGGTGCAGTTGGGTTAAGCACTGCTAATTAACTGCAGAGCACGAGGAATTCACGTGTTGTTTTAAAAGTACTCAGAATTCTGAACTTCATGTTAAGATTGAGAGCACAGACAAAGCTTTAAAAAGATCATTTACTATAATTAATTAAAATAAGCTGACTGAACTGCTTCTGTCCTTATGAGCCTCACCTCTGCTAAATAACCAGGCCAGACTCCAAACCTCCCTCCTTGTTTCTTTCACAGTGATTCCAGAAACACTAATTGCAGGTGTTGAAACATGACTTACAATATTGATTTTGGAAATACTCTGCCTGAGTGTCTTTGATAAGTCTGGAGTTATGGCTAGATGTGGGCATGAAGCCCCTAAAAACTAGGAAAAGCTTTTTTGAAATAACAAACTTCACCAGTGCAGTTTGGATAAAGGAATTCTATGGGAATGGCAGCCCTCCTTAGAGAGCCCTGTAGCAAATTTCTCATGGTGAAGAAGAAAAGGAGACTGGAAGAGGGAAGAGGAAAAATCAGCCAGAGCGAAAAATGTTGGGTTTTTTTTTAAAAAGTGTTTGGGTTTCTCAGAATGTATCCACCTGTATTCAAAGATCTTATTGAAGGTTGTGTTTTGGCCACCAATTATTAAATATACGAGCCCATAACATGAAACCCATCTAACATGGATTCATCTGTTGTGTTTTTTGGATGGTTTGGTTTTTTTTCTAATTCATGCCTTCGAGCCTATCACAACTGACACATTTAATGCTGCAAACTGAATGACACCCTTTTTTTTGAAAAAGTCCTTCCTTTTGCTTGTGTGGTTTGTTGTGTGTGTTTTTGGTTTTGGTTGGGTTTGTTTTTTTTTTTTTTCCTTTTAATTTCTTTAAATGGCATTTGGAGGAGGAAGGAAGGAATTCTGCCTGGAATTAGAATATGTTCTTGAAACAATCATGCTTTGATTCATGCCAACTGGAATTCTTCATAACAATGTTCTACTGATGAAGTTACCCTTTATTTCTGTGCTGGGAGTGCTGTAAGAGCATGAGTCAAGCCCACAGGAGCTGCATCTGCCTGGTGCAGTTTCCCTCCTGGAGGGATGTGCCACTCTCCCAGCTGTAATTCAGCTAATTGGTGGCACAAGGGAGTGGATCAGGAATGGTGGCCTTCAAAATGTTCCTTCATCAGGAACTTGTCTAAGAAGCACGTGGACTGAGCAGCAGCAGCTCCTTGCTTTGTTCAGTATCTCAGTCATTAATTTCTAAATATTTCTGGCAGGGTAGCAGTTGTTTCAGCCTTGCCTTGTTCAGCATCTTCTAGGATTTGGTCACTAAGCTGGAAAGACCCAGAGATGGCTGAAAGTCCCACACACTCTGCTTGAATGTCAGAGCTGGCTTCAGTCTGGGCTTGGTGGAAACACTCAGGTTCCTTCTCTGGCACTGGAGTTCCTTTACTGCTCCCAAATCTGGGTCTGTCCCTGCCTGAATTTCAATAAGAGAAAGCACTTATTTTTCTTGCTGAGGAATTTAAAGCTTCTCTTCTGGGAGGAAGCAGAGGAATTTCATACCAGCTATCTTTGAATATCAAGGTTAAGTGCTGGAATTAGAAAACACACTGTACACAGGGCATCCAGAGGGGACTGAGTCTGTGTAAGTTCTGGTTTTCAAGAGGCCCTTGTCAGTGTGTATCAGCCAGGATTTAGGGTGAGTGACTGTCCTGGCCCTCCTGTGTTGCTGGTGAAGGCTGTGCCTCTTCTCTGGTGTAAAACCTTGGAGCTGCAGCACGAGGGAAGGATGTGGGGCAGCAGAATGGCTGCAGAGCAGGAACAGGACCTTGCTGGCATCTCTGGCCATTGTATTTCATGTCTACAGGCTGTACAGCCTTTAATGGGATCACCCTGGCTTTGACAGTGCCCACAGGGCTGGCTGCTGCTGTGTGCCTTTGTGTGGCTGCTCAGGTGCCCAGTTTGAGGTGCAGCTTGGATCCCAGGAGCCTCCCAGCATCTGAGCAGGTGTAGGAGCTTTGCCAGAAGTGACTGAGCCGAGGTCTGGCTCCCCTTCTGTCACAGCATTCCCAGACACACGCCCTTCCAACTCCTCAACTCCTGGAAGTGCATCTTGAGTGTGTTCCCTTCAGGCAAAATGGGAGCCAGTTCTGTTCCTCACCTCAAATGGACAGGGAGTGGTGGGCAAGTGGGGGTCTGAGTGTCTTTTTATGTGTGATTTTCTCTTCAGCTGGACTGACAGCACCACCTTTTTGACAGGACTGCCCAGTCTGGGGGTTGGGGGCTTTTCTAAAGAAATGGGCTCAGGGCCCCTCAGGGAAGGAAGGGGATGAGGAAAGTGCAGGTTGGGGTGTAGCATTAGCCTGGAGTGGTGGATAAAACACAGCCCTGTTTGTGCCCATGGGGGTGGAGGAGCTGGGAGAGAGCCTGGCTTTTTACACCAGAACAACTGAGTGTCCAGGAGCAGATTCCCATGTGTCCAGGAGCAGATTTCTGGGCACATGAGTGTCCAGTGTCAGACCTTAGCCCTCTCCAGGCTTTGCTCACGTGCTGTGAAGACCCAGCCCCAGATTTGGCACCTGCAGGTAGTCACAGCTTTAAGTCCATGCTCAGTGTTTTTAGGGGACCAAACTGCAAAGCCTGTATGGAATCCATAAACTGGAATTAGGCACCAGCAGCTGGGGAATTGGAGCCCCTGTTCTTGGTCAGAGTGTGCTGCTCCTTGCTGAGCTTTGGTGGCTTGTCCCAGCTGCTGGTTCTGTGTCACCACAGGCCCATGTCTGACTGCTTTTAGCCTGTGTTTAGCCTGTGTTGCAGCTCAGGAAAGAGCTCTGGGTCAGCCAGCCCTCCTCCCAAGCTGGATGGGAGTAAAGTGATAAACTTTTACTACAGTGGGAGAAGTTTATCAGCCCATGCTCACTCTGTGTCTCTGTTGTGACACAAAATCACGTGCTGGAATAGATACAGGGGACTGTTGGTAGCTGGGTCAAAGACAAGACACGATGGGATGTTGGTTAAATCATCCCCCACAATGCTTGACCAGCAGCTTTGGTGGAATGCACCCTTCTGAACTGGCCATGTTTCCCATGATAGTTTCTGTGTAAATGTAAATTGCTGCAGGGATTCAGGAAACCTTGTATCCTCTTAGCTTAAAGGAAAGAAGTACCTGCAATTTTTGTAATTTTGGTTTAAGTTGTATACATTGGTAGCACATTCCTGAGCTGAAATAAGATTTGTGTCTATGTGGATGCCAATTTCAAACTCTGTCACAAATTCAATGCTGCAAATTAACTGCCTGAAGTGTCAGGGTGCCTCTTTGACTTTGCTGTGCTGAAGACGTTCCTCCTTTTCTTACAAAAACCACTGCCACTTACTTCATAGAAACTGTGTAAACTCTTTATTGTCACCCCAAACAACAATTGGCCTGCAAAAGGTAATTTCCATGATTCTGCAATTCTTAGGATTGGTGGCATTTCCCCTGCCAAACATCAAGACTTGCCCTCAGTATAGTGACAGCAGAACCTGGCTGTACTTTAGAGACATTACTGTGTATTTGGGAAGATGAGGATAGATTCCTCACTGGTTTATATATCAATGTCTGTAACTGCAGATAAAATGCTAAATTAGCCATTGATGGTGAAAAGTCAAGGAAAGTAGTAGGAATTGCTTGTGGTGGACTCTTGTTATCTTTACAGTGTAAATTTGTATGAAAATGTCATCAGCTAAACCTTGCAAACAGCAAGATTTCACTGTATTTTTGTCTTCTAGGGATTCTTTAATTCTCTGCGGACTGAGCTGACTGACTACCCTGAGATCAGTGTTATCCAAATCTGCCCAGGGCCTGTACAGTCCCAGATCATCCAAAACGTCTTCACTGAGAATCTTGCAAAGGTAAGGACTCAGTTCTGTTGTGACAGACCCAACTTCTGCTGTGGGGCCACTGGTCCTTTTGTGGGGTATTTTTGTCTGACTCTGTCCTTCTTGCAAACATTAACCTCGTTTCCTTCATACCAAGAAATGCTTTGAGTGGAGCAGAGCTGTGTATACCCTTGCAATTCTTGGTGGTACCAACTGAAAATTGACTTTGATAATTGCTATTCCTTCTGTCTCCCAACACAAACAACCCAAGGCCAGTAAAATGTACCATTCAGCCACAGTGCTGTGGTTTTGGGGGGGAAAGGCAGGGTTTTCTGGACACAGCTCTGCCTGGGCAGTGCTGTCCTTGCTGCTCAGGTAGGGTTTTGTTGGCCCTGGTCACGCTGTGCCCTGGTGGGTGACACTGCTGCTGGCACAGCCCTGGCTCAGCTGACACGAGCTGTGCATTCCTTTCCTGTTAGGGATTGTTCCAGGAGGAAAAGCAAAACCTTCCATCTGCACAATGGCTTTTAGTAAAGGCTGTCTGACAAAGCAGCTGGCAAAAATTGCTACTGTGATATATCAAACTGTAATCTGCCCTAAATTCAATTGATTTGGGGCTCAGGATGACCCACCAGTGAGGGGGAGGGGATCTCTCATTGGTGAATCGAGTTCTGGAATGATTTTTTTTGTTGCAAAACTTCTGACTTGCGTGAAAGAAAAATGCACCTTTTGAACAATGGTGAAAGTTGCAAAACACATTTCTCAGATTTCAGTGTGGCAGAAGACCAGGGAGGAGGAGCAAATCTAGACCAGAACTGCTTTTGCCCTGTGAAAACAGAAGGACAGATTGCTCGAGCAGCCTGCTATTGCTGGAGTGAAATGTGCACAAGTTCACAGAGTTGTGGTTTGTGTTCACTAAATGATACACAGGGACAAGACGTCCGGTTGATGTCTCTGCCTCAAGCAGCTGGCTGCTTTTCTCTTGGTTGAGATGGAGAGAACTGGCAGGAATATTTAGGTTAATGGGGAGTGTGACCTCACCTACTAACTTGGCTGCTTGAGTAACTTGTGGTGTAGAATGGGGCAGACACAGCCGGGAACTGGGAGTTCCCATTCCTCAGAGCTGCAGATGGGGAAACATGTTCAATAACCCCCATCAAGTGGAAGCCTTGTTTAACCTTTGACCCATCAACAGAGGCATTAATTAAAAGGGTGCTTTATTTGAGCCAAAGGAAGATAGAAATTGTTCCCACACTGAAAACCACAGGATAGTGAGGGGTGGGTTCCCCTGCCCCAGACTCTGGCTGAGCTCTTCTTGTGGGGAAATGGGGAGGAGTGTGTCTGTCACAGGGAGCGTGGCCCTTTCCCCCTCTGTCACTCGCAGGGATCCAGCTCTAACCCCTCCCTGCTCTGTGCCCCCTCAGTCCATCGAGAACAGCGGGGACCAGTCCCACAAGATGCCCACGGACCGCTGTGCCCGCCTCACCCTGGTGAGCGTGGCCAACGACGTGAAGGAGGCCTGGATCAGCGACCACCCCTACCTGGCCGTGTGCTACCTGTGGCAGTACGCGCCCACCTGGGCCTGGTGGCTCATGAACAAGATGGGCAAGAAGAGGATACAGAACTTCAAGAGTGGAATTGTGAGTGTGCACTGTGTCCCTGTCTCCCCTGTTTGCTTGTTTCACCCTGCTGTTCTGCTGGGATTGCATTGCTCACCCTTGGAGAGCCCTGATGTGCAGGGCAGCGTTCTGTTCCTGCAGTTCTCCCTGGTATTTGTTGCTACATTGATGCTATTTGTTCTTTTGGTACAAAAAAACCCTCCCATCTTAAAGTGCTGCAAGAACAGGAAATAAAAAAGTAAGGGTGGCACATGAAGCTTCAAACTTTGTGTTTTCACCCTGTAACTGCCCATGGTCAGAAGCTGTTTCACAGTAAGGCCTTTGCTCACAGTGTTGTTTTTAACACAGCAGAAAATGGGTAGGGAAATACTGATTTAATGTCCTCTCCCTCCAGGATGCTGATGCCTCTTATTCAAGGAAGAAGAAGTAAGGACGAGTTGTGTACAAAATCCTCCTGTGTTTCTGCTAAGGCTGAGAAACTTTTAAGATTACATGTGTGTAACCAGCAGCTGTTCTTTGGTTTTGTTACATCTTTGTCATCCTGTAACTTGACAGAGCTATCGAGCTGATGACACACTTGACTAAATAAAAATCTCTTTCTAAACACACCTGTTTCATGCCAAACTCCCACAGGCTGAATTTTTAAACTTACAAGAATTGAGACACATGAGAGGCTGGGCTGCTGCTCTGACACGGGCAAATACCTGATGAGCAGTCTGAAATTATTGACCCCAGGATCCTGTTTCTCTCACTTTCATTCCTAATTCTTGTTGATTAAAAAGCCCCCACAAGAAGATGGGTGTGGTATAGAGGGTAAGGGTGTCTGGTCTGTGCTTGGGATGTGTTGCTTGAGCAAAATGTGTGTTCAGGGCTAAATCCCTTCATTTCTGACACATCAGGACTTACCCTCTGGCCCCTTTCTCAGCTCTGCTGCCCTTACACTTCCCTGTGTGTGATGAACATCACAATCTAAAGCAAGGGGGTGTTGGGAAGAATTAAATAAAGCTCTGCACGTGCCTGGTTAGAAAACAGAGCAGTTCAGGGGTCACATAGGATAACAATGGGTCCCAAGCTCAGCCCCATTGCTGAGGGCAGTACAAGGATGCCATCAGTAATCCCAAGAGCAGCCTGTGAACACAGACAAGGCCAGGCTCGAAGGTGCTCCAATTCCTGAATTCCAGATAAATCAAAGAAATGCTCCAAACCAAACACAAGAGCTGCACAGGTCTGTGGGACAGAGCAAGAAGCTTTAACTCCTGTTTCTGCCAAAAGCAGAATGCAGGCAGGGTGAAGGTGAGGGAACGGTGACTCAGGGCTCAGGGCTGTGCCAAGGGGCTCTGGCAGCAGTGAGTGGGGGTGTGGGACACACAGCCTGTGACAGCAGGGGACAGGATGTGGCAGGGCAGCACAGCCCAGCTCCACATTCCTGTGCTGCAGCAGGAACTCTGCCCGGTGCTAATTGTGCTGCTCCATCTGGTGCCAATCAGGATCTCTGCTGGAACACTGGGCCCAGTCACCAGCAGCTCTCCTCCAGGCTGGGGACCAGATGGAGAGAGCCCAGAAAAAGGAAGGGAAAAGGATCACAGCTCCCTTTAATTTTTTCTCTACTGGTTTATTCTGTTTACAAAAGACAAAGGATGAGGGCAGAAATTACAGCCGTCTTCGAGTAAGGACTGCTGCAAAAAAAGATAATTAAATTTTCTGTGACCATACAGAAGACAAGTAGTAGATTTACAATGAGGCAAGGGAGGGTTAATTAGATTTAGGAAATAACTCCAACTTTCCAGCTGCTGCAAGAGCAGCAAAGAACTGGAGTGAGCTGCTTGAGGAGTAAACGACACTCCTCACATTGGAAGTTTTAAATCAGAGTAAACATTTCCCAGGGTAGCTCCTTGTGAGAGGGAGCTGAAATAGGTGCTGTCTATAAGCCCCTTCCACATCACTTCCATGGCTTTGTATTTCCAGATGCAGCTCAGGGCCCAGCATGGCACCAACCTGCTTTGGAAAGCCACTACACCACTTGCATAGTTTTAAAAAATCATTTCTGGCCACAATCAAAAGGAACAGCCAGCAGCCAAGTACATGATTCTGTGGCAAATTTCATCTAAGACAAAAGGTCTTAAAGGTGAGGAGCAAAAGTAATAAATGTGCTGGGACTCAGACAAGGCTGGGTGTTCCAAACCAGTACTGCTTCACTTATGGAGCAGGTCTCATTCAAATTGATTCTGTAGGAAGAAAAAACAATTGTCTGCTCAGTATTTGCCTACAGTGTAACCACTGACCTGCTGAGAAAACACAGCTATGTGCTAAGACTGCACATAACAGGAAGTGAACAGGATAAATGAGCCCCTGGAACTGGACCTGGACCTGTTTTCAAGGTGACCTGTAACATTACAAACCAGCTGCCCAAGTCTGTTCCAGCCTGTAGTGAGGTTAAAAAAAATAAATTACTTCTGGCACAGACAGCTGGATTTTCACCACCCCTCCATCACCAAACTCTCACTGAATTTGTGGAAGACTGATTAGAGAGGGGGACAGAGGTTGCAAGTAATAACATATATATATACAGATATATATAATATATATGATATATGTGGATATTGGAAGAAGGAGATGAAATCATAGCATTTGTTCTTAAAATTTCCTCTGTCCCCATGTTATATACATTTACTTCTTTCATCAGTAAAGTCAGCCAGGATATCAACGTGTCAGAGCACACATTGGTTTATATAAATTCTTTTCACCAAAACAAGTAGTTTGGTAAAAATTGTCCCTTAAAATTTACTTTAGTTAAAGCATGGCTGATGACTTACTACACATAAGGAAGATCAGTGAAAGTCATATAACAAACGCTAGAACTGAACTCAGTCCAATATAAAATGGCCAGAATAAAAAAAAATCATATAAATAGTCCTATGTACACCTTGGTTGTCAAATCTGGGGTTGACAACACTACAAGAAGCTGTAACCTGACTGGCAGTGCAAGTCACCTGTCGGAGGAAAAAAAGTAAATCAGAATGCACCAAAAATAGTTAATGATCAGAATCATGTAAGTGATCAGAACTGTAGTAATGATCAGAATTATGGCGCTCTTCTCGGAACTGGAGAAGAGAATTTCAGCACGTGGCTCATCAGCCACACAGGCAATGGTGTCTCATGTTCCAGCAGCAAGAGACCAGACCCCAGCTTCCTGCCTGCCCAAGGTTCTGGCCAGCACCGTGTCTGTGCCGGGGCCGTGCGCGGGCCTGGCACCGCCACCCTGAGAGCAACGCCTGCTCTGCAGCACGGACCTTGGACTGCCAACATGCAGAGGGAAAAGACAAACCAGGAGCAGCCAAGACTGCAAAAGGCCAGCCTAGAAGAGAGGCAGCTGCAGGAGCTGCGAGGAGTACACGGGGTAGCCCAGGGGCGGGTCGGCCGCCTGCACGGTCAGGTTGCGCAGCAGGGCCGGGTGTGCCTGGATGCTGTAGCGCTCCTCGTCGTCGTTGGTGGCATAGAGCAGCTCCCAGGACAGGTTGGCCCACTGGCCTCGCACGGCTTCAGCATTGAGCTTTCCCACCTGGACTAACAGCTCCTGCAGAGTGAGGACTCGCCCCGTGTAAATTCCCTGCAAGAACAAACAGAGCAAGAGCTCAGTACATTGTCTGAGAAGAGAAAAGAGCGTTTTGGTTACAAAGCACTGAGTGAAGCTTTGGGACCACACTCCGTGAGCACTTTAAACACAGCAGAGTATAAACCAGTCCCCTCAGTTCAATTCCTCCACTGGAATTTAATCAGGAAATATTGCTGCATCTGAAGAACAGTGCAGTGGGGTTTTCAACCTTTTTAGTGCAAACCAACCTTGCAGAGCCTTCATGTTTTAGAGCACAATTACAAGGGGATAAAAAGAACAGCGAAGAAAGAAAACCAAATTTTGACCGAGTAATTTTTCTCCTTACCATGCTTGGGTCATGCCCCAGTGAGAACAGGTATGGCTTCTCCTGCAGAACTGCTTGCTGCCACTCCAGGTCTGACACCAGCCCAATGTACCAATCGCTTTCGTATTCCTCCAGGTAATTCACCAGCTCTTTGAAGTTCTCTACTGGGCCCAGGCTGGCTTTGTCCAGCATCAGTTTAAAGGTGTATCTGAAAGGTGCAGAACGTCACACAGTCAGCTGTGAGGCAGAGACAGGAGGGAGAAAGTCTCTTCAGGCCACAGAGGATGGAGCGGCTCCACCAACTCTGTCAGTCACTGCCTGTCAGCTGAGTCACTGCCAGTCGGTCTGGGTGTGCTTTTAGCTCACCCACACGTAAAGCACATCAGCTTAAACATCTCTCATTCACCTCCAACACCTCCCCACTGCCTCATAATGGATAGTGCCAAACATCTAAATCCAGCACAACTGTTGAAATCTGGGGACAATGAAAAAAGGTTTTTCCCCACACAACACAGCAGATTGGAGGCAGCTGCTGTGGAGGAGAGAAGAAAGAAGAAAACTCCATACCACAGGCTTCACTGCCTGGAGTCACAGGCAATATTCATGTAGGAAAAACCTACAAATAAACTATACGGGTTTAACAAAACATTACTGAAGTGACATTTCTCTAGGTAATTTTTCTGATCTCAGGAAATGTTTTTCTTTTACCTGAATGCTTTCAATGCCAGCTGGAAGAGCTCTGGTTTGCCTGTTAGCCAGTCCAAGCCAGCAGACCAGGGGATGCCCCCAGTGTAGGCCCTGAACACGTGGCGAGGGGCAGGCACGGCGTTATCCAGCCCAAACAGACCAAAGCAACACGACAGCACCCCGTGGATGTACAGGTCTTTCAGAGCTTTATCTTTCATAAGGTCTGTGAGTAAACTGGAAGGCTTCTCCTTCAGATGAAAAAAGTCCAGTTGGCTCAAAACAAAGTGGTACCATTCCTCTGGAAACCTCTGCCTCATTTCAGTCACTTTGGAAGAAGGCACTGGCGCTGTTCTCCATTCTTCAGGGATGCTCAGCAGCTCCGAGTAAGAGCAACTGAATTCTACACGAGGTAAAACTTCTGGCTGTTTCCCTTTGTCCACAGCAGGCAGCCCAAGCACCATAGCCCTGTTTAATTTACCTTCTGGTGACATTTCTTGTAGGAAATCTTGGCTCTGTGTTTCTACAGACCCTGGAATAGACAGATGCACTTTTGGTGTCAGTCTCAACTGGTCAGGTTCTTCTCTGTCTCTTGTTCTGCTACCGGGTTCAAAATCAAAAATGTCACTATCATTAGTCCAGTCCTCCACTGTATCAACACTAAAGCTGTCTTCTTCCCTCAGAGCTCTGGATCCTTTCACTGCACCACCATGCTGATTTTCTGGAAATGATCTTTCTTTGTTCTTGTTGGTACTGCCTGGGTTTTCCCACGTCTTTGATTTTTTATAACAATACTGGACAAGCATCCACACAAGTACTTTAACAAAATCATCTTTCAGGTGCTTTAAATTCTCATGGGAATCAATAATTCCAGATAACACATTCCTGGCATCAGAATACAGCCGCACAGGAACAACAGTACAGGGAGTCAGGATGTGTCCAAAATGGGGATTGGGAGACAGAATCCTTGTGTGCTCCTGATGTTCAAAGGCCATTTCAAAAATTTCATCCACTCTGTGAGCTTCAGCAGCATGGCAGGATGTTTCCTGCAGTTCCAGCCCCTAAAGCACACATGAAAACAGCTTCCTGTTAGTCTTCACCAGGACATAACCTTAAATTCTAGCAAGCTGTTTGCTTCTAACAGAATTATCCTGAACAAGATGATGGTCAGTATTTCCACAACTGAATCTACAAATCTATCTAGAGACAACAGCAAAAACAAAGCACTCACTGCAATATTAGGCACAGATCAATGTCTTAAATAAATCTTTGCCTGATGCAGATCTTATTAGCCAGCTTTTTATTGTGTCACAAGCTAAATGATAAAAAATTTCACATCTGCTGCTCATGTAAATTACAAGACTAATTAGTGTAACACTCAGAAAAGTGAATATAAATCAGTTACACTGCTGAAATGTTACACAGCAAAATGTTTGCAGTTTCCAACCATCAGCCTCTCAGTATGCAATTACCTTAATGTTAACACCACAGTATGTGAAGCCTTTCTCCAGCACCAATATCCACATCAGCCTGTCCTGAAAGCGGCACAAGTAATGAGACCCAGGCAGAGAGAGGCCTATGCAAGGAAAAAAAAACAAAGCAAAAAATGCATATTACCTTTTCTACATGCCATTGAAAGGATTCAACAGCAAACACAAAATATTTCTGCATCAACATCACAATCAGTTAACACTGGCTAACTAGTACCTCAGAATCTTGAAGCAACTGGCTGAAATGGCAGCTTTGAAAAAGCTGTGGAACGTGGGGAAACCTCACACAGCTGCAGGACTACATTATTCAACCAGACCAGGGTTAAACAACTCCACCCTCAATTCCCTTTGCAGAGATGACTTTCATAATTAAAGATCATTTTGGCTGCATTTCCAACCACACAGTTCTGACTGATCCTTCTTACTGAGGAGACATTGAAGAATCATGATACAGCACAGGAGTTTCCTCATGGCTCAATTTGCTGTGGAGTAGGAAATTTATTTGCTATCAAAGGAATAAAAATGTAACTGAACTGGAATTTGAAAATCAGGTTGTGAACAACAGCAAATTAGTATTCAAAAAAAAAACCAAACCCAAAACCCCAAACTTTTTCTGTTTTTTATCTATGTCACAAAAAGAGCAATACCAAATTTCCTAAGAACTGGTGGTTATACTGTATTTGAACTATAGCCTAATAACACAATGCTACTATTCTTAAACATGACATTTGCTGCCAGTTTTATGATATGACCTGCTTCTGCTGTCATTCATATCTGGTGACCACTCATTTGCAGAGAATTTTAGTTTTAAAATCTTGTAAGATGAAATCAGTGAAACCAACCATTAAGCTGTAGTTAAAATTTAAGTAACCTTTTCTATCCCACTGAGCTAATGAAGTGCATTTTCTTGCTAACATTTTGCAAAGATTTTAATTCCTTTCTTGCTAGCTGTTAAAGCTACTAAAACTCCTTTACACAGAAAAAACTATGGGTTTAAATTAGTGTCACACTGCTTCCTTTTGAACTCATCTGAGAACATCACAGTTTTTCTTGCTTCAAGTCGTTCATTCACAGATTTCCCCATTAAAGAAGAGACTTTTTACCCCTCAAGACTAGTGTCTTAAATTATTTATTCTAAGGCATACATGCCACCACAGTAATGATGGGAATGGGGAAAAAAAAATCCTAATAAAATATGTATATATATATAATATAGAGAGATATAAGAGATAGATAACATGTATAAGACAGATAGCTATAGATTATAATAATATAATAAAGATTTCTATTGTACATACAAAACATAGATGAACTAATGCAGCAGACAAACTGAAGTATCCTTCTTTGGAGAAAAAAGACTTCCTGGTTTTATTTAGTGCCTCTAACCAGTGATGCAAGTGCAGCACATGTTTCCTAGTAAAGCACCTGGATATATTCTTCAGAAAAGCATGATTAAGGTTAACTTCCACTGCCTTCAAATATTAGGCCACTTTTTCCAGCCATAAACCATTTTCTAAGAGGCTTATGTAAATATTTGCCTCTTGTCTAAGGGCTACAATCTTTTGATTATTTAGGTTACACAAAGGCTGTTTCTCAAGAAAATGACCTTGCAATTTTAAAACAGTTACTCTGTCTCCAGCTGGGAAAAAGACTGGGCATTTCTTCACCTCTGTCTGTAATTCTGTGAAATCCCCATCACGATGCCTTTCACAGGCTGTAAACCCTCAGGTGCTGCTACAATCCTACCCCAACTGCCTGCACAAGATATGACATTAAATCTGACCAACGAGTTTACAGCTGTTTACAGCTACTCAGGCTACATCATGTACTTCACAAACATCCAGTCAATATTCACCATAACCAATTAACACAACCAAATTACCAAAGTCCCCCTCTGGATGCTGAGTAATGGGATTGATGCAGAGACAGACAGACCTACAGAGAGCAGTCTGACACACATCCTTCTCTAGGCTGTCTGGCTAAAGAACCCAATTTACTGCCTCCAGTTAGGTGGGATCAATGCATCCCATGCTTTTTGCTCAGTTTATAAAGACTAGGATTGATATTGTTTCATCACCGTTTAGTATCTCCTTAAAGGTAACAAAAGAGAGTTACTTTTTTACAGGATTGTAACAAGTAGACATGGTAGAATCATTAGTGTAGGAGATCTCCCAGATCACCAAGCCTCTGGCTGAATACCACCATGTCCATGAAACAGTATCACAAACTGCTACACCTACTTGTTCCTTGAATGCTCCCAGAGATGATGACTCCACCACTTCCCTGGGGAGCCCATTCCAACGCTCAACTCTCCATCCCATGGAAAAACATTTCCCAGTGCACAACCTGAACCTCCCCTGCTGCAACTTGTGGCTGGTCCCCCTTGTCCTATCATCGGTTGCACAAGAAGGATTAAAGCAACCACTTCTTCCTGAGCATTCTCTGAATACCACATTTCACCCGCGCTGTGAAGGGTGGTTTCCAACCCCAGATTCTGCTGCTCTCCAGCGAACGGCGTTTCCTGGAGCGTTCAGGTGCACGTTTCAGAGCGCCCCCCGTACGTACCCAGGCCGCCGGCCGCCAGCGCGGCCTGCAGCGCTGCGGCCAGGCCGGGCGCCAGCTGCCGGTAGTACACGGTGTCGGGGCACACGCAGGCGCCGCCGCCCACGGGGCCCGGCCAGCTCCGCAGGGGCCGGGGGAAGCCCACCAGGAACACGGGCAGGGTGAAGAGCGGCAGCAGGGGAGAGGAAAGCAGCGCCGAGACGGCCACCAGGGCCAGCAGCACGGGGAAGAAGGCGACGTTGAGCGCGATCAGGGCGGCGCTGGATCGGCGGCGCTGCTTCTTCTCCGTCCACGACGTCAGGAGGATGGCGAGGGCAAAGTGCAGCTTGGAGAGGAACTGGGAGAGCCGATCCCGCAGGAGACCGACCTGCAGCACACAGGCAGGAAGCACATGGTCTGTAGCCTGGAGCACACCCAGCACAGCTACAGTAATTTGAAGACATTGACTATCATTGGTGTTAGAATATATCTTAGGACAGTTTTTAGCTTCTGTCTGCTAGGCCCTGGGCCCTGTAATTCTCCAACAGAAACAGAGACTTCAGATAACAACTATCTGCCTAATTTTACATTATGACCATTACCAGCAAGAGTTTGATTCCTGTATCGAGGCTCCTGTTCCACCAGAGGTCTGGATCAAACACCAGCATTTGTGCTGCTGACACAACCACCACGTCCAGTAAGGCATTTTCTGTATTCTGCCAGACCTAAAATAGAGATATGTTAGAAATATGTTTTAAAAATGTATCTATCTCTGCTTTCATGACCTGGAATATTTCTATGGTTCTCAAATCATGTAGAAAAGCATTTCTAAGGCTAACGTTTAAAATTCAAATTACCATCCTAAATATCCTTGTGAATCCAATGGACACAGACACGGAATGCGGGGTTTGTAGCGAATGGTCAAGTGACAGGAACGCTATCATAGCAAATGGAGACACTGCAATTGAAAGAAAAGAAACATTCACTTCCTTCCAAAAACATAACAAAAGCCAACAGGGGTAAGCAGCCTTACTGCAGAATGGGAACCCCAGCATAAAAAGAGAAACCTCCCCTTCATCATCACAAACTCCTCTTTGCATTATGCTCCCACAATATCGAACAATTTATTTGCACTAATGGCCCAGGACAACAAACGTTTACATTGATGCTTAGTTCTTACTTGCTAATAGTTCTTTTGTCCTTTATTTGTTTCTCCAAGAGAATACTCAAATAAGTAAAAAGAAACATAAAATAGCATTCATCAATCTACTTTCCCAAACTAATGCTTCTTAATGAAATTAAATACTTTAAATCAGTTTTTTATTCCTTCAAAGTAGATGCATTTGCCTCTAACCTACCAGAAAGGAGGCTTTTCCCTCTTAGAGCTCCCTTTACTAGCAAGCTCTAAGAACCAAATATTTAGTCAGCTTGAAGACTTTCAACTCATTTTCTTTCCAAGTACATCTTTTACAAGGTGGGTACTGAAGTTGTAACTAAAATCCTTTAAAAGGCCCTGCTTTCTCAGCTGGGCATTTAAAAGGCTCAATTTTTTTAGGTTCACCCCTATAAAAGAAATAAATAAAATCACTTTCAAATATGCTGGACCAGTAACTTTGACCTCAATGCACAATTTAACAAGACATCAACAATTATTTGCAGTCACTTGGTTTCCCCTGGTTCATTCACAGAATCTTGCACATACAGCAATTCTAGAGTTTCAATCTCCCTACAAGCATCATCTAACAAACAACAGACAGTGGTGTATTCCTACCTAGTGTTAGTAAAATCCTCCTGACAACACCAACTTTCATTAGCCTTCTTTGCTTCTCCATGAACACAGCCACAGTCCTGACATCCTTTGGGTAAAAGGGGTTTCGGAAGACTCCAAACAAGTACACTCTCTGAATCTCTCTAAGAATCCACATCATTACAAGTAACAGCATCAGAATGTAACTTGCTATGGCCTGGGGACTGGCTTGGGAAAATGATGAGGAGCCTGCAAATTGATGCAGCAGGCTCGCTTCTGTGAGAGCAAATGCCAGCACAGTCACATAGAAGATAAATTCCCTCCACCCAAATTGTACTCTAAGACCTCTGTGCATATTTTTAGATTGGCTGGAGGCTAAATGGCTGATCATGGTGTGTTTGAAGGCAAACCCAATCTCACTTAGGTTAAGACTCAGTATGAACCCAAATCCAGTCATGAAGAGGATCACACCGAGGGGGCTGGGAATGAAATACGATGCTATTGCTGTTCCAGCAGAAATGAGAAACATTACTAACAACCTGTGAAGGAGAAAATAAAGAAGATTTGCTTGAAAAGAAAAAGGTTATAAACAATACTTATATATTTTACAATTGTATAAACATTTACTTTGTGTTACTTGACATAGGTGAACCTCCTAGTCCAAACTCCAACAGTTGTTCCATTCCCCAGAGAAAAAGTGCATCAAGTGGGGGCAGAATTCCCATTGCCCACAAGAATGGCAGAAAAAGAAACAGGATGTGCAAAATCTGGTTTGTCTGTTCTAGAATGGGTGCGTTGACAGCAAACCTAGATAAAAGAAGAAATGGATTTGACTTCTGTGAAGGGAAAAATAAATTCTGTGCGGGAAGGCTTCGTGTTTAATTACTACAGCAAATCCCAAAGTAAAAACATATTACATATTCAACCTATAAAACCTAATGAGTACCTTTTAAAAGGAAAAATAAGAACATATATCTATGCTTGGAACAGTAACACATTAATTAGAACACCAGAACACAGACTAAATTTTCATTTAAAAGATTTGAAGTCCTCGGGATGAATACAGTGACGCAATTATCCTGATTATTTTTGTTATTGCTGTACTGAAAAAAATACTTGTGCAAAAAAGAAAAGTCCATAGGCTCCAAGGCCTCAACTGTTTAATAAAAAAGTGTAAAGTATTTTTTTCAGAAGCACAAAAGCAAAATTTTATGCAATTTCAAGGCCCATGATCTAAGCTTTAACACTGGAAGAATTGGCATGTTGCCTGTACACCTACAGATAATATTATATATTCCTCAAGAGAGTTCATTTCTACCTAAAAATGTCAAAAATCTTCCTGCAAAAACACGAAGATCCATCTTAGAAATTTGCATAAGTTCTAACCCATATGTAGTTCACCAGTTCAAGGTGGTAGACTGCCAGGATATTTGGTTTCTCTCTCCTTTTTAATAAATAAGCAAGCCTCAGATGAATTTTATCAAGAATTTCAACAACGTCTTAATCTTCTCCTCAGGAAATTGAATAGAAGAATTTGGAGTCCAAGACCATATGTATAATTCTCATACCTCACCTGAGGGTAAATCATTAACAAAGACATCTCACAGTGCAAAACTAGCAAATTCAAACATTGCTTTTTTAATGTACCTGAAGTCCCCCAACCATGAAATACATACATGTGACAAAGTGCTATAAATATCACCTGACAGGGAGAAAGAATGCAGAGAGTAAATCTAAAAACATCTTGTTTTAGGAGCCTGATACTACAAATACTTCAGCTAAGACCTTCATCTGAAAAACAGAAATGTGACTCTCCTAATTTGTAGACTGACACAGCTCTTTTGTATTGCAAAAGCATTTAAAAATCCAAGCTCAAAATCCATATAACAAAACCACAGCAATATTCCCATTTGATTATCCATTCATTAAAACCAAATCCAAAATCAGAGGGTTTTTTTGTTTGTTTTGTTCTGTTCTTTGCCTGTTGTACAAAAGCCTCTGCTATCACTTTACAGAGCTTAGGAAGTATTCCAGGATGAAATCTGAACATAAATCCAGTAATCCTGAAGCTTGCAGTGTTTAGATTTATGATTTCATGTCAGGAACGTGTGTTTTCAAAACACATCCTTTAAAAGGATATAGATGCAAATGCTGCAATACAAAAATATGAAAAATGACATGGCAGAAGATAGGTAAAAATACCTCTTACTTACAAACTGCTCTTCCTAGTTTGCATGGAATGCTATAAAAATTTAAGAACCTTTTATACACAGCACATAACCTCAATTTTTCTCATGTATGCATCACCCTTCATTACTTGAAGTTACTACAGTTGATTAGAATCTCAAAAGAAATTTTCCTTGGCAGAATAATTTAACCTTTTCCAACAAAAATACACAGAACAACCATCACTTTAGGTGGCTAAGTGCATCATTACATTTACCTGTGTGCAAGATCCACTGCAATAAAGACAAAAATGTAGAAAGGTCTCATCAGAGCAGTGATTTCATAAGTATCCAGGGCTTGGAAAGTGGCTGTTTCGGTGGCTGTGTTTATGATTAGTGAATACTCTCCTATACATATGGTCACCCAGCCAAACACAAAGATCACAACAGTTCCCCCAAGGTTGCTGTATAACAAGGTTATTCTGTTTGGCAGCAAATACCAAGTTCCCAGCCCACACAATACCCCTGCCAGAAGAGAATGGAATACAGTGTTGATTATGTACTTCTTGCCAGGAATGATAAATTTTACTGTCTCTGAACCTACACAGCTGGAAAATTCAAACTCATCTTCATCTGTCAGGGTATTCTGAATTTGCATTCTTTCCACTGTCACTGTTTTCTGTTTTGCATAGAGGTTTGTCATCTGAAGAGCCAGTGCAGTAACAAACATGAGTGCCCCCGACAGCGCTGCGCTGCAGAAGTCCTTCAGCACTCCCAGCTGGTACAGGAGTGTTCCCACTCCTCCCCAAAGCCATGGTGTCAGGAAAAGGATGATCTGGTTCACATAGATGTAAGGAGGGGCACAGTAGCCTAATTTGAACCGGGGGCCTCCCAGCAGAGTCTGAGGGAAGCGCTTCAAGAAGAACTCCTGTTTGTAGTCATTGAGCAGGGGCACATCTGGCCCCATCCTCACGGCTCAGGAATGCTGGCTGGGCATCATCTTCCCTGTAGGAGAGCAGAGAGGAACACAGGGACACATCACTGATTCTGGAACTCAGGACCCAGGGAATTCCTGTGTCTTTTCATTTACCAAGTTACAGTGGAATTCTGCCATGCTGCTGTTAGAATTCCCCCAGAATACAACTGCTAAGCAAACATCTATTTGAAAATGTGAACACATTCTTTCATCTGAAGGCTGCAAATAAAAACATATAACCTGTTCTTGGGAGAGGATAAAACCATCCCATCTCCCCATCAGAATACCTTCCTAAAACTGACATTCTTCCCACCCAATCTGATTCCAACTGCACCTTGCCACAGACCTCCAATTCCAAATCCTGTGGAGGATCTCTGTATACAAAGTCTGTGATTTCAGTGAACAGCACACTGAGGTCCCTGTAAAAAATCAAAGCTTTATGGAATAAAGCTTTTTCTACATAAATATATTCAAGAATGTAAGTAAAAGTATTACAAATTGTTTTCCACATCATCCTCCCTACACAATCCAGTTGCAGGACAGGATCACACTGTAATGTAAAATAAACAGTTCACTTTCTGCTTCCTAAAATGTATAAAATAAAATCCAACAAACAGTACTTGTGAGTTGTAGCAGAATCAGCATATATTCTTCTTTGTAACAATGGAAAAAGCTGAAAGAAAGGAAAAAAAGATACCTGTAGATATTTACAATGACCCAACAAATAGAAGAAGGTTTGAATACTCATTTAGAGGATCAGGCAGTGTAGAAACAATGAAGGTAAGGTGGTAACTATGATATTCAAATATAATTCTACACTACTAATCTTGAAAGCAGGAATCTATGAGTGACAGGCAGAAATACTCAAGCTAAGAAATAGGGTGAAAAAAACAGCACAAAAATAGCAGTGCCAATGTCATTAAGAATTATTCTAAAAAAGAGATGGTGTGCATTAGGAGATGTGCAAGGACTGAAATTCTGACTTTCTTCCACTGGGCCAGTACAATCTGATGGATACCCATTGCCATCCCTGGTGAGACATTAAAAATTAAACATTTGGCTGCCACAGAGTCCTCAAGACACTGTGATCCCCTTTTTTCTACAATATCAACAATTTCTGAGCCCTTCTGAGAAAAACTCACCCCATTTATTTAAACAGGTATCAGTCACTTGACTGTTGGTAGGTGCTGGTCATTGGGGAATGGAGTTGGAAACAGTGCAAATGAGATTTTCTGCATCATTATGAATGAAAATCTGCATTCTGCATCCACTAAGTCAATACACTCCACCATGGAAAGCAGGATCCTATAGGCTCTGTACCTACTCTTTATGTAGGCTGTGAATTTTATTTTTTTTAAATACAATATTGAAAACACTGGTTGTTTTTTGTCATACTATTTCAAGCCACTAAATATTTCTTNATAGGCTCTGTCCTACTCTTTATGTTGGCTGTTGAATTTTATTTTTTTTAAATACAATATTGAAAACACTGGTTGTTTTTTGTCATACTATTTCAAGCCACTAAATATTTCTTAAAAGTAAGGAGAAGGCAGCAGTCAGTCCTACTGGGACTAATGGAAAAGACACACGTTGACAATGGAGAGGGGAATTCATCCCAGTCAGCTCAGGAATTTGAAAATGTAACAGTGACACACCCAACTACAACCAAATTTCAAATGTAATTACAAAATATCACAATTCAGTCAATCCTCTTTAGAAAATAAGCACTGTTCAGAGGGTACATGGGTGTGGAACTTAAGTTGCTGGGATAGTTAGATGCAGTAGAAGATTTATAGGCATGGGAATGACAGAGGCTGAGTTTAAAAAGAAAACATAGAACCAATAGGTGCAGAGTTTCCCTTGAAAAACAGTTTTTGGGCAGCTGTGTTTTCCTGCTCTGAGAAGGGCTATTTTTGTTTCAAGTTCCAGTCTGCGTTTGTGTTTGTCAGTTTATATTGCTAACCAAATGTTAACAACACATTCCTCTTACAGTTTCTGAGTAAACAATAGGCATCTTTGTGTGAGACACAAGAATCTACGCACATAAACAATATAGTTCCACTTGGCTCTGCTCCAAAATGAGCCGTAAAAAGAGGTGAATTTATTTGCTGAAGCTCGCTAACGATGGAAACTCTTCCCTCTGCTGTTCTCCTGGCTTCCAGCTGGTCGGCTAGCACATCAGGACTTCAAAGAGGGACTCATCCATGTCTTATTCCTGTGCAAAGCCCTAGCAACAAGGCTCCACACATTTGTGAGTGTTTACAGCACCTGGCTTCAATACACATTCCTGACATACAGGCCTGGCCCCACTTTGACAACTTGCCTGGATACCCAAACAACCCCTAACACAACAGTCTGTCATCACCAGAGGGGATCCGTGCCACTTGGATGCTGTCACAGCAAGGATGCAAAAAGGGCTTTAACACCATAAAGTCACTTCACAAGTGTTCCCTGCAACAACCTCGTTATGCCCTTATTATAAAGGGAAACAAAGCAAACCTTGCTGCAAATTCAGGAATTCAGAGGAGGGCACGAATTTTCGTCTAAATGAACACCATCCTTCACGTGGGCTGATGGTGGATCAGCTGAGTTTGGTTTGATTTTATTTTTAGCCGATTACAGAGCATGTGTACATCTGTCTGCCACCTAAGCAGCTGAAACACACGGGGCTTAAAAATCCTCACCTAGGTGGTCTCACAGGTGTTTTCATGAGAGGATAAGTAAGGGTTACAAACCACCTGCTTGCTAGCCAAGCTGCAGGAACAGGTGCGAGGTGAAGGGGAGGCTGTGGCATTCCCGGTCCCACCAAATCCAGATGCACCCCGTGCCCACACACCCGGCTAAAGACTGCCTGGACCAACATCCATGGCTAAAGACCCCACTGTGCTGCAGGCCAGCTTCCAGCCAGGAGGAGCAGGCTGGGAGCCCCTGCTCAGGAGGTTTAATTCCCCAGCGAGACCGGGAACAGCGTTTTAGAACAACACAGCCCGTCCAGTTACGGGATGAGCATCCCGGGATCGCCCTGGGGAAGCGTCGCTGGCCGCCTCCTCCCGAGGCACCTCTGCCCCTGACCAGAGGGGCTCCCATCTGGGCCACCACGCTTCCCACCCTCCCACCTCCCCTCCCCTGTTCTGCAGGCACTAAATAAAAACACCAACACCAGGCGACTACAAAAAACACCTCAGCGTTCTGCGGAGGGGAAGGGCCGGGGGGCAGATTCGCGGCAAGGAGCCTCGGCGGGGATGGCACCTACCTGTGGCCCGGGCTCGGAGCGGGGCAGGGGCCAGCAGGACACGGGGGCGAGCCGGAGCGGGGAGGAGGAGAAGGAGGAGGAGGATGGCGGAGCGCTGCCGTTCTCTGCCCGCCCCTTTTTCCCGCCCCTCAGCCGCCGCCGCCATTTTGCCCGCCTGAGGCCGGCGGTGCGGCCGCGCTGCCTGCGGGAAATGGCTCCGGCGGGCCCGGGCTGCTCCCCGGCCGGGGCGGTACCGGAGCGCTCCGGGGCCGTGGTGCTCCTGCTCCCTCACGGCATCCCGGAATCGATCCGGGTGGAAAAGACCTCCGGCATCATCGAGTCCAGCCCGTGACCAAGCACGCCGTGCCAGCCAGCCCATGGCGCTGAGAGCCCGGCCAGTCTGTAACTCCTGCAGCGGCCGTGACTCCAGCGCTTCCCTGGCCAGCCCATTCCAATGTCTGATCCTCCTTCCTGGGAGAAATTCCTCTAATGTCCAACTCACCTCCCTTGGTGTATCTTCGGTCTGCGTGCTCTCATCCTGCCCCTTGTTCCCTGGAAGCAGATCCCGATCCCCGCCTGTTGGGAGTTGTGCCCAGCTCCAAGGTCCCCAGAGTTTTAACATCATAACAGGATACCCCTAAAGTTCCCTTGATCCTGAATATTAATCGCCTTTATGTATTAACCAATTCAAGACACAAATGCTGGTTTTAGCCTCAGGTAGAACCAAATGCGTTCTATTTTCTTCTAGGTTAAGTCAAATGGAGCATTCAGAGGGAAACGGAGATATAAATCCAAATACTGCAGTACTGCTCACGCATCCAATTACACCCGTGAAACACTGGGGATATTCAACGGAGTCAGCACACATAATACAATATATCTAATAATAATATGTCTTAATAATACTAAAATGTATAATTCAGTGTATTAACACCAGGGCACACGTGTCTGCCTTAATACCCATTAGATCAATCACCATGTAAATAGAAACAATTATATCAATTTTAATCTGAATACCTAATTTAACACTCAAGCATGTGCTTGGAATTTTAGACAGACAAAGGATTGACTGTAAGCAGTTCTTATCAGAAGCATCATAGCCTTTTCATAGGTCTGTTAATCTTTATTCTTCAGAGATCATAAAAAGGCATTTGGATTGGGGAATCCAGTGTAAAACCTTGGAAACACCACCAGAGGAAAATGACCATTTGTCTTTATAGAATTTATTTTAAATGTAGTTCAGGGGCACAGATGATTCCAGCCTTAATAAATTTTTAACAATATAGTTTTTTTCACTACCATTGATCTAATATTTTTTCACCCTCTCTTTCAAATATATCTGTTGCCATGCTATAAAAATTATTTCTATCTCCTAGGTATTCCAAGGTAAATAGCATCTTTTTGTGATTCCCTAAAGGTTGGTAGCAGGTATTTACTTTTTAGTTGTCAAGTTTCATCCTGTCCCAGTTTCCCAATTCAGTTACAGCTTTGTAAAGATGACAATTCTCTTCTGGAATATTTAAATCCTAAATAACAACAGTGGAGTGAGGGAAGCAGACACTGGATTTATTTCTTTGCAAGCTCTGCCACTTGTGTTTCAAAACTCAGAGAAAGCTCCTTCAAAACTCTTAGGATTCTTTTCCTATATTTTCACTCTTGCTCAAAAGAATAAATCAGAATTCCAGTCAGGGCAAACTCCAAGCTACTGGTTAAGGGGGCACAGTAATTTATTTATCTTATGAGTTCTAAAAATTTTCTTGTTCATAGAAAATAAGATAAAACCTGCTAACAGAGTAAACTGTTCCAGGTAAATTCTGCTGACCTCCAGCTGTCTTTATTATCACACAATATATAGCTGGAAACACGAACTATATCACTGAATTTAAGAGGACTCCTGATCCTCTTAAAATTGTGATACACATAAACTATTTCCAGATTTGTGACTTGGTTTTTGGCTTCCTTATTTTCAGTTTGTGAAAAGTCCATTAGTCCTAAATCCCTGAATAACAATATGAACATTTCAAATTTTTTAAATGTAGACATTGTTTGGAGTAATGCAGGTACAAATATTTTCCTTACTGGCCTTTCTTCTCTTTAAAGAGAGATCAAAATTGTGTTTTCTGTTTGGAAATACATCCTTGTGTGCAACAATAAGTGTAGGGGAAACAGATGTTGTCTTGCAGTTATTGATTATTAAGAAAGAAAGAGCTTGTAGGAAATTTTTTTTTAAAAGAGATTTACTGCTAGAGAAAAAAAAATAAAAAAGAAGTTAACTTTCAAATTAGATTATGAGCTTGTCTTTTACCTGATGCCCAAAGTTAATTATTGTTTATTGCAACCTGCAGGCTGGCATTCCCAAAGGGAGGATGTCAGAGTGAAATCTGACTCCTTGTTTTACTCAATCTATTTGTCCTGCATCCTACAGGGGACCATCCTGTGTTTGTGTGTGGGTTTCTGGAAATCTGGATGTGCTGGATGTGTGTTATCCATGAGTGCTTTCCTGGGGCTCCCTTGGAAGTCAGGCACCCTAAAGCCTTTTGACACCGTGGCCGTAGGCTGGTGGAAAACACGTGGAGGAGCTCACTTCTTTCTGGGTGACTTTATCCCTGTAAAATGAACTTTGGGAAAAGGTACTCCATTCCCACATGTGGAAGATGTAGGAATCTCAAATCCCATGTTTACCTGAAGGGAAAGGCTTTTGTTGACATTCCTGAGCAACCATTAGGAGTTCCAGGGTAACATCCACATAATAAGTTTTAGCAACTAAATATCAGCTCCCTCTCAGGTCCCTTCCTGCATGGCAGCCAACATATGCTCAAGTAATTTCGGTATTCCTAATAAAACATGAGAGTATTTCTCATCAATTTAACTTTGTGTACAAGTGGTTTGGATTTTCTAAGAACTGCATTCTTCAGATGAAGGATAAAACACTGAGTTTGCAGGTTTCTGTTAAGTTTGTGTATGATATTCTTAAAATCAGGAGCTTTGAGCTGAATTCTTTTTGTTGTTGAACATGGTATGGTTTTTCCTTTATTTTCTCCTGTTTGCATTTCATGCTGAAAACATCTTGATTATGGAAGCAATCTAGTTAAATATTTTATGTTTTGGAAAAGACTCACTTCTCTTGGAAGTCTCTTTCTATTGCTGTATTTTGAGAATCTGTCACTGATCTGAGGAGAAAGGGACAGAGAGAGAATTACAAATTGCAAATTTTTGTGCTGCTAGAATTGTAAGTGACAACCCAGGATTGACTATGGGATATTCTGCATCTTTAGTTTGACAGGGTGCAACATTCCCGTGGCCTTGCAGCCTTCACAGTTGTCATTTATACCCCAGTCTGTGGCCACACGGATGTTGTGGATATAAACAGAGACAGATCATGTGGGAAACTCCTCTCCAGCAATACACAAGCTCTTACAGCTGGAGCTCTGGGACACTTCGTAGCTTCCAGTGGAGCAGGAATGTCTGAATCACCCACAAGGCAGCGTGTCCTGTGTCCTTGACCACTTCACCCATTTAAAAATGGTCATATGCAAACTTGCTGCTTGTTAAGACTTGACTCAGGTCGCCACTGTCCAGCATCCAGCTTCTCTCAGACTTAAAAAAATATTCTTGACCAAGAAAATTCAGAGATCTCAGTGCAGCATTTGGGCTTTGTGTGATGTTGGGAATGAAGGAAGTGTCTCTGGCGGGAGTTGGATGCTCATTAAGTGCCGAGCTGCTGCATTGGTCATTAGGAAACATCTCCAGAAGCAGGTCTGAGCTGCTGGTTTGTGATGGTGCAGAAAGTGCCTTGATCCACTCAGAACTGGGATGTCCCTGGCGAGGCTGGTACCAGCTTAAGGAGGAGTAAAAAGCAGTGGTCTGGTGTCAGGAACTGCATTGCTGAGGGGGGTAAGTGGCCCTCCCCAAGAGGAAGGAGGCCAAGGGCCTTTTTAACTCACTGTGCCACTCCTAAAAGATGTCCTAACCATGAAGCTGTGGACAAGGCTATGGAAAAGCCACTACCAGATGTTCTAGTGAAATCAGACTGGAGAAGGAGCCTCAATCACATTTCCCCGTGTGCCCGACTTAAAGTATTAATTAGTCCTTACCTGTTGTTTCTAATTGCACCTTCAGAACTGCAGCCCGGGGAGGGAAGGTCTCAGTGTGAAAACTCTCCTGTGAAATTCCCACAATATTGAGGAGTTCAGCCATGATTCCTTGGTATACACCAGAATCATCTCTTGCCCCTACAGCATTATAGGCTGTTAGATTCCACATGGAGAAGGATTCCCAGCCAACCATCCAAATCATCCCCAGGAGCAAAACTGGGCCTTCACAGCTCTTTTTCAATATTGAACTGTATCTTAGACAGTAGGAACAGCATTTTGGGTAAAGTGTTTGCTGTTGTGCAGAGCCATGGGCACACCTCTGAGCCTGTCCAGGTCTGTCCTAAATAGTAAAACAATATATAAAAAGACAGAAGTGGTAAAGTCCTGTGCTGTGCTGATGCACAGCACACTACAATACTGTTAATTAATCTTTGTTAGTTTGATGTCCAGTTTTTTTGACAAGGGTTTTGATCTAATCTTGCAGAATTCTAAAACTCTCCCTTTTTTTCTTTTTATGTGCAAGTACATTTCTTAGAAGAGATTTTCGTAATTTCTTTGTGTCCAGCTTCTCTAATAAGGTTGGACAGATTCTCACAGTTTCTGTTGCTAATATGATTCCTGGCAAATAGAGCAGAAGGTTCAGGAGAACAAAAGGAGTGATCTAATTTTAGTAATGGCGCAGACTGAGTCTGTCATTTTCCTCTCTCTTTTATCCTGCTACCCTTTCTGAATGTCAGAACCTCTCCCAGCACTGCCTCTTTTCAGTTTGAATTGAATTCTTGTTCCTCGTCAAGGACTGGGCATGATGAGTTTTTAGATACTTCTCTGAACAGACACTGAGTATTTGAGAGGCTGATCAGGGAAATTCTGACTTGTCACAGGTAATTTGCTAAGAATGAACCACTTCCAGTGAGGCTTTTTCACAGATTAGAAACTCTCATATCTGAAATTTCACTTAATATGTATGTCATATTTCTATTCTCCATTTTAGATCTTAAATTGAAGTGTGAATCTATTGCAGTGTAAAGACAATAAAGGAATTTAATTTCTGAAAGGCAAAGAAGATTTCATTTAGGGCAATAGATCTGCTCAGTTTGTGAGGTGCACAGATCTTGGTCCAGTGAAGGTCTTTAGCTTGTGCATAATTCAAGTGTGAGAATTTCTGTAGAAGCCTTAACATAAAACATATTTGTTCAAAGGCAATGGAAATACAAGCATGTTTTAAATTAAATATATGCTTACAAACTTTTTTGGATTTGGATCTTGGAGGATTGTTCTAGTGAACAGCAATTATACTTGTCTTAGTCAGCCTTTATTCTTGTGCTCCTGTTTTGGATGTGAGAAATAAACAGGCTGTGTATGCAATTTGGAGGATGGCAATTATAGACATCTGATGTGCAGAACTGGATAAGAAAGCAAAGAGTAAAGAATAACATGGTTTGAAGTGAAAATTGCTTGAGCAGTAACAAAATGCAGAGGACGTCCTTTGTTGGGTGTTTATTGAATGTGCTACAAAAACGCCAGTGTTGTTGGGAATAAATTCTAGTTCAACATACAGAGACATGGTGTATTACAAAATGGAAAATAAAGCCAGCCTAAGGATTAATTTTGTTCCTGAGCAGGTCTACTTAATTAACCATGGCAAACATGATTAAAAATGTGTGATCATTTTTCAGAATAAATAATTCCATAGCATCTAGCTCCAGTTTGTTTCATTTCATGTCATCTATATAGAAGAGGGCAGACAAGCATTGCAATTGAATCTATGAAACCTACAACCATGTGATTGATGTAACAGACCACACTATTAGAGCTAAAAATGGGCTGTGGAATACACTTGATGTCCTTTAAAATAGTATTTTCATCTGTCTTTGCAGATGAAATAATTAGGCAGACCTTCTTCCCTAACTTACATGATGGACTTAAAAACCAGGCTGAACTATTTTGAGATGTGAGGAGTGTTTCTTCTCAGTTTGTGTCTTTAGGAATAATGTTTACATTGCTTTTCTGAAAAAAAATGAAAGCTTAAATGTATTCCAGGAACTGGAGCTTAAAAGAGCTCTCTGCCAAACGGGCAAAGCTGGCAATGAAATCCCCTTCATCACAATCAAACAGCTCATCATTTAACCTGCAAATGGAAGGGAAGGACCATTCTTTCTCCATTCCTGTTCTCCATCCATGAAGAGGCTTGGATGGTTCCACAGGAGGCTCAGCTGCCAGCCCACCCCTTCAGCAGTGTTCAGTTTTGCTTATTCCTTACCTTTTCCTGCTCTGGTGCCGACAGTCCACGAATAGCACAACATTTCTGTTGAAATGAATGTTCATGAAATGCTTCTCCTCCAGGGGCTGGGTGGCAGACTAAAAATGAACAGGGGGATCTGGGGGCTGCTGACAGTTTTCCCCAGAGTATGAGAAGTTCAAATCTGCCAGGCCTCTCTGTTGGCTGCTCTGGGACCATCTCCAAAGTTCTTTCCTATGTCTGGCACTTGTTTGCCACAGGGTGATTTTCTGGCTGGGTTAAGGCATCCGTACCCCTTTTGGTGCAGCAGATCCAGTGGCACAGGCTCAATCCCCATTTCAGCCAGCCCCTCCCACTGTTATCACATGCAGCTCTTATCAGGGTGCTACTGCTGTGGCTAACAAAGTCGGTGTTCTTGAGGCACATCAAGAAATCTGGCACCCAGCCCTCGGCTAGGGCTCAGATTCTGCAACAATAATGTTTACGTTGGCAGCCCATCGGACAGAAACTCACTGCTCTCCAGCTGACTGGTGTGATTCTAGCAATTAATTCAGCTTTTCCAGTCACAAAAGTTTGTTGATACAGCTTGTGGTTCTTCCTGTTTCCAAACACATCAGTAACTTGGAAAAAAAAAACTGGCTCGGCAGTCACAGAATCACAGAAGTGTTGAGGTTGGAAGGGACCTTTGGAAGTTGTCTAGCCAAGCCCTGCTCAGAGCAGTGTCAACTTACTGCAGGTTTCTCAGGGCTGTGTCCTCTCAGATTTTCAGTACGTCCAAGAATGGAAGACTCCAAAACAACTCCAGGCAACCTTTTCCAGTGTTTGATTTCCTTCCCAGTATAAATTTCTCATATTTGAGTGGAATTTCCTCTATTGTGTTGCATGCCCATTGCATTGCCTCTTGTCTTCTCACTGGGTACCACAGAGAAGAGTTGGTCTCTGTCTTCTTATTCCTTCACTTCATGGGTTTATGTACGTTCATATAATTCTCTGACCTTCTCCAGACTGGACAGTCCCAGCTCTTTCAGTCTCTCCATATATAACAGATTTCCCAGTCCCTTCATCATCAGCATGGCCCTTTGCTGGACTCATTCCAGTATGTGCATGTCTCTTCTGTACTGGAGAGCCCAGACTGGACCCAGCACTGCAGATGTGGCCCTCACTAGTGCTCCAGAGAGAAGGATGACTTCCCTTGACCTGCTGGAGGAACATTCCCAAATGCAGCCCTGGAGGCTGCTGGCCCTCTCTGCTGAATGGGCACCTTGCTGGCTCATGGTCAGCTTGTTGTCCACCAGGGCCCCCAGAGCCTTTCTTGCAGAGCTCTTTTCTGAGCTGTTGGCCCCATCCTGTGCTGGTACTTGAGGATATGAATATCTGGGTGCAGGACAAGGAGCTACTGGAGAGGGTCCAGTGGAGGCCACAAAGATGGTCAGGAATCTGGAGCGTCCCTCTTAGGGGGAGAGATGAGGGAGCTGGGCCTGTTTAGTCCACAGGAAACTGAGAGGGGATCTCATCAATGCATACAAATATCTCAAAGAGGATGCCAAGAGGACAGTACCAGATTATTTTTGGTGATGCCCAGCAACAGGATGAGAAGCAGTGGCCTAACTAAAGCACTAAAAGGTTCATCTCAATGTGAGGAAGAACTTCTTTATGTTGAGGGTGGCAGAGCACTGGAGCAAGCTGCCCAGGAAAGAGCATGGATTCTGCCTCTCTGGAGACAATCCAAACCCACTTGGATGCACTCCTGTGTCACCTGCTCCAGGTGACTCTGCCTCAGCAGAGGAGTTGGGCTTGATTTCCAGAGGCCCCTCTAACCTATACTATTCTGTGGATCTGTGACTTTACAATTCTTGAGTTGACTTTGATGATATTGCTGTTTGCCATTTGGAAGTATTTATAAATAAATGCTTGGGGTAGAGCTGGATGGATGGATGGAGATTGAAATGACTGAGGTTCCCACAAAACCCACACATCATGTTTTATTTCATGGCCCTCCCACTTGTAAGACCTCATTGTCCTGAGCTCTGGAGGCTGTCAGAACTCTGAAAAGAGGACAAAACCAATCCATACAATGATTACCTGTATAAATCTATATCAAAACAAGAAAATGCAGTTATTTAATTTTCTGTGTTGTAATTTGAGCCCTAAAATGTTGTATTTGTAGCATTTATGTTTAAATGATGTCAACGCTGCCCCAAAATAAACATGTGTAAATGGAATCCTCTTAGTTGTGAATGAACCACTTATTTTCTGTATATTTACGTGACTGAAATTCATAGTTTCCTTTGTATACTGTTTTATTCTGCATGGTTGGTTTTTCCAACAACTAGACCTCACTGTCTCTGCCCTCAGCTTACCAATGGTGAGAATCTAGAGTGTCTTTCTGGTTTCCTGAGTACAGAGAATACAGCAAAATGCTGGTTGTGAAATGTCACTGACTGGAATTGCCATCAGATTGCCAAATGTCCTGAATATGTCCAATTTGTTCTGTGCCTTTATCATGTTACATGCTGTTTTGGGGTAGAAGGACCTGAAGCCTAATGGAAGAGTCAGAGAATTCCTGTTTTTCAGCTTTGCTTTTGCCATTCAAATGGGACAGTCATTGATTCATGACATGGATTTACATACTCATCTGTGAAATTTGTTACTTTGTGCTTTATCTTGAATCCAGACTTTCTTGTCTATATTGGATGGCTCAGACAACGCACTAACGACATTGAGAGCACAATCCTGGTTTATGGAATGTCAGTAAGGAAGATGCTTTTGTGCTGCCTGTATTTTCAAGCATTAGGAGATCAGGAAAATCCAGGCCTGTTCTTTCATCCACACTGAGAAATTTAAGCACAATAAGAATCCTCTGCCTACCTTTCTTTACCCAAACTCACTGAGTAGTTTTTAACATTAGCATAGTTTACTCTTTTTATTTTACTTCTCTGGTTTGAAATGTGTTAATTTTCTTTCAGGTTTTATGCTGGAAATTTATCAATAGTACCAAAAGTTAGATTTGTCAAAAAGGTGTGGGACTGGAATAACAACAATATAAAGGGGGTGCAGCAGAGAAAGGGAGTAGAAATATTGCTAAAATTAATGTATGATATTTACAATGAATCTGCTCACTCCTAACTTGACTTTTGGAAAAGTCAGGGCAGAGGGCCATCATGGCATGGTTGTATGAATCTCTTTGGGTTAATGAAAGTCTAGGCAGAACATTTTAACCCCTCAGCTCCCTTCCTTGCACGGCAGGATGTAGCCCAGTGCCTTGCCTGTCCTGTCTTGCTCTCTGCATTCCCTGCAAATGCAGTTCCCTGTGCCTTCCCTTCAGAATGCTTCAATTTGAAGGGTGGAAGAATGGCCTTGAGTTTAAGATACTGGACTGAGATGCATCCAGGCTAAAATAGTAAAAAAATGTTTTCTTTAAACAGATGTGATTTCTTGTGACCTTCTGTAAATCTTCTAACTTCAGCTTTCCCTCTGCAAATCAGGTACTGTCCAACTAACTTGGCTGGATACCAACCAAGTAGGAGGAGGGAAAACATAATTATTTATTAAAAAAAAAAAACCCAAATCCTGCTTCATGGACAGAGCTCATCTCAGAGTCGTTTCAGAAAGCATAGCCACGGTCTCACAGCGTTTAATAGGCCCTGTTAATGATTTACACTTTCCTCCCCCCTTTTCAAACTTCCATTGCAGAGTCAGATGAGTCACTACAACATGGTTTTTTTTCCTTCTGCAGTTCACACATTGTCCCGGCACCTTGGCAGCAGCGCTGGGAAGCGCCGCTGGCCGATCCAGGTCCCCCGGTCTCCGAAGGAAGCGCCCCTGAGCGGGTCCCTGGGATTAGGCAGGAAGCAGAGGTTTTAATGAAGCAGACTCCATTCTTCCAAGGGGTGAAGGGAGGTAAGGGAAGCTCCTGTTGCTTATGTGATTATTGCTAATTACTGTAATTGAACATCCTCATGACAGGAATATTTGGTGCCTGAAGTAAAGCTTGTTTGCTTCCATTCCATTTTTCAGCTGTCTCGTGGTGCCCTCTCGAGGTAGGAGAGCAGCGCCTTTTATTCCCTTTTTTACGGCTGCAGCTGCAACACGGACTGGAAACACAGATGCTGGTGAAGAAGCTGAGAAATTGCTGTTTGCTGTGAAAAAACGAATTAAAGGTGCCACAAATCCATGCAAAATCAGTGGGGTTTTTTTATTCCCATTTATAAAAGCACACTAGTCTCTTTGTTTCCATCTTTTCCATGAGATCCAGCACTTGAAAGGGCACAAAAAGCACAGGGGGATGCTTCTTTGCAGTGCCCTGAGGCCACAGAGGTGCATTTCCCTGGAGCATGAACCAGCAGATTGTACAAGGTTAAAGGCTATTTCCGTGAAGGGAGGGAATGAATTTCCCACAATGTGCTCCTGTGCCCTTGAGGCAAAGCACAAAATGCATCAGGAAATGCTGATGTGTTTGGATATTAAAGCGGATTAGGAAACCTGACACATGAGGAAGGGCTCAAGTCAAACAGTGGGAATTGTGCTTGTGAGGGAGGTCTGTGAGTGAGGTGCTGGTCTCTCCAGGCTGGAGGAAGCCAAATGCCTTGGATGTCATCACCACCTCGCTGTGAAGGACTGCAGACTGCTGGTTTCTCTTTAAATGTGACTATTGGATGCGTGGTCTTGAAATATCTCCTTCCAGGTGACAGCAGATTGTCCATCCAAGAATGCTTCATCTTAAATTCATCAAGGAGCAAGGACTGGCAATACATTGGGTCTTGAAAAGGGAGTGAATGAATCAGTTTTGGTTTGGACTGGGGTAGAGTTGATGCTGAGTGTTTGGGGCAAGGACATCCAGTTTGGTGGTTTGAGCACACTATGGTGCTGATTTATGAAAAATACTCTTTTTCTAAGCATCTCTGCTTCTCGTAGATAACTCTTGATAGGGATAAATGTAAACAGATGCTGAACAACGTGCTGGATCCAAAGGCATAAATCCTCTCCACAGAGCTGCAAATTGAAGACTCAAGGCTGTGGTTGTGTTGAAAAGAGACTTTTGAGCCCAACAAGGGGGAGTAAGGTGTTAATAAAACCTTTGTTCATTGTTACAATAGGGAACAGCTAAATGTGGTTTGGGGTTTCTGCCAATTTAACCCTGACTTATTCCCATTGCCACAAATGCCACTAAGAAACCTCTTAACATCTTATTAAAGAATGAAAAACAATGAATACTTGTAATTTTAATTACTGGAGTTAAATCAAAAGCTTTCATTTTAAAAACACCATTTATTTCCTTTCCCTTTTGCTAGACCAGGGGCAAGAAAACCTTACCTTAAATGGACTAAAACTGGCACTGTCTTTAATATTAATGGAATTTTATTTTCTCTAAGGTGAAAGTTCAGGTGTTCTGAATCCCCCCAAACACATGCTAACCTGGCTTGTTTTATTTTTTCCTTCTTTTTGGTCTGTTGGGCTCTGTCCATCTGTGTTTTGTCCCCCTGCTGTCATCAGCAGGAGCCATGAGCAGTACATTCAGACCCAGGACTGGACAGAATTGCTGTGGCAATTGAAATAGTAACAACAAAAAAGCCATGGAAAAATAAGACAACATTAAAGAATTATTTCCCCTTTTTATTTCTTTGGCAAAGAAGGGCAAAAGGGAGCTGGCTTCTATCTGCAGTCCTGCCTTTCACTGGGCTGTTAGGGAATCAGAGGCCACTCAATTCATGGTGTTGGAAACCCTGTGAGGGAGTGCGAGGTGCCAGGAGGTGTTGGTTAAGGGGCATCTCCACATGACTTCATTGCATTATCTTGAGAACAGGGAAGAAATGAAGGAGAGAGGTGTCAGGTGTGCCTGGGTGCTCTGGTCAGGACAGGATTTCTAGAGCATCAGGGTCACACAGTTCCCATGGTGTTTAAAATCAAGCTGGCAGAATATGTTGGGGTGACAATCGCCTTCCCTCCCACCCTCACACTCTCAGCTCTCCTCTGTGCCACCCCCTCATCTAAGGAAAGGTGGCATCTTTGTTCTGGTAGAATTAACTAATCAAAATATGCTGTTGGTGATTTCAATTATGAATGTTCCCTCCCATTCTTAAAATGTTTTCACTTGTTTTCTTGGCAGGATCTTGAGGATCTCTCCTGAGAGCTCCTTTCACATAGATATGCACAGAATGAATAGTTTATCTCCACCTCCTGCTGACTTTCATGAATAATTTGATGTAAAAAGCTAAGTTGGACTTCTGCTGTGTTGGATAACTTGGGAGTACCAGCTTCTAATATTCTAGTTTTAGAGGACAAAGGTGGCCTCTCTGGTTTCCACTTATTTCAAATACTTAAACTTTCCCTCCTTCTCAACTATAACCAGGCTCCTTTGGGCTTCCCAAAAAATGAGAGAGGCTTTGGTGGCTTCCAGCTGACAGAACATCCCTTGTGAATGAAAGCTCTTTATGCAGACAAAGAAGATTTAGTGGGACATATGACCATGATTTTTACAGTTTCTTGTTTGCCTCCCCAGGTATATGCCAAAAAATCCTGTGGTCACTGCTGAAGCTGAGCAGCTCATTTTATGGACTGCTTTTTGCTGCCCACTCTCACTGAAGGCAAACAGAATTGCTTATCTGAGTAATGTCACACGTGTGCCTAAATGATTGCAAAAGACTGAAGGGAGCTGGGAGTAGAAATAATAGCACTACTTCATCTCTCACAGAGCAGTGCCAACAAAATAATGAAGCCTTGTGAATAAAGAACCAACATAATAATCACGCTCTAACAATTTTTTTTGTAAATTAGCACTTCTTCCATAACAGTCAGGGCTGCTGGGAAAATGGTACAAAATATTAACTGCCAGGTTAAGCACACCTTCATCAACATGTGCCAAGCCCCACTGATGTGTCCTCAAACCTGTTACTTAAGTACTTGTTAAGGCCCATTAAATAAACAAAATTTTAAAGCCTAATAGCATAAACCACATAAATAACACAAAAGAGCCATAATGGTTGAATGGGTGGGTGTTTAGCCCTTCTTGATTTAAAACAGTGAAGTGAAAAATGTTGGAGCCCTTGAAGGTGATTTCGAAGATGAGGAAGTGACTGTGCTACACAAACAGCAATCAGAGACAATTAAGAGAACTAGGACAAGTGCCTCATTCTCCCCGCAGACTGCATGGGAAATTGCACTTTACATTTCAGTCTCATTGCATTTTCAAATAAGGCCCCCAGCTATGTCATTTTTCAAGTCCAACTCAAATCAAAAGATATTGCTTAAAATCTTCCCATTACTCCAGAAGTAAAAGGAATGATTGTCTATGCTGATGAGCCTGGAAGATTGTCTTGGAAAGAATGTGACAGTTTTGTCTCCCAGTCCCATTATAATGTTATTACTGCCCTGAAGAAGGCTGACAGAGGCTGAATGCCAGCGTGAGTTTGAGGGTGGTTGAGGATAGCTCTGTGCTGCTGCAGACTGTGTGCTGTTTCTCTGCAGAAACACAGAGAAAATGCTCTATGCTGTGCATGTGTTTTGTCTTAAATCTTAGTCTGATGAAGAATCTCAGCGAGACCCTATGCCAGCAATACAACAGAACATACAAGCAAGCTCAGAAAAACCCTCATAAAAATGGAACGAATTAAAATAGGGAAATTTGAAAATAGTTATTCAAGTCTAATTATAACCCTGTCCCTATACAGAAAGCACAACCCACCAGCAGTACTTTATAAAGAACTTTCTGTTAAGCATGGGAAGTGTTCCAGTACATGATTCAGAAATTTCCTGAAGTGTTGAAGCGCTCCCAGATTCGCAGCCCTCTCCCCCCAGGTGGGAGGACAATGAGCTTGCAGAGCTGTTGCAGGTTTGCCACAGTAAGTGATGGTGCCCAGGAATGAGCCCTGCCCTCGTCCCTGGATCTCAGGGGGAGCCAGTGCTGGCCCAGCTGCCGCTGCTGCTCCGGCACAGGTTGGAGTGCAGAGGGAAGCAGGAGGACTTGGCATCCATCTGACTGCTCGTGGTGCCCAACAAACCTTCTCTTAACCAGCCCTGATGGCCCTGCTCTCTGTCATGGAAGCTGTGAAATGGAGGAGCTGTGGTGCATCCACAGAAGTGATGCAAGCTCTGCCTTAGAGCAATTTTCCCATGGAAGTATCTACATCAATCTCATCTTACTGTTTCCTTTGCACAGGGCACTTTTTTCTTTTAAAGATTTTAAGTTAAACTCCAAATAAGCTACTCCCCTTCCCCTGTTTCCCCCTAGTGACAAAGGGACAAAGGCAGAGACTCTGGGTTGAGATAATTTACTGACAACAAAAAGCAACGTTTGTTTCTCAGAAACAAACAGTAACGGCAACAATATTTAGAAAAACAGTGTACAGAAGGGTGATTTACACACGAAGGGTGCTCCATTGCCTCAAAGCAATTCCACGTGGCCACTGAGACAAAGACAAAATGGCAGATATTTCCTCAGCCTCGGGGAGTTCCTTTAACACAGGGAGCTTTTTTCAGCCCTGTGCAGTGCAGACACTTGGCATCACACACATCACAGTAATCCATCGGTCCTATTGCAGGAATGCTAAACTGTCAAAGCCATCACATCTGTGCATGAAAACACCCCCCCCATGTGATGGGGTGAACCAGATGGAAACAGCATTGCATCGAAGTTAGAAAAGTGTTTGACTTAATTGTGGTATTCAGCAGAACTCTTTGCTCTTTCACCCAGGGCTGAGCCAGCGGGCTGAAGTCTTTGCTTTTGCTGGTTGCAGAAACAATTCAGTTTGACTTGGAGCTCCAGGCTGGGCCCCCTTCTCATCACCTGTATGAAAAACTAGGACAGCTCTAAATGGAAATGTTAATTTATAATGCTAATTACTAGAAAGTTAGTCTAAGATCTCTCCACTCAGATACAATCAACTCTGCATAAACGAGATCATCATTGAAAACAAGAATGGAAATCAATTATTTTCAAATTAAAAAACCAAACTTTTATGTTTCACTCTATAATATTTTTCTGAGACATAAATTGCCATTACAGTGACAATCTGGCTCTTGCTGTCCTCAATCCAGAACATAAACTACTCATATCTCAGAGAAAAAAAAAGCAATGTTTTGTTGCCTAGTGATGGTTGTAGAGCAAATATGCCCACTGAAATTAAGAGGAATTTATGAAGGAAATAGCCTGCTTCTGAACCAGGGATTTTAGAAGTAATCTCTTAATTGTGATGGCCCTGAGAGGAAGTCTTTCACAGGGTGGGGTCAGAAAGCACCTCCAGCAAGATCATTCACATATGGAATGATATAAAAGAAAGAAAAATACTGCAAACCCACATTCTCTGCACTCAGAACTTTATCCCAGACCCCAGAAGTGCAATGGATAATGTCTCTAGCAGAAATTAATTTATTTTGGTGGGACTTCCTTGGAGCACAGTACTGTTCAAATGATGTTTGCAAATTGTGTCCAAACCTGCTTGTTTTAAACCAGCTTTAGCAAAATTACATTCAGGACAAGTTCTTGTCACAATAAGACCAAGGGGAGTTTTGCGATTGAGTTTTCAAAGTATACAACAACTACCTCTTGTTACACATTCAGGTACCTCATGTATGCAACTCCTGAGTGGAAGAAACACATTTATGTGCATAAAAATGATGTATATACAAATTCAGTATTTATTGTTTTATGTTCACTAGTATCTCTGTGGCTCTGCATCAATATCCCTCTGTCATTTTCCAAAACAGCCGAAAGGCCAACGGGAGCGAGATACCAACCTGAGAGAGCAGTCTAGCAAGGAAGGCAACGCTGTCACTGCAGGGGGACTTGGAGCAGAAGAAGTGACACTTGCAGTTACTGAGGCTGTCAGTCCAAATCCGTGTTGCTTTGGTACCCTGGATAAAGATCGGGCCAACTCAAGAGCTGGCGACACGCCACGCAGGCAGATGGACACAGTGCTGAGCAACAGAGACCGTGCTGGAGCATCAAGTGGGGGTTCCAAAGGCAGCATTCCTGGCTGGGAGACTCCAAACAGCTGGCCAGCCTGAATTTTTTAAAAACAATTCATGTTTTCGGAAATGCTGCAGTTTGTTTGGTTCTGGGTGATGTTACACGCTGAACGAGCCCGAGATAGGGAGAGGTATTGTTATTTAATGTTGGTAAATATGGCCTGAGCTGCTGAAAGAGAAGGAAGTGAAAAAGGGCATTCCCTCTGAGCCCTGGGGAGAGTGAGGATGAGAAATGAGAATAGAATTTCTCTGTGTTTTTCTGTGACAGAGCAAAACAGATCCCACACATTTCCAGGCTGAGCAGCGGAGGGAGTATCAAAACTGCACATTGGAAATGGGGATGAGAAATCTCACCCTGGATTCAGAGGCTGGAATTCATCATAAACTCACACTTCAGCCATCCTCTCCCAAGAGGATCAGTGTTAGGGTAGAAACCCAGTAGGATAACTCCTTTCCTGGGACAAGGGTAGACATAAAATAACTTGAATTTTTATTACAAACTGAAAAGCAAAGGTGAAAATTGGATAGTAGTCCATTTCTTTTTTAAAAATAAAATAGTTTAGAGGAGTTCATCTGTATATCTAGTTTTAGGCAGCTTATGTCCTTGGACAACAAACTTTGAACTGTTAAATTAAATAATTCAAGTGTAACTAAATATTAGGTTGCTCTATTGGATGGTCCTCAGATGCATCAGCATCCCTTTTTCTTAGAATATTCCATCCCTTCTATTTGGAACAGGGGAAGAGTTTTCCCAGGCAGATACTTTACCTGGACTGCACCATATTATGTTTTTGAATAATCAATCCAAACTGCATGTCAAACCTCTTCTACTCCATTTTCTGTAATTGGGTCCTTATTTATTTCAAATTCCTGGGTTGCCTCATGTCTCTTTGCAAGCATGATGCATATTGGGCAATCAGGTCATGCCAGGTTGCTCTTGTTTGTGTTACTCTTGTGAACTCTGTTTATGTTTAATCCTGAGAATAACAGACATAAAAGGCCAACACAAAAAAAAAAAAAAAAGAAAGAAAAAAAAGATGATGCATCCAGTGCAGTCAATATCATGCCCAGTCAGAGAGCTAGAAGGGGACAGAATGAGTGAAGAGATTGTTGAATTGGTTTAGGTTTGATAAATTAGGAACCTATTATGAAGTAAGATCACTGATTTACTGCTGGGTTCCTCTCTTTGGGACAGCACTTCTAGTGCCATCTCAGGACATTCCTCCATATTCCCTGGCCACTGCAGTTCCCCCATGAAGGTACCGTGCACAAAGGCTGGGTGGTGGTCGTGTTGTGTTCAGGGTAATTGGATGACCAGAGGCCCAAGACCACAGCTATCAGCAGAGACATTGCCTAGTTGTTGGCCTTATCTTTGCTGCAAGGATCAAGCCCAGACCATTGAGCACCACCAGCAGGGAGGACAAAGCTACCACCACTACCCGAGCTCTAAGTCGATGCTACAAAGGAGTGAAATCAGGATTTAAGTCCACCTCGTTTTTTTTAAGGTCACTGATTGTCTTTAAAGAAACAAAACAACATGCAGACTAGTATGCACACAAACACACACACTTAATAATTAAAAGAATTAACACGGGAATTAGTTTGTGTTGCAAACCAAGAGACTGTTGTTAAGTGGAAATTTGCCATATGCTCTCCAACACTAGACACAAAGAAGAACCATTTTACCACTTAAACCTCTGTTTTGCTGTAGAATTGAGATGCCCAGTGCTGTTGATTGGCTCGTTTAAAGAGCATTAATGTTTATTGTGGACTCTGCATATCAAGGATATCAAGGTTACTTGACAGAAGAAGTTCTGTAAAACTCTTTCTCTCAGGGTGCTGAGCTTCTATTTTGAGGAGAAAGTAACGCAAATAATAAAAGACAGAGGTGCCAGTGGGCTTAGTGTGAAGAAGGCTTGGAGGTTTATATTTCTTTCCCTTTTTTTTTTTTTAAACAGTCCAATTATGTACCACATAGCAGCAACTGGGCTAACACCAGCCATATGATGGAATAGCTCATAATCCGGTTGTGGGTCTAACTCCGTGAGACAGACTCCAAGTAGATGAGTTTTAAATCTCCTTAGAATTAAGAAGGGTTTGGCAACCAAATTAATTGTTTTGGAAAAATCCTGCTTTATGGATCATGAAGAGGATAAAAAGGGAAAAAACATGTCATCTGTAGTGGTTAGTCAGATGTTCTTTTGGAGTTACAACGATTTCCTCTCTAATTCCTCCTCTTGTTGACATTCCCGTTAAAAGAATAATGAGCACGATGTTCGTTGCCTTAGCGCTGCTCATCCCTGTGTACATTACGAAATCTTTGCATTAAGCCACCCAAATGGATTGAATCATACCGTGAGGCAGACACTGAAAAAACAACTGCACTCAGCTGTGAGCATGCATAAAAGCCACGTATAAACTGATACAAGCGGCGCTAATCGCCGGGACCCTGTACAGGAGTTTGTTTGAAAGCAGCGCCGGGGCCCAGGCAGCCTTGAGAGTGCCTCGCTCTGCTTTAGCAGGCCTGAATTATTTTAAGTCTTTGGGTTGTTAATATTGATGCAGTTACCCTTTTACCAGGGAGGTTGTGATGCTTTGGAAAAATGTGTTCTATGCATTATTAATGGCATGTTTAAATAATGAGAGACAATTAAACGATCGCTGGGTGATAGTTTCCCAGGTGTATTCCTGTTTCATATATTTTGTAGATCTATACCGTATTCTCACAGAGGCTGCATTACTTAATTACCCCATGCTTTTACAGTATTTTGGTAAAAGAAGGTATGCAAATAAAGGTATTATTATTATTTCACAGCTGGCATAAAAGCAGCTTCATTAAGGAGCTTGGTACTAATAGTCCTTTAATTCAGAAAGCCAGGAGATGATTCCTCACATGGTACATTAAACGGAGAAATATGCCAATTTTGACTTGATTTCTATGCTGCTAAACTACCCTGCATTCATTTGCTACAGCTTAAAGCCCTTCCATTCTTGTATTCTCTAGCTCTGGTTACAGAATTGCAGCTTGCTTTTCACCTATCTCCTAACAGTTTAACATGGATGTCTGGGTCCAGCCCATTGTTCCAATTGTATATAGTTTAAAAAGCTCTGCAGTATTTTACTCTTTCCATTATATCTTGGCTTCCCTGAGCGCTCTGCTTGCTGCATTTTGCTTGTACTGGCTCTGTTTTCTAAACCCATTTATGGCTTTTTTTTTTTTCTGTACACACTTGTTCATTGGGGAGCTTAAATTGACTTCTCTCCATTCTGTTTCCTTAACTAAAAACGCACCATTAAGGTTGATTGAAGTCTTTTGAAAACACTTCATAAAAAATGAAAGGCCACAAGAAATTAGGCTACCAGTGTTTGCAAATACCTGTTTTCAGCCAAATTGGTGGGAAGGCATAAGAAATGAAATTTTAAAATGCTACTGATATGTATTTGGTTGCTGGTTATTTTTATAAGAATGAAAAAAGTGTGGGTAAAACATTTTGAGGAATAAAATGCCGAGACTTTAACAAAATGTGCCAGGCAGTAGCTTGTTGTTGAAGAAAGCCTTTTCCCCAAAAAAACATCAGGCACAGTTCTGAGAACAGAAAATGTCAGAATGAACAGAATTATCTGGATCAGTTATTTTCATGATTTTCCATTATAAAAAATATTTTTTACTCCCAAATATTTCTCTTCAGAGAGTACTGAAAACTCTTCAAGAGTAACATTTGAACCTTGGAATAACAAATTTATCAGGAATAGGAGGAGTTATTAATAAATTTATTTACAAATGAAGAAAAAATATTTAATTAAAGCACTGAAACTTTGAGTGCCTTTCAGAACAAAAACATCTGTGCAGAAGTTGAGGATATTAAGCATGTTTTACATTATGTACACGTATCCTAAATGAACAAAGCAGCCTCATTTCACAAATCCCCCACCAGGAATCAGGGAAGTCATTCTGAGCAGCGTGCTGAATTGTCAAGGAAACTTTTATGGACATATGGAAATGCATCTGCTTTAAAAAGAGAAATATCAAGAGGGATTTGCACAAAGTTAAAAGCAAAGCAAGTGCTTTAGAATCAAAAGTGATTACATTGAAAATGGCAGCTTGCTTGTCAGAGCAGCTGAGGCAGCTCCTCACCAAACAAAATACTAATCGTTCCAGCTGTTTCCAGGCTCATCTAATACTGCTGCTTATCATTAAAAGATACGTACTTTATAGAAATGTGGAAAGCTCTAAAAGAAAAATAATTTGATTTTGGTTTATTTTTAGATATTTTTTTCAGACAGCTGCCAAACATATTTTATTTACAAGATGTATCGCTTCTGTGGCTTTTTCTCTTTTTCAGAATATAGATATTCATTCTGACAGTCATCTCACTAAGTGGAGATATCTAAAATGCAGAAGACTTTCAGTATAAGACTTATGTTGCAGAATAGGAGCAAAAAATCTGCATAGGGTGAGTTTTACAGTTTTAATGAACTTAAAAAAAAAAAAAAGAAAAAATCTTAATATGGAAGAAACCCACACCTTTTGAGCCTCAAAATCAAACTCAGGCTTGAATTCAGGATCAAACGAAGTTGTAAATGACAGCTGTTCCCAGACTTTGCCTTTAACAATATGATGAATTTAAGACTTTGTTCCTTTTTATTTTATAAAGGCAATGGAATCAGAGCGCCAGGCCTTGGCTGCGGCGGTGTCTGAAGGTGTATGTGAGCACAAACTGCAGACTGTATCTCATGCTTTAAGAATTCTCCCCTTAATGGAGGAAGAGAGCAGTGAGATCAACAAGCAAAGTAGCTGAGTACAAGGAGGTCATGCAGCAGCTCTGAGTTGTGCTGCAGAGCTACAAGGAAACCCTGTCAGCTTCCATCCCATTAAACGAGCCAGGAGCTATGTGTTGGACTCACTGGGATTACCAGCAAACCCCTCCCAAGCTGTCTGCTGGCTCTTGCTCACATCCTCTATCAATTATTCAGTTCCTTTTATGCAAATAATGTTTCATGGAAGCGATAGAGATTCATAATGGGGAGAAGAGTAACATCCATTTAGGGGAATTAAATGGTAGATGAAAAGTGTGACACTTTGTGGGCTGAAGCTATTGAAATGGTGCAGTACCAGGACTCTTTAAATGCATGCACAGACAGGGAGAGTCGAAGTTTTGTTTGCTTTCTTATGACAATCAGCCCTATACAAGATTAAAGAAGGTGGGAATAGACACAGACTGCAGCACTCCTGGTTCTGCCCAGGGGACAGAGAAGCGAGGTCTCTGTAGCAGATCTGTCTGTGCTCTGCAGGCTCCAAGCTCTCCATTTGTGCCTTGCAGGGGATCTGTGCAGCCAGCCTGGATGCCCGTGTGACTGTGCTGAAGAGAGGCTTCACTGCTCCTTAGAGTCAGGAGTCACAAAAAACAAGGGCCATTTCTGTGTTCTTTTATCAGGCAAAGCATTGGTTGCAATGCAAATATTGGATCAAAACTCTGCTGTAGCCTCATTGTTCTTCACAGGGCCAACTCCTTCACTCAGTCCTGCTTCCTTCTGAGATTCTTCCCACAGAATGGATTGGTAAATAAATGCAGACAGTCCTGGGTGCATCCAGCCAAAGAACTGATCGTGCCTCTGTTGCAAGCCTTTAAATCCTTGTCTGGGATTTTTCTTGAAGGTTTATCCCTTTTCTTGTCAGTCAGCTCATGGTGGTTTTCCTGCTGAACTGTCTGTGGGCTGTTTGGCCACTTACATCTGGATCTGCACAGTCAAGTTTGGAAGTGGTGGTACCCCACTGATGTCTCCACACTGCAAAGGCTGTGGTGGAGCTGCCTGTCCTGGACACAAACAGATCAGTGGTGGTGAGAACACATCCATCATCCTGTGTGCTCCAACAATTACAGGATCTTATAATAGTGATGAATTTTATGCCAGCAAATCAGTGTTTGATGAAGCAGAAACAGAGAAATAGCACCACAGTCTCAAGGCTTCTGTCTGTGTCCTGTTGCAGCCCCCTTGCTGCACTGCTGCTGTTTGTGTGCAGGGAGTGTGAGTCAAAAGCAAACAAAAATTATAAAAAACACAATATCACTGAGCTGTTTCAGCTGAAAAGACCTTTAAAACCATTAAGTCCAGCCATTAACCAAGCTCTGTCAAGCCCACCATGTCCCTTCTTTCAGTCTTTGAACTTTATTTGGGAGACAACAGCCAAGTGCTGAGAAAGTTCTCACATCTTCTGTATTTCCTGGAACGCACATACAGGATCCAGTGTTGTAACTGTGTCTTCTAGACACAAAGACGTCTCTTTTGAAAGCTTTGTAATGCAAGTGCCCTGTATATTTAAGGCTCTTCAACATTTAACTGTCTTTAATGACACTGTTTTTCAAAAAGGAAATTTTTTGCTAAACCAAAAGAGACAGAAAGTGTGTTTTAATGGAGTGCTGTTAGCCTCCAAAAGAGAAATAGGCTTCCATTATAAAATTCTGCACTTAAAGGAGCCCTGGATATAGACAGAGATGGAAAATTGAAAGACTGTTATGCACAATTGGTAAGTTCAAGAGAATTAAAGCACAGAGAAATTCAGAGAGTCAAAAAGAAGCCAAGCTACAGGGGGTACAGGTATGTTTCTGATTTCATGTTTATCACATTGTGCTTTTGCAGCCCAAGGAGATGGAAGCTCTTCCCCTTAGACCAGCAATGCTCTCCCTTTCAGGAGGAGACAGAAAGCCATTCAAACTCCAACTCCTTGGGAAACTTTGGCTGCTTCAGGATAATTTTACTCAGGATGATACAAGGTCTTTCTGTAGGGTTCAGAATTACACAGAGAGCAGCAAAACACTGCTCTGAGCAATCTCTGCAGAGAACTGAGCTCACTCAGCCCTTTCCTCTCCCCTTATTCCACTTAAGGTCAGTTGTTAAGTCTGGCCTTAAATCCAGTTTTACCTCTGTGGGGCTGGAACTGCCCTCGTACACAGATCAGTAACACAAAGCCACAGGCACCAAATTCTGCATGAGCAGTTCTACTCTTCTTTTTCCTCCACAGAGTTCTTTCACAACCAGGTCCCTCATAAGGGACTGTCTTCTGCTGTTTTGTGCTGTTCCTCTGGCTCATTCGTGTCTCTCCCTCCTGCAGGCTCCCTTTAGGGGTACAAACTGTGCTCCCATCCTTCTGGCTCAGAGGAACACCTGAAAACTGCTGCCAGGTGACAGCCAGGCAGTGACCAGCGTGATTCAAGTTTCCTGTACCCAAACCAACCCAAAATTTAAAGAACGGGAGCTAAACTTTTTATTTATCCTGGTACAAATCTGCCCCAGCCCGGCTGAAGTGGGTCAGCCCTTGCTCCCCAGCGCACTCCGGGTATGATTTGGGATCCCTGATGTGGAAATTCAGCGGTGCAACAAAGACACCTCGTGGCTGCCCTGCAAACCACACACAGACAAAGAATTCACCAGCCATGAGCGTCTGCTCTGCTGGCGATCTTCCTCGCACAGCTGCTTAAAAGTGTAATTAATACCAAGCCCTCGTTCACATCACCTCGGAGAAACAAACAATAATACTAATAAATTGAGTATATTATGTCAATTGTGAAGAATAAATAATGCACTCAATAGAAATGTGGTGTTGGCTTCCGAATTAAGCTTAGGAATTCAAATTGTTAAAAAAACCCTTAAAAATTCTGTTCAACAATTTATATGCAAAGTGAATGCTGTGAAAGATCTATCAAGTCCAGTAGTAAGCTCTTATAATTCTCTAAAGTCTTCTAAGAACTTTAATTTCATAGTATACATGCTAAATTATCCACATTTGCTTTTAAACCACTTACAATTTTATTAGAAATCAGCAGGTACATGTTTACAGTTTTGAATACCAGTATGCATTTTAAACCCCTATATAATACTAAACACTGTACCCTAAACACTATATTTAAAAAAAATGTAATATGAAAAGTGAAATGCAGTTTTAAAAAATAGATGGAATAGTAAAGTCCAGAATTACATTCAGATGTAGTTTCATTGTCATCCTTGGCATCACCTCACACACATATATGTGAGAAAGGCCCTACAGATACAATAAGCCCATTTATTTTAACGAAGTGGCAATTTTTTTTGATTAAACTATTTCTGAGCAGCAAAACAAAGTCTTGCAGTGAATGTACCAGCATAAAACCTCAAGCTGATGTGTACTGATGTTTTATTTCCTTCCTCACCTCTGCATGAAAGTTTGTTGTATCATAACCAGGTCAGTAAAAAATAAGAGTAATTAAGTCAGATCATGAAGCCCTTGGAAAACAGACCAACACACCGTGTAGAAAAATTGGAGAGATCAGATTCTGCTCTCTGTTTGTTTTTTTTTCTGGTGCAAATTTGAAGAAATCATATTAAATCAGACTTATTGTGAACTAAATTCGTGGATTTTATTGCTGATTTCTATCAGGGTGACTGAAAACAGAATAAACCAAAGGTATCTCTGAGTCCCACAGGTATTCTGCATATGTGTAAATGGTTGCTTCACTGAATTAAATAATTTCTTTACATAATTGATATTTCATATTCATTATGCATTCACAACCACTGTATTAAAATGAAAGTACAAATGCCCAAGCTCTCCCTTTGGTAACACCACTTAAGTCTGTGGAGCAGTCCTCAGAATAATTTTTTTCCCCAGAATTTCTCTCATTTTTGCAGTTCTTTTGACCCTTAGGTTTGATTTAGATGGGGGAGGGCTGGAAGCAACTCTGCATTACACCACAGAGACTTTGTTTTTAAAGACATCTATTAAATTGGAGAAGTAATAATTATGTTAATACTTATTTAATCCTATCATATACCCCCGTGACAATAACTTTATTATGTTCCCTCCACAGATGATAGCAGGAATTTGTTAATTAACTTTTTGTTAATTAACTGTACTGTTAATACAGACAAGTCAGGGTTTCACCATCTACTTCAGTACATCCCACTACGAGCATCTTCAGAACTTTATTTGTTTTAGAAAGAAGAGACTATTTGCAAACAAGGTGAAATACTGAATTTGCTTCCCCATAACAGGTGATTCAGGAATAAGGAGCAGTGGAAATGTAAAATTAGTGATCTCTGAGCATCTTTTAGCTCCACCTTGGTGATTTCTCTGGTTAATAAGAAAGCTTTTAGCCCTGTTCCAGTTGTGATAGCATGAAACCAGCCCTGTATTAGGGCACATGTGTCCCAGAAGGGCACCTGAAGGATCCCCAAAGATAAAAACAAATTTTATCTTTATCCCTCTCATCTCCAGGCAGCTGGTGGAGCTCACTCCAAACCTACTGCCTTGTGCCATCAAAGCATAAAATCCCAACAGTCTTAAAACACAGGTGTTTCCATTCGAGCCCAAATTATCCTTTAAAAAAATCCTCCTTTTTTTTTTTTTTTTTGCTAGAATTTCCTCTCTACTGAAATATAATTTACAACTAAAATATTTAAAACTGAAAAAAGTGAAGCCCAGAAGTTCTTAACACTTGGAAATGCAGACAAATGTGAAGCTCCCTTTTAAGTGGGGACTGCAGTGGAGAATCCAGTTGTAAAACAAAGTTGTTTTACTTATTAAGCAAGAATCTAGACTCCTTTTGTACATTAAACAGTGCATGCCTCTGTATATTAAGGAGCTCGTTACCATCTCTCTAAAAGAATGGGAAAATTCAAGCACTTGTTACTTTTTGAAGTACAGTGAGGTGAAATTCTGTCTTTTAAAAGCTTTGCCTTCCTGTGTGGGTTGTTTCTTTTGATCACAGCAAAGGAAGACACTTTAAACTTTCAAGGGAAATCTATATATTATACATAGAATTCACTTGCATTAATTATCTTGCAGTAAATTTAAGTTGCTAATTAAAAATCACCCACAAGTGTTATGATTAATTAGGCGACACACAAACCGAGGACAAAAATTCAATAAACTACACCAAAGAATAAGGGAGAAATGCATGGGTTCATATGGCTTTTGGGGATGGAATACAATTATAAATTCAGCTCAAATTATTACTTAGTCTTCCTGCTTTGATGCATCAGTGAATCTTCCTTGGAGTTCAAAAAAATAAATGCTGATTAAAGATGGATCCAGTAAGCAGAAACAATGAACAGTATTAACTAACAGCATTCTTCTTTCTTTTTTATTTAAAAACGTGTGCAGGATTTCTCACTTCTAATAAAAATCAATTGTAAATAGAAATAATAAGTAAATATCAGCAACAACTGTAAAATACTAAAAGATGCCACAAATATCATGTCAGTTAATAAATTTAGGGAATACTTCAAAGAAATCTGACCACAATAATTAAGATTTTGGCTGTCAAGACACCTGAATAGTTTTATCTCTTCCTAAAAAGATGCCATCAGGGGAAATACTGAAAAAAAAACCAGGTTCAATTGCCCTAAACCATCACTTTGTCTGGTCTGGGATGATGTGACTTGTATTGCTTAATCAAAGGCAAACATTTTGTTGGTTTGGGTTTTTTTTCCTTACTGTCTAAGTGCCTTTGTGGTCTAATTTTAACATGTTGGATTTAATAAAAACTGTTAAATTGGAAACACCCAGACACCAAGCATGGGTTTGTAAAGTTACAGCAGGCTGAGAGATACAGGAAAAGATCAAAGAGCAGATGTGGCATGGGAGGAAATGCAACCAAAACCTCTGAGAGGGGAGGCTTGCTGCAGCAGCTCATCTACATGACTTAAAAATGCTTGGTCTCCAGGTGTTGATTTGTTGGGTTTTTTTAATGTGCCAGGATCAATTCACAACACAGGGAAAAACTCGTACAAGCTGCTTTAGGCCAGAAGAGCCCATGTTTTGAACAGCTAAGGGAAGTACCTGCAGCAGGATCCTGTGAAATGAAGGGGGAATCCAGCCCTGGAAGAGGCCAGCTAAGGTCAAGGCCAGGGGGAATTCAGCTCTGTATAAATCAGTCATGCTGAGTAATGTCACTTCCTCTGACCTCTGCCTTCTCTTCTGCCACATCTGAGTCAGCACGGCCCTCCTTTGTTTAAATGAGCTTTATTTAAAGGGTTTCCCCTCCAGAGGTTTGGTGGGATCAGTCGTGTTCCTGTAGAAACTCCTCCCATCACCACGGGGCTTGTGTAAATTCCAGCTGAATTTGGAGAAACACCTTTGGGAACAAACCCTGAACTAGAACGTTTTCACTGGCAAACATGACAATTTTTCAATGCTTTTCTAGCAAAGACAAATCACAGCTTATACTGTGGTGTGTAAATACAATAATACATAAAATATACCTAAGAAAAATGTTTGTTTGGGACTAATCTTACATGAAAGGAAACTTTGCAGAATGATTACAGAAGGAATCACCTCACTGGCTTACACACCTGATTTTGAGGAAGTCCCTTCAGGTAATAAATATTAATGGTCAAGATAGAAATGTAAATGTCTGAGTTCCAGGTTTGTTCATGTCCCTGTTGTGGTGAAACATTTGATATGATGAGAAGTGCTGGTGTAACATTTAATCACCTGCTGGTTCCAGCCTCTGGCAGTCAGAAATAGCAAGATGCTGCTGTTTGTATCATAATTATTACTTACAATATTATTTAATATAATATTTATAATATTAAAATCTTATCTATAATATTTAACCACAGTAACAGCTCTCCCCTTGCATTTCTGCTTCCATACTTAATAATTTTGATAGCTAAGCAAAACTAGATTTCATGCAAGGGAAAACAAACAAACAAAAAAGCAAAGTCTTGAGTTAGGGATACAAAAGGATTAAGCATGGATTTGGGAGATACCAGCTTATTTCAGTTAAACAGCTGGCTCCATTTTATAGAGCAGTCATTGTTTTAATTGCAAAATTTAAAGCTGTTGATGTCTAAATGCTTTCTTAGATGCATTGCAAGTTTCATCAGAAGAAAAAGAGTAAATACATTTTTGGTGGTCTGGAAAATGAGATAAAGAAAATAGAGAAAGGAAAGTAATGTTTGAAGAGAAATGCTCTAGCTGCACCCCCCATCCAAAAAAAAACCCAAAATGGGAACAAACCAGGATGTTTGGGGCTGGTAAAAGCCTCACCTGCCTGGATTTTCTGTGTGGCCCTGGTGCAGTTGGCTGGTTCGAGTTGCAGCACTGTGATGCACCAAATGGTTTAGAAGATTAGTGGCTGCTCCTTTAGCTTGCCCAAGAACTCTTTCCACATGGATGCTTCAAAGATTATTTGTTGTAATTCCCGGGTTCTTAGACTTATCTGTAACACAAAATGCACATGGAAATTATCCCTGCATGGTCTCCCCAGCTGCCAGTCACCAAGTTCAACACTCATTCTTCTTTTCCTCTTCACTTTCCTCAGCAGAAACATGTTTTGATAATTTCTTTTCAGTTCCTAGGATAGTTAAAACTTTAATTTTCAGTCTGAAATTGGTTAAGGAAAAAAAAAAAGGAAAAAAAAACCCAAAAACCCAAACCTCCGAAGTTTTGAAAGCACTGAAAGGCTAATTCTTCTATCTGAAGGTCCATCCAAGGGTGAAGAACCAAGAAATATATATATTTTTCCATAAAACTTATTTTCCAGCTCAGGGGAGGTTGTGTAAAAGTCACAGTTTTGCAAAATACCCAGGAAAGATAAAATTATACTTTTAAAAAATGCTCTGTATGACCATGTAATATGTAACATGGAGGAGTATAACTCTGTTAAATACCCAGAATATCACAGAATCACTGAATGGTTTGGGTTGGAAGGGACCTTAAAGATGACCTTGTTCCAACCCTCTGCTATGGCAGGGACACCTCTCACTAAACCAGGTTGCTCCAAGCCCTGTCCAACAAGGCCTGGAAAACTTCCAGGGATGGAAATGGGTAATGAAGAAGTGTAACCTGAAGGAGTGTAACTGTGTTAAGTATTCAGGAATCTGTAATCCTGTTTATTTTTTGAATGATTGAGAAGACACTCTTGATGTTCATGACTAAATAGATCAGAGCCAAATAAATGGGAAATGCTTTCATTCAGGTTCCCATTTGTTGTTCTGAGAGGATTGTGTCCTGTAATGTTTGCTGGCATTCCAGGAAATCCAGAGTCCCCTGGTGAGTTTGCAACTGGAAAACGCTCCATAAGAAAAGAAAAATATCCCCTAAACAATAAAGATTCTGTATCAAAGTCTTTATGATAGAAATGTCTTTTTGGTTTTGCAGTAATATAAACAGTAAAGATCAACTTCTTGTGAGTAAAGAACTGTAAATCATCTCAAATTCAGCAGTGACAACATTAAAAGAGATTTAATCAATAACATGAAACAAGAAAATATTATTATGTACAGAGTGTTCTGGTGTCTACCTAACCCGGTACTAAATAAAGTGTCAGCCCACTCTCTGCTGGGAAAAATCTCTTTTGAAGCTTAAGATCAAAAGCACTTTTTAAGCTTAAGCAACACCATACGGTTTCAATTCTTTCTTTCGAGCAAGCACTTTAAAAAGCACAACTAAAATGCAACTGACAAACTCGAAAAATCTTTTGTGTTGTTCCACTTGGATGATCTAATGAGAAAATGGCTCAGTTCTGTTGTAGCTAATGAGGTATAACATCTTCACTGAACCTGAATCTAAACCAGATATTTCTCTGAAGATATAGTCTGAACATGCTTCTGTTGCTTTACTCATTCATTCTGCCATGTTTTTATTTAAGTGATGTCCAATGAATAAAAGCACGGGTCAGTTTTGAAATAGAACATTTACACGTGAAATGACTCTTTCCAAAAGTGCTCTGAACTCTGTACACAAGCATTGTGGCTCCAGGTGGGAAAATGGGATTCACTAACTTCTGAAGGCCCTGAGTCTGCAAACAGAGATATTGATGCAGCCAGACAGAGATCTGTGCTAACACTTTGGACAGATGAAATTCTGAGACACAGCCTGAGAGAACATGGATTTTAACCTGCCTGTTTTCAGCAGCAACCTCCTATCAATGTGAAGACTGAGGTTTGGCAAAGCAGTGAAATAGTATCAAATCACAGCGTTTGTTCTGGTAGGACCTAGGAGGTGATATCCTGCTCAAGAGCTTTATTTATACAGTAAAATGCTTATGGCAAGAAATTTAGACAAGGATACAATAAAGATGTTGGTGTGGGAAGCAAAAGTGTGAGATTTAGTGCATCAAGTAGCATTTGCAGCTTAGAAAGAGTTTAGATGTGGCTGAGCATGGTGACAGCACCCTGGCAGTAAAAAATTTAAGGGGACAATTGGAGCAGAATATCCTTGTGCTGTAGGTGTATACTGGCAGAGCTTCTTGTCATAGAACCACGGAATCCAAGACTGGTTTGGGTTGAAAGGGACCTTAAAGTTCATCTTGTTCCACCCTCTGCATAGGCAGGGACACCTTCCACTCGACCAGGGTGCTCCAAGCCCTGTCCAGCCTGGCCTGGAACACTTCCCAGGATCCAGGGGCAGCCACAGCTCCTCTGGATACCCTGAGCCAGGGCCTCAACACCCTCACAATCAAGAATTCCTTCCTCATACCTGATCTAAACCTGCCCTCTTCCAGCTTTACATCTGTAGCATATAGGTATAGATTTATCAGCTTCATCAATGAAGCAGAGAGGTGTTAGGAAAAGCTGAACAGGTTGATGAGGATGTGAAAATAAAACTGGTTGTGCTGATGCTGCTCATCATCCTTAATACTTGTGTTTCAGATCTGTAAAAGAACTGCTTCTGTGCCTCGTAAATACAAAACTGAGACAAAAGGAGAGAACTGGCTTGCAGAACACAAAGTGGGAACAGGCTCCACATCTCCTCATTACTCAGTGGATCTTTCTGGGTGAACTAATGTTAAAATGACTACTGCAGGCTTTTGAGCTGGAAGGAAGGAATTTTATTCATCAAACAAATCTCCAGTGAAGTTTCATGCTGTGATACAAAAAACACAGGTCTGCTGTGGGACAATGAGCTGTTTCAGTGAGTGGGGTCTTGGTGATAAACGGGACTACAGAGACAATGACCCTTCTGTTTGCAGGAGACACGTGCTGGGCTGGCCTCCTCTCCACTGCAGTTATTCTTGTATTTAGGAAACCTAGCAGTGAATCCCTCCAAAAATCTCTGTTCCAGTGAGTTTAGACTGTAAAATGAGATGAGGCACATCCAATGAATGCAGACAGACTGACAGATGGGTGAGCACGAGAGGATAACGAGCAATGAAATCAGTCAGTGTGGCAGACAGTGGCCACAGCAGATGCCCAACTGTTGGGGAGCTTTCTTTTGAGGTTCACAGTCAGTGAGAATTTCAGGGGAAAGCTCTGGAGGAGAACAAGGTCCAGGCTGCTCCTTGTCACCAAAAGGGGCAGCAAAGGTTGAAATATGGCAAAAAGGGACGTTGATGGCCAATAACAGTGGTCATGTTCCAGGCATGAGGTACGACACAAACTCACTCTAAACAAGAAGGATGGGGAAAGGCAGGACTGAACCACCATAGTGGACACAAGTAGCTCGATGAAGAAGAACAGTTTCAAAGGTTTCAAACCAACAGGCTGTGTCAAAGCAATAAATAAAGACAATTTGCTGTGTTAAAGTATTTCCAGCCGAAGAGGATGAGACAAGATAGCATCTTTCAAGACAAGACAATATGTTCTTGCATTATCAAATTAAAGCTGAAAATAACTGTGGAGGTGATCATCATCAAGAAGATAAACTGGAGTCCCAGTTAATGAGAAAAGATGGACAGGGAAGTTTTAAGAGTGAGTATTGCACCTTGAAATGACTGTTCCAAACATTCAGGCAGAATTGCTGTTGAACTGCATTAGGTGGTAACATTATGAGGCAAGAGAGCAAGTTACATCTGAAACTTTTATGAAAAAAATATCAGGGACAGATACCCTGTGAAAGTGTGGGCATTTCTGCTCCTTCTCTTCTTGTTCCATGTGGATATAGTGGCGTGGCTTTGTATTGTGGTTTAGCCCCAGCCAGCAGCTAAGTTGCCACCACTCATCTCCTCACCCCATTCCCAGGAGAAATAAGAAAAAAGGGAAAACCTGTGTGTTGAGATAAAATTAATAATAATTTAAATGAAAAATAATTAAATTGAAAAAAATTATAATATTATCATTATAATGATTCTAATGACAAGAGAGACAACAAAAAGAGAACAAAAATGAAACCTCAAAAATGAACCTAGATCTCATTTTTTCCAACTTTACAAACCCTGAGGTTGCTATAGAAATTTTATCTTGAAGGGGGAAAAATCTATTTTAGTGCAATGATAACTGCATTAGGGACCAATTATAGATTGCATTAATATTGTTCTTGGTATCTGAATAACACTTATTTTACTTGTTCAAGGGGCTGGTAGGCAGCTCCCATCCTTTCTTGTGCATTTGCTGGCTGTCAAAACACAAGCAATGATCAGTAGCTCTACCTCAGAAGCTTTCTGATTTGCTTGCGTGTTGTTTTGAACCACTTCAGTGACAGTGGATGACAATGTGTTTGATTTCATCTATCTGCCATCTCTGCTTAAAATATCTTCCCAAATAAGATCTGAGCATCTTGAGAAACAAGGCTTAGGTGAATCACTATGATTGGCATTGCTTATATATGTAATTATGAAGAGTGTATATGGATGACTGCAATTTGATTAATCACTGGCACAGATTTTGTAGGAATTATATCTGTATGTTTTAAAAGAGATGTGTTGAAAAATTAAACAAACCTAGTACTTGGAGGTGTAAATATTACATATATGCACTCCTGCTCTGTGGAAGATGGGTTAAATCTCCTACATCTAGACCATGAAAATCAAACAAACAAATAAACCTCTTCTTCTGTTCGTGGAAGTCTGAGGACATGAAAAGAAAGCAGCTGTAAACTGCTGGTTAATTTAGTAAAATATTTATAGAATCATAGAATAGTTTGGGTTGGAAGGGACCTATTTGGTGACTCCTGTGTGTATTCTCACAACATTTGAATGACAGCAGGGCTAAATAAATCAACATGCACTGTTCCACTCATCTGCTTGTGAAAGCTTCCTTTA